>CAXAMN010021429.1:461905-573218 GCA_963970005.1 Durusdinium trenchii | reverse complement strand
GCGCTGCTGAAAGCTCAGAACTTCGAAGGTGTCCTCATCGAATGCCCAAAATTGCGACCCAAGTTTGAGAAGCCCTCTGGTTAGGCCGTCAACTCAAGTATCGACTGAAATCCCGGGCAATGCTAGCGAGGTCCGTATTCAAGAAGGCCTGTGCCAACAGACGAGTGAACCGGAGTGGATAAGGTTCAGCCAGCTTTGTGTACCAACAACCATTGGGGGCGTGGCCAGTAAGAGGGACATGAGGCTTCCCACTCAAAAGGCAGCAGGCCCACTTGGTGCCGATGCAGCGATAAGGTTGAAGCAAATCCAAATTGATGTGTATGCCCATGATTGTTGTTGGCTTTTTCCATGGGGTGCCAAACATGCAAAAATCAACATGTGCTATGCAAGCTGCACGTCTACGCATGAGACGCTGGACACTGCTAGTGATCCATAGTCGCGATCTCCGGGGGTTTTCCAGCGTCATTGCAATCCCATAGTGGAGTGCCATCAACAAAACACGGCAGGAGAAAAAGAGCAGCGCATTGCCAAGCTTGACCTTGAGCGCATCGTGAGGTTTTAGGCCTGACAGGCCCATGGGATACTTGTCGCTCCGGAGGGGTGGCGGTCCCCCGGGTTGATCCCTGGCCCTCGAGAAGTTGCACGGTGTCCCCAAATGACCAGCACGAACTTGGCCAGTCTGAAGCCAATGCAGGATCTTCTGTTGATTCAACCGGCTGGTCAAATCATATTCCGGGCCATAGGAAATGTCCCAAAATAAGACAGGCCACCCACAAACACGATGTATGCTCTTCCCAAGGCGACCGCAACCACTAAAGATCTCCAAAAACACTGCAAAATGCAAAACCACTCTATTGCTCAATGCAGGCTGCGGAAACTTTTGGCCATGTCGCGGAAAGCCTCGGTGCAGCGCTTCTGAACTGCCTTTGGGAGGGCGGCGAAAAGTTGCTGCAACCGGCCGCCCTTTTCGTAGTTCTTGACCGACTTTACTGTCTGCCAAAGGCCCCTGGCTTGGATTCCCACCATGTCGCGGTGCTTGCCAGCCGCCTCGAAACTCGCCCCCCCGTGCCTCAAACGGTAAAGGTGAGGAGGGCCGAGGCTGGTGAGCCGCTGTGCCTTCCATTGCTGACCCATGAAGTCGTTGATCTCCTCCAGAGTGACACTGAAAGCCGGGTCGTCCTTTGGTCGGCTTGCCAGGTTCAGGATCTTGAACAATGTCGGGCCCACAAACTGTTGATGTGGGAGGTCCAATGTCAACATCTCGTCCCATTGCTTTGTCTTTGAAGGAATCCCCGCTTCGGTGGGGTGTAGCAGCACGGCATAGTGGGGGTAGCGCCGGCCCCTGGTCTTCACTGGGGGCACTATGTCTTGCACCCTCAGTGTTGTGATCTCGGATGGCCTCAGGTAGAGTAGGAACACCAGTTGGAGGGCAATGGCCAGCTCCACCTTCCCGCTCTTTAAGGCCACTTGACTGAGCAAACAAACCACCTCGTATGGAACTGGCAAGCGACTCCGAGCCGGACACAATCGCCTCCAGCCCTTCATCGCCTGCTGTGACTTCGGCAGCTGGTGTAGGCCCTTTGTGCCTGGGACCTTGAACATCACTGCAGCCGTGGCATAGTTTGCTTGGCTCAGATCTTCTCCTTTGTGGTAAAGCATCTCCAGATAGTCGGCAAGGTGGTTGTCTATCGTTGGGAGACTCGCAGCCTCGCTCACCAGACAGCCTGTCCACTCGACAAAATCTTTCCAATGCTTGTTGTACTGCTGCAAAGTCCGGGGCCCCACTGCATTGTTCCGGAGAGTGTGCTGTGGATCCGCCTGCTTTGCTCTTGCTCTTCTTGCCGCCCTCTCTTTCCTTTTTGCCCCGCCACTTGCGGTGCTCATCTCTATGTCCCATGTCAACGGGGCCATGGGTGGTATCGGTCCCGTGGGCGTGGAGACCCCACTGCTCTTCGGTTTTGAGCAGCGGCTTTTCTTTGAGGGTCTGTCCCATGTGGCCTGTACTCCCAGTTGGCGGTGTATCATCTGCCTGAAGGAGCCTCGGTGTGGAAGGTGTCCATCCACTCCGGCTGGGACGGTCAGCTGGATTCCACTCTGACGGGATCCAACGAGACCTGAAACAGAGCCCTGAGCCCAAACACAACGCCGCTGTCTGCTGAAGAACTCTTCTCAATCGGAACCCTTGGGATCGTCCTTTGTCAAAGGAAACTGCTGCTGTCATAGAGTCTGTCAAAATCACGAACCTAGTTTGCTGGTTGCCAACAGTCCTCAATGAGTGCCTAACAGCATATTGTGTGGCCCTAGCTTCAAAAACCGGCATGCTCTCCTCACGCAACCATCGGTGCCTACCAACCAGTTTCCATGATCTGTCAACAAACTCAAAACCAACAGCCTGAAACTTCGACGCCAACTCCGGCACACCAAATACGGCCCAAGTCTCCGCCTGCTCTCTTCCTTCCGCTGTAGCGCCAACTGCCTGAGCCGCCAGTGCATGACGTCTTGGATTCTTGGCCAGCGGGTCTTTGAACCTCCACCTCTCTGTGTACTTCCCCAACATCGAAGCTTCGTCACGGGTGATGTTTGAAGTGGTGACTCCCATTCCCCAGTCCGAGGCGTCAACGGAGTACAAGGTGGTGGACCATGGTGCACGCAGGTTGACAAAAATCAGGGGTGAGATCCCGTCCCATGTGCTCAGCTCTTTCCTCACACTTTTCCACAAAGGCGCAACTCTGGTGTAGTTCTTCCGGGTGAAAGTGTAGGTCTCACCCAGCACTGATAGAGCCTCCCTGCGGCACAGGGAGATGAAGGTGATGTGCCCGAGCAGCCTCTCTAACTGTTGGCCACTTGCAGCATTTCTCCTCAAGATCTCACGGACAGCCAGCCTAGCCCTCCATAGTCTTTTGAGGGTCGGGCCGAAGAGTCCAGCCCGATCGACTGCCCAGCCCAGCACCTGACATTCCCCTTCATTCACCTCTATCTCGTGCACTGTGAGCCCACGGCCCCGAAGGGCCTCAACTGCCCGCCAGAAACGCTCCTCGACAATTGCTTTGTTTGTACCAAAAACATGGAGATTGTCAACATATTGAATGTGCCAAAAATCACCGGAGGGAACACTGCTGCCATCTCTGAGCCGCTCTGAGTTCGTCAGCCCTGCTTCTTCACAGATCCTCTCATTGATCCGCTGGCACCACACCATGGCATGCGTCCATCCCATAGGAATGACAGACACCACAGGGTATATCCAGTCACCCGGACGAAGTGGGCTGCCCCCCAACGTTGTCAGGCCCATGCTCTCTGCCGTGACTCGCCTCAGACCAAAAAACGGCCTCAACGCTTCCGGCATTGCCATAGTGTAGAAAGCATTTTGCAGGTCTGCTGAACAAACATAAAGGGGTGCCTCCTCGGACAACTCCAACCGACCAATGCTATCACCTGTGGCCAGGTGGATTCCCTCCGGCTCCTCAAACCAGCAGTTGGCCCTGCGGCAATCCAGTATCAGGCGGAGTTTTCCGCCTTTCTTCTTGACAAAGAAAATGCCAACTCTCTCCACTGGGGCTTCACGCTGAAATGAAACCAGGTTCAAACGATGCAATGTCTGTATAAACGATCTGTACTTGACGGGGTCTCTGAGTTGTGGATCCTCATAACATTTCACGACACCACTCGCCTCCAGCCTTCTATGAGCCTCTGCAGCCCCAAGCGTCTGAGTGCGAGTGAAATCCTCCACCTCTTGTTGCCCGTCCTTGCCCCACAACGTAGCGAGTGGCACTGGCTGTTTGTCTCCCGCCGGCAATGAAACAAGTTTGGGATCGAAGGACCCGAGTGGCGATGCCGTAGGCAATTCGGCATACCCCTCTTGAACCCGAAGCTCCTCAAGGGCCTCTGGGCCGGAGAGGTCAGGGGGAGCCCCAACCCTCCTGTTTGCTTGCTCAATGAATTCAAGAAAACGTGTCTGAGCCCGGCTAGGGGCCTGCTGTGGAAGATGAACTCCGCCTCGCAAACCCTTGTCAGGCCGGCCGTACATCGCATTGAGCGATTGGACCGTGTGCTCAACCTCCTCCTCAAAATGCCTCCTCCGGCCGATCCTCTGACGGCTCTTCCGCGAGAAAAGTCCCAAGGGTGGCAATGTATGCTGTACATGAGGTAAAGGAAAAATATCTCTGTCTGTCTTCCGGGTGTGGTCAAGTCCTGATTGCTCAACAGGCCAGCTAGGACCTTCACCAGCCTGCATCTTGTAGTTCAAGGGTTCTCCGACTGCTTGCCGCCCTTGCGCCTCGCAGCCTCCCTTTCCTCACGAGCCTTCCTCAAATTCTTGGCCAACGATGCCTCCCGTTCTGTTTCTTCTTTGACGTGGGTCAACAACTCTGGACAAATCATCAGGGTGGAGAATTGGCGAGTCACCCCGCCAAACGTCGTTTGCTCTTCGAGGGAGAGCCTCCCGCCCACAGATTTGGCCTCCAGTTCACGTGCTTTCTCGGAGTAGGAGAACTCGATGGTTTGTAGCCGCCTGAATTGTACCTCAATGCTCAACAAATTGAAGGCGTCCAACTGGTCGACCAACAAGGCCTGTCTGACGGCCATGGAAACTTGGAAGTGCTCTTGAATGCCCCAACTGCTAGCATCCGCCTTGGTGACCGTCCTCAGTCTTTCGTGGTGGCCCTCGAAGCCTAAGTTTTCGACTGCCAGGTAGGCCACACACCAACGAGCAATCCTCGGTCCCGTGAGGGACCATTTCACCTAGGACTCCTTGCAGAGCTGGGCCACGTCTTGAAGGCTTCTCTCTGGAGTTCCCATTGGGTTCAACTGTATGGGAAGGATTCGGTGGTCGTTCAACGATGGCCTCTGACGGAAAGCAAAGTAGTCCTCCCCCGCCACACACTCAACAAAAATGCGCAGCCCTCCAGGGAGGTCTTGAACATGCTTGCTGCCCTTGACCAATGGTTGTGTCACCGCTGCAACCTCTTGCCCATAACAATAGCCCCCCAAACACTCAGCTGCCAACCACTTCAACTCACCAGATGGAAATCCAGCCTCCGGATCAAAGGCGGTGACAGCCGGTGCTGCGGCGGCTGCTGCGGCCCCAGCTGCTGGGGGGGCTGCCGGTGCTGCTCCTCGTTGGAGGTCGATGAGGCGTCTTGCTTCGTCCCTGAAACCTGCCATGTCATTGATGGTGAAGACTGGTAAGGCATATACCTCAGCAGCTGTCACCCCCCCAGGCAAGATCCCTGGACCGGGACGGATCATCATGCTCCTGATGTCGGAGTTCAACACTGTCAAATCCTCCAGATAGACATCACGGTCTGGCGTCACTATTGCATAGGTGTCGTTCTGGTAGTGCTCCAGGACATAGCGCTCGTGGAGCAAACGGCCTCCACCAACATCATACTCGATCAGGACCTGGCGATTTGCCAAAGCCATGCCTCCTCAGGCGCAACTCCGCAAGTTGCCTCTGTGCCAGCTGGTGTTTCGAATCGGGTGTACCAGGTTCCTCAATAGGTCCTGTAAATCGGCGGGCCCGCCAAATGGAAACTCCAATGAGCAGAAGTGCCAACAACAAAAAGCCCAATGCGGAAATCCCAACTCCAACCAACCAACCACTGGCCCCAACCTTGAACCCTGCCGGTACCCTCAAGCTGTCCTCCGGAAACTCTGGCAAGCTCGAGGGGTTTCCGACCGGCGAGGGGGTTGGAGGATCTGATGAAGTCGATACTGGCAGCAAATCTGAATGATGGTGCTCAACAGTGGCCTGAAGTTCCCAGACTTGATTGCGGAGCTGCCGTTGTTCTGCAATGCTCCAACCCAAAAGTCCAAGACCAACAAAATGAACGACCAGCAAGTATGGCGAACCGCCGCTGCCGAGACCTACACCCATTCCCCTTGTTGCTTGAGCGTGGTGTCATGCGGCCATTCGTAACCCATCAACTCATCAAACCTGTCAAGACAAATATAAGAGCGCGGGCATGGGAGAGCACATACATGAGAGCTTACACATTAGAGCACACATAAAGGAGCACACCTGTGAGAACACACCTATGAGAGCCCGCGCACACACATAAGAGGTTCACAGCATGCTTGGTTCGAGGTTCACACAGTGCTGCAATTGCCACATGTTGCCACGAACTCTGAACTTCGAGGTTTACAACGTGTTTTTGTTTGCCATGAGGACTGCGCTTCAAGGTGAAAACAAAGGCATGCGCCTGCCACGAAGTCTGAATGGTTCACAAAATGCTACCACCTGATCTGCACTTTGAGGTCACACGTTGCACCACGGGCGTTGGTGGGGCTGACGTCCGATGTTTTTCAGATGAGACGGAGAGGGCTGTTGGGCGACATCGAGAGAAGGCTTGGGCTTCCTCACAGGACGTGTGTGGCAAGGCCGAAGAGGGCGACATGAGGTGAGACGCGATGGAGAACTCGCATCCACCAGAAGTGACTTCGTGGTCATCCCATCGAACCGAGCGCGTTGTCCGTGGAAAGCGTTCCAAGTCGGTGAGTGGCTTCTCATACCTGAACAGGCTGTCAAGGTTCGAGAGCTGCGCCACCTGAGGCGATGCCGGCCTGCCGGGCCGTCGTCGTCTTCCGTCCCAAAAGCATCGCCCGCCACACCGGGCACGGTGTGTCTTTGGTGTTGAGCAGCTGATGGAGTAAAGCAACGATATGCTGAAAAAGCCGAAGCGCTGCACTGGATCTAGATCTGGGCACTGGATCTGGGCTCCTGATCGAAGGCATCCCGAAATCGCAAGAAGTCCGGCTGTAGTCCATGTACTTGGATGTCTTCACAAAGACTGAAACTCGGGCCAGGACCAAAGCAGTAAGGACAAAAATAGGGAGAAGCATGACAAGGCTGATTTTGAGAACAAAATGTACCCAACATTGTAAATTTCATATACGGTCATATACCTCACAGAAAATCCAGGCTGAACCAGCCTCTCAAGCAGCAGGTATTGGCGTTCGCAGGAAGAATACAAAATGGTCAGCAGGGTTGTCAGTAGAATTGTTCACCCATCTCCGATGCAAGTCGATCCCCAAATTCAGTTTCTTCCCTGACACCTGGACTGTTTCTACTAGCTTCTTGTTTCTCTTAATAGCTTCTTGTTTCTACTAGCTTCTCAGTTTCTTCCCTGACACCAAGATCACGCTTCAAGTGAACCATGTGAAACACAGGCCCATTCACGAATTCGAACAAGCAGGATCCAGCAAGAGCTCGCCCCCGGATCCATGCCAACCTGGTGGGTGGAGCAAACCCTCACTCTTGGAACCCCCCGCTTTGGTGTCTTCAGATGGTATGTCTTCGTTAACTCGGAGCCTTCACGCCATGCCCTAAACCCGAAACCACCACCATGTTCGTTCCAGCTTTCATGTACTGCGCTAGCTCCCATCTTTGGAACCCAACCACTCAGGCCAGGCCGGTGAACTCCGGCGACCGCGCGGAAGCGGAAGGGCCGATGACTCAGGCCCCGAACGGGCTGGCCGGGCTGGCCGCCGCCGCCGCCGAACCTGAGGGCCGGTGAACACCAAGCTGGTGCTGAGAGCACAGCTGGAGCACCAGCTTAGTACCCAACGAGTACCCAAAACCATGCCCAAACACGACAAATGGGACTACCATAATTTACCTACATTGGGGTGGTTTGAAGTCGGGGGTCTTTGCCGGCATATATGACAGACATGGAGTGTCTGGGATGGTGTTTTGGCTTCGACGGACCATGATCGTCTTCGCAGTCGATGTCGGGAAATTCGAGCGGGACTGAGGGGCAATGGAGAAGCGTTTGGGGATTGTAAACGGCCTCCTTCAAAAGCATCCAAGATATAATATTGGGTCTATCTATTACCTGGTTGCCAGTGGATGATGATGTTTCAGTTGCAGGCCTTGTTCAACAATGATTATTGTTTACTGACTGTTACAGGTAAGTGCGGACAGACCCTAAAGATATAGGTCCAGGTACCAAAGAAACACATCTACTGAGAGCATGGCGGATTGTTGCGGACCCTCATTCCGCCTGGCGCACGCGGTTCGGGGGCACGCACGTTTCTGCAGGACCATGCAGGACCGCACGAGCGAGTGCCAGTCAGACCAGGTCCAAGATCGGTCTCCAAGACCTACAGCATCTTTGCTAAATAGTCCGACAGTCCTTTCGGCGGGGATCCTCTCTTCCATGAAAAAGGATTTAGGTTAATCCCCAAATGGAAGGGCCATCAAGCATCTTAAGGGTCATGTGTTTTCATTGATTTTCCTTGATTGCCTATTCTGGGATGGGCCTTTTTTCCGTGACGGATGCAGGCGTCCGGACAGGCTGCTGGAGTCTTTTTCGAGTCCGATTCCGTCGGAAAACCTTTCGGTGATGAACTGACCATCCAGCTTGCCGCGTGTCAAACACATTCATTCACCTATAGTCCTATAGTGGCAAGAAGAACATGTTACGTTTGGACCTGTAAGGATGAATTTAGATAGATGTTCATCTGCAAAACCAGCCAAGTTAGGCAGAATGTTTGCATAGTTGGTTCTTGCAGTTGGAGTCACCCAATGCTTCATGGGGGAGCACAGGACCAGTGGGGAGCACCCGAGCAGCGACCAGTGGCGCTTCGAATGCCGCGACCGGTGGGCGGGGCCCTCTGCCGGCACAGGCTGGAGCGTAACACATCGAAAAGAGGTGCTGAATGACCATACCCAGGCACTGCCAGGCACTTGGAATTCGAATTGGTAAGAAGTCCCATCGGATGGGTGGTGAAGGAAGTTCCTTCAAACATATTTCAGCTCAACAAAAACGACACCAGGCTATACGGAATCTGAAAGACATCACACAACATCACACAGCTCTAAGCAGTGAATCATGACAAACCTGGAATTCAAAGTCCTCACAAACGCACAAACGCTCCTTCCTGCCTCCGCCCCCCAACACGCAGAACCGCCTGGTCCATTCGACATCCCCGCGGTCAGTTCACAAGCCGCTCGAGCATAGAGAATGGCGATGAGAATGGCTGTGGTAGTTGACCATCTTCCTTTTTTTACTGAGACATAGTTTTCTTTATAAATGCAGGATCAATCACACAGATTCCTGTCCTGCAATCCACGCCTTGATGCCAAGAAGAGACGAACTAAATGAACATCCTTCATACTGTATCTCCAAGTCCCCTAAACACACTGAACAGTTGGAGAGAAAAACCAGCAAAGAGAGGTCTTCCTCCCACCACAGTTGAGTGCGCCACCCCCGGATGGGCCCGTTCGACGATCCGAGCGTGGGTCAGCCCCATGGCGTGATCATGATCCGTTCCAACTGTAGCGAACCTTGTTCCGTCCGTAGCGATGCCAGGAGCCCCGTTCGGTTCGCGTCCGATGGCTCCTGGAGCCCCTTATAGTACCCAAACACTCCATGGGACTGCCATATATGCCGATCAGTTGGGGTGGTTTTGGGGGTCAATGTAGGCATATATGGCATACACGGAGTGTTTGGGGTAGCTTCTTGTTCCTGGGGTTTTGGAAACTTCATCTTCACATCGGGGGGTACCATGTCCGCAATCCGCAAGGAGAGGTTTCACAGACGGTGTACAGACAGAATGTTTGGATGCCACAAGATGTTTCGATAGATCGCGTTTGGCCCACAAAACACCAACTTGGAGAAGGTAAGTACAGTAGTTAGCATTAGCAAGAGTCACTCACTAACCATGGAGATACCATAAACTTTCTAGATTGCTTGATTGTGCTGTCCACAATCCCTCAACTTTCCCCGGTCACAACAACTGATTCTCACCAAGCACCATGTCTGCACAGTAGATGATGAAATGCCCCTCATTGCAACCGTTTTGGTCACACATATTCACATGCAAAACACTGAGACTCCGAAATCCATATCTGTTCTCAACAAAAACCTTCCTGTTTAAATAGGACTTGAGCCCTCCCTTCAAACACCAAACGACCGACCTGCAACCAACGACCGACCTGGAGCTCTTGAGCTCCGCCTTTTGGAACCGACCCAAAAGCACCTTGCGCAAGGTGCCGGTCAGACCCGGAACCTCTAGCCGCTAGCCACACCATGCCACACATCCCTATAGGGAGACACGTCTCGAATTCCAGCCTCGCTCGGGTTGGGCCTGTCTCGCTTCCAAAACATCTTTCATTCCCGAGTGCCATTTCATCCCCCATGTTCATGTTCCCAACGAAGTTTTGCCCAACCCTGCGAATTTCTTGCTACTTTCGCAGCAGGACTCGTTTCCTTGTTTGTGGGATTGCTCAAAGACCAACGTCGTGGGACAACGCTGGGGTTCGTTAACAGCTGCGCAGCTGGCGGCTTCGCCAGCGCAGCGTTCGCTCTGTACTTGCTCCGGCTGCCTCTCCATCAGCACCTGCGCAAGTGGATGGCGTGGCCCCGAAAGAAAGACTAATCTATTGATACCGTTCTACATCTTTTCCAACAAAAACATCAACAGAGGGGGGAATAGGGTCCAAACACTTCTGCCATCTTCTGCTCCATATTTCTGGGATCGGTTTCTTCACCTTTCTGAAAACCACCTCGACCGGACCGTGGCAGGACCCTCCATGATCTCCGACTGGTAACGACCACGAAATTCCCCGACGAAGTGAGTCACCGAAAAACGGTGACATCGTGAGGATGAACAACTCCTGGCGAGGTGAACAACTCGGATGTGAAGAAACTCGTGCATGAGCAAACAAAGATGAACACATTGGCGCCCTACAGAGCTCGGGGTGTTACAGAGCTCGGGGTGCTGTGGCTCAAAACTCCGACGGGGCGCCCGGGGTGCTGTGTTCGGGCACCCCGAACCGCTCGCATGGAGTCTGCACCCTGTGCTCGGAACTGCTGGTCATAATGTACCCGGTTGATAAACAGTTTAATTGGTTTGAGGTCACTTTCAAGCTTCAAAAGACCAACTGTCACGGGGTGTTTGTTTCTATGAAGAGTTTAGAAGCATCCTATAGGAGTTATTAGATAGATGAATCCGAAAGGAGACCAGTCTTCTTTGTTCTTTGATTTCCCTTTTGTTCTATCTACTCTGAGATGCGTGCATCATAGTCAGAGATACTTAGAGTATGTTGGAGTAACTTTCCGAACTCATTTTTGCACCCACACCCCGTGCTTTGTCAAACTTTTTCCGGATGACCAACCGCTTCATGTCCAACCGCTTCTTGACCTGGCGCACTTCCAGGCGCCCCATCGTTACCTGGCCTTTCTCTCCGCGTGGATGGTTCTTTTCACTTCTTCAAGACCACCGCCAACCTCAACGCGCGGGTTTTCCCCAGTGGCCCAGCCGGTGTCCCGTCCGAGTCAGGAACGGATCCGGAGCACGAGTCTGTGGACGGAGTCGCGATCCACAAGGCATGGAACCCTATGTCATACACTCCATGGGACTGCCAGTCCTATGCCGCCCCATTGACCCCCCAAACCCACCACCCAACTGATCGGCATATATTTCATACATGGAGCGTCGAGCGTCTGGGTATGTCATGCTGGATGATGAAATCATGTTTCGCCCCAAAACTGGGGCAACTCCACCAAAGAACATGCTCTCCTTCAAAGTACCGACCGCTTCCACCAACCATTGCAGCGCTCGGTGTCGCTGCGATGTTCGCCACAACCACATCCACTGGGTGTCGCTGGAACCACCCAACCAGACATGTTCCGTTTCAGGGAGGTGCACATCAGGGCGTCAAACTGGCATGCGAAACGGTCCTTGATCTGAGAAACCGAAACACAGCGCAAGTCATGGGCTTGCAGGTTTGCTCAGGGCCAGCTAAGAACAGCTAAGCACAGTTGTATTCCTACATTGCGGAACCGAAGACCAGGACGTGCATGGGCTGGTTGTGCTGGTCTCAGCTGGGTATGCCCTTCTTCCAGCATTGCAACATCTCCAAATGGACACCAACACCGGCCTACCTGTGCATGACCCGAATTTCCCATGTGCATTCTTGAAGCTCTCACGTGCTTATTCGTAATTAGTCTATATTCCCTAGGGCTCCAACCATCTCCTCAGAAGGTGGTATTCGACCCCCCCTGGCACCCACCCCTGGCCCATCTTCTCAGGAGGTGGGCCAGGAGCCCTAGGGATTAGTTTGTGTTTGTGTGACATTCATGTGTCCCAATTTGCCAGCTTGGGTCGTCGGGTCTACGCAGGAGCGTCTTGGCCGGGTAGCAACCTTTAGGAGCTACCCAGATGTTAGCTGAAACATCCCTATAGGGATCCAGTCGTACCGAACCTCAGATGATGTGTTCGACACTCTTATGTAGGTGCCACGAGGGTCCAGTCGTACCTTCTCAGGTTCGGTACGACTGGATCCCTAGGGCATGTGGAAGCCACCCCTGCATTCTATGATTTTGCAGGTCCACATCCATCCCGTACCCACAACTATAGGGTGACCCACATCCCCAACATCTGCCATCCGCTTCCGGTCCACCTCAAACGAATCCCACCTCGGTCCATCTCTCTCGTCAGCCCAGGCACTTGGTCAACAGCATCGTCGCCTGCTGTCGGATCTGCGCCGAGTCACCAAACCTGGCGGATTCGGCGCACGCGCGCGGTACCCGTGGATCATGGGCGTCCGAGCGCGCGCTACGCCGGTACGGTGCATGCCTCGCGGGGCGGCTGCACCACCGCGGTTTGGTCGTTTTGAAGGCTCTGAAGGCACCCGGGATCAACTTGATGTCTCCAAGCACTCGCGGTGGACCCAAAATACCGGGGCATTACCTAGTTGAACGAAGCAATCCCTCAGACTCTCAACAGTTCAGGGCTCACCGCAGTAGAGTCTGCTACTAATCCACATGGTTAAGCCGCAAACCGCTCCAAGAAAGTGGATATGTGGTTCTTAGCGGGGGAACTTTTGGAAGGCACGAAATGGCTCGAATTCACAGGCACAGTGCCTCCCAGGTCTTGCTCATACTCATGTCAGCGTGTCAGTGGAGTCCGGGTGCCAAGCGAGCCAAATGGGCAGAACCAAGCGCGTAGAACAAGGCCTATGTACCTGGATCCTCCAAAGTACTCTAGAAATGGGACCTGGCCCCATAAAAACAGGTACGACTGAGTCCCCATTTTCGGTACGATCTGAGGCTCGACTCCAGAAGGGACTCCACACTCTTCCAACATGCCGTCTTCAACTTCTCTCCATGTTCCACCCCGAGCCTCCGGTAGCACACCCGGAGGCACCAGCACGTCCGGACTGATCCAGTGTTTTCACACCCGTTCCGCTTCCGGTGGGCCGAACGTTCGGCCCTTGGGTGGCCCTGCCTGCTGAGGCTGTGGAGCGCCTGTTCACCACCCAACTTGCTGCTTTCCACCAGATTCGCCTGACGCCGTCCGACTCGGTGCTTCCTTCGAAAGAAGGCGGCGGTCTGTTTGTGTTCATCACTGTTCATCAGGATGATGGCCATAGAATAAAACCTCCAAAAGATTGCAGAAAAGAAAACTTTGCGTTCCCTTGTTGTACCCAAAACTGAGGTGCAAAAAGTGTGCATGGCATTCATGAAACTCTTGTCTATCGATGTGCTTTGTGGTTTAGGGTTACTGTGGGGTTACTTATAACATTTACCTTTATATAGGACAGTGAGTTTGGTGAACCCGGAAATCAAAGGAATAACAATGTTTGCAAGTTGTGCACCCCAAGCTGTTGCTCATGTATTTGGCCAAACAATTGCTCTGCAACCCAATAGCATGAGCATGTTGAGCATGTTTATCACCCAACGTGCGAAACGCTCCCTTCATCATCCCCCACGTGCGGGGTTCAAACGACTGATGCTAGGGTGTTCTGGCTCAACGAGCGCATACTTTTGGGGACCAAACAAACATCAAATCCCCAGACACTCCATGGGACTGCCATATATGCCGCCCCATTGACCCCTAAAACCACCCCCAGGTATAGATAAAATATGCCAGTCCCATGGAGTGTCTGGGATCTATGTTAATTTCTAAAAGTCACCAGTTCAAGTTCTTCTTCTAAAGAAACAGCTGTATCGTGTTCTTCAACTTACCCAGGGCATCCAGGCAACCCACGATATCGCTGGGAGTCCCAGTGGTTCCAGTTCGACGTTCAAACCCGACCGGTTCTGTTCATCCCTGGTTCCTTTGATCACTGGGATGCACGGCGGGTTCTCTTGAGCTCAAGTACAGTGCCCCCAGCCCTCTTCGCCAGAACCGCACCGGGTCTTCTCTCGGCGGGTTCGGCGACGCATCCCGCCGGGTTCGTGGGTGCTCTGGGTGTTCCGGGCATCGGAGGAGCACACCACCACTAAGAGCTCAGCGATCGTGGCGGTGGGACCTCGTGGCGCCACGACGTGTGCTGTGGCGGTGGGACCGATGCCAACACCGTTCGGGTGGGGAGTTTGTGGGGAGCACAGTCAAAACCACGGGTGGGGGTGGTGAACGGGCCCTTCATGGCCCTTCATTTCGTCCATTCACAGTTTGTTGGTGCAGGTAGGGAGGTCGGAAGCATGTGTGTCAACTTGAAAAATGATATGATGCTCTACAAGGAGGCGTTGGTCCACTTCCAGTTGCTTAGGACTTAGCTCCGGTCCGTTGGTGGAGAGATCCGTTCCATGCTTCGCGTGGTTGAGACCGCTCTTCTCGTGGCGTGGATCCTTGGAAATTCATGTGGATCCGATGGAGGCCGGAGAATGGGGGGGGGAAGTCAGCCTAGCACTCCAAAGGGCTGCCGCCGGGTGTCCAGTTGGTGCAGTTTCACCGGAAAATCCTCCTTGCCTATCGCTTCGAAGCATCCGTTCTTGATGAAACCAAATAACCAAACCGCCAGGGCGCTCGACCAGCCGAGACTGTGCCGATGGAACGTGATTTCGTGGGTGTTGCTCACTTTCCGTATCGAACTCGTGTCTCAACAATCCGATCTAAAACATGCTCTTAGTACGTAAATCAAATCAACGTCACGATAATCACCCGAGCGACTGAGGGCTTGGTTTCATAGACTGCTTCCTATAAACGGTTCATGCCCCAAGGCCCAAGCATTGTTTCTTCAGTGATCTCACAAACCCGACGGAGGGATTCCCTTCCTGCCCCAGCAAGCGGTCTCGGCCTTGAGAGAGCATCACCCGTTCCCAAGGCGATCCTCAGGATGGGTTCTGGAAGAGCCCGGCTCTTCGAAGGGCGAGGGGCCGGCTGAAAGGCCCCGAAGGGGTGGCGCAATCGATCGCGAGTTGGATTGAAGAGAAGTGATACTGCTTGCCTTTAGATCATAGTGATGGCAGCTATCGACTCAACAAGAAGGGGTATCATGGAAGCATCCAATTGTTGGTCCATTTGCGTCCAAGTTCAGAGCGATGCCTTGCCACCCTTCGATTGGAAGTCACTGTGCAATAGAACTGATTCCATGTCTTCCAATCTATACCCTATAGGGCTCCAGTCACACCTTCGTTTCGCTTCGGACTGGGGCGGGTGGGTTTGGGTCCAGTCATGCCTTCGTTTCGGTACCGTTGGAGTGCGGACCGGTGGACGGAGGCTACCTCCATACCACGACATGGAAATGCATTCTATTTTTCTGGAAGATGTCCTCATCTTGTGGCTGGCAATGGAGAGAGGAGAGGAGTTGAAAGTTGATGTAATACTGCTGTACTACTAGGTTGGAGGCGGCTATCGCTTCTGGGTGGGAGGCCATCGCTTCTAGGTTGGAGGCCATCGCTTCCAGGGTGGAGGACATCATAGGACATCGCTATTAGGTTGGAGGAGGTTGCGATACCTACTATCCCCGTGGTGGAACACCACGACCCACGGGAAACACGCATCTTCTTCACCAGAAACTTCGCCGGCTCGGGGGGCTCAGCAGTGATCTAGTTCGACTATCCCAGGCCAGGGTACCCCCAGGTAGCTCGGGTCCCTTGTCAGGTCACTGGCTACCTCTCTTGGGGTCTTGCTGAGGAATTCTGGTACCCGAATTCCTCTGCCAAGGCTCCCAAGACCTTTGTGAGCGCCGTCTTGTGGTTATACGCCTGGACGAGGGATTCGGGGCAGAGGGGCCAAAGGGGCAGAAGCTAAGCTGTGCCTACCGTCCTGCTCTTTTCACAGGTGTGGACACCGACCACGGTTTGGGTCACAAAAAGGTAAAACAGCTCCTTGTTGTTTGGAAAGAAAAAAATGAATATACCAGGACCTTCCAAGAGGTGTCTAGAAATAGCCTCTTAGTGGTGATTCGGGGTGTCCAAAAACCACCGAACTTGGAAGGTCCTGGCAGTTGGATGGACCCTGAAGCCCTCGGCTAGGTGGTAAGCATCGGCCATGGCCCTTTGGGAGTAAATAGTATATCCCAGACACGACTAATTGGACTGCCAGTCCTATGCCGCCCCAGACAGACCCCCCTGGCACCACCCCAACTGATCGGCAGTCCTATGGCAGTCCCATTAGTCGTGTCTGGGTATGGGTCATGTGTTTTTTCGTAGTGCTTTTTCAGTATACCCGGAAGTCTTTGACCTCAGGATTGGGATGGGCTGGATTTGGATGGCACTTTGGCATGTAAGCACAACAAACAAATTCGCCACAGACAAAGAACATGAGATTATGTTTGACCGTTTCACCGATCGCGGAAGTGAAACAGTCTGACTGATCATTCTTCCGAGACATTTGACACAAAGTCTGCGATCCCATCCCACGTCGCCTCGATCTTTGGGCGGTTTTCTTCGGATGCAGTTGGAACTGGAAGGTGTCCAGACCAAACGAATGGGACTGGAATCATCTGGAATCGTTTTCATGACATTCCAACAAAGGTTGAAGAACCCGAACTAGGCTATCCCATAGGTACCCTGGTAGGGTCCTAGTTCAGGTCACTTAACCTCTGTTGGTTTACACCATGTTCTTTCATGACCCATTCATCCCTATGGATCCACATACCGAACCTGGTCTTTTTACGGTGAGCAGGGAGACGTCTTATTGATGTAGGCGCCATTGTCGGGTCCAAGGACGCCTTCTGAACTTCTGAGGTTCGGTATGAGGATCCATAGGGCATGTGAAGTAACTCTTCGTTCGTTCCACTCGTCTGGTCTGGGATAGAAAAAACGACACCGCAACATCCAGTCGTGATATCCTTTGACCCCCATGGTGAAAACTACGACTTCTTGTGTGTGTGGAGGGAACATGAGGGGAGAGATATGGCCGTGGGTCGTGAACCCGGGTAGGTTGACGTGGCTGTCAGGTAGAAGACACATTCTGTTCATTTATAGTCACAGCTACAGCTACAGCTGTGCAGGACTATAGCGCACCTCCTTAGGGATATAACGGGATATAGTCTATTCTGTTCATTCTTGATGGTCAATCCAGGTACCCCGGTGCCCACGCTCCCACGTGACGCGAAAGGGCAGTGCGAGAAAGCGAGACGCGAAGCCGGTCTTCTTCGATCTAAAACGGCCGCTGAGCTCGTTGCGAACGACGCAGCTCGGCTCGGTGGTCGCCTTTTTATCGGACTCAAACGCAGTGGGTTTAGGACATGGTTTCGGACTATGCAGAACGCATGAGAAAGCTGACTCTCAGTGCACACTGAAAACCACGTTTGTGCTGACGCACCATGGTAAACGGCCTGCGATGGCCTGCGGTTCCGGCATCAAACTGACGTGCCGCGGTTCCGGTAACCGCTCCGCACTCTCAACCCATGGTCTACGACTTCCGGTTACATGGACCCCCCAAAATCACTGGACTCCCACGGGGTCATAAGGGTCATAAGGGTCTTGTCACACGTCACGTATCGCTGTCGGTCTGGTCTGGTCCCTTGCTGAGCTTCTCAGCACAGCTCGAACCCAGTAGACAATCAAAGGCGAACGAAGGGATTCATGTCATCAAAGGGTCCAATGAGAGTCCTCGGCCGAAAAAGATGATAATAACACAAAAACCTGGGAACACGTTGTAGCTTCGATGAAACATTAAAACTAAGGGCATATATAACTATTATATATATATATCTCTTCAACAGCATCCAACATCATCCAATTAATCTATCCATCCATGCATCATCATACATCTATAACTGTGTATATATATATAGTATATACTGTCATCCATTCCATCCATCCATCTCTAAGGAAAACGTGTCACATGACTGTATAGATATCTCATGTGGGCACCTCAGTGCCAGGCATCAACCGTTTTATGCCCGGGCAAGCGGACGTGGAAGTGAGCAGAGCAGCGGAGTGAATCCAGAAGAAACACCCAGACGCGACCCTGGGCCCTCATATGGAGGGGCCTGGGGACTCAATTCCCTAGGGTGGTTATTGGATGGAACATACACCATCAGGGGTGTCCATAAAGAAAAGCCCTGCGGTGGTGCTGGTCATTGAGATGTTGATTGCGTGATGAACATCTTCCTTTCCCAGACACGACTAATGGGACTGCCAGTCCTATGCTGCCCCAGGTCCAGACCCCCGGCTTCAACCACCCCTGGCCGTTTTGAAGGCAGTCCGACATGGCAGTCCCAGGTCCGGGTCGTGTCTGGGTTTGTGCGGCGTGCCACCCTTTGAACTCCCGATCCCAGAACTCCATTCTCCCTAGGGCTCCTGGCCCATCTCCTCAGGTTCGGTGGTATTCGACCCCCCATCTCCACCCACCCACCCCTGGCCCATCTTCGAAACGGAGGTGGTATTCGACCCCCCATCTCCACCCACCCACCCCTGGCCCATCTTCGAAACGGAGGTGGGGTGGTTGGAGCCCTAGGCTCCGGAGGAACTCCTTTGGTCACTGAACTGCATCCGGAGGCCCCAAAGCATCCCATCGGAAGTTCATACCAGGACCTTCCAACCAGTGGATTTGGGACACCCCTGGGGGCACCTCTTAAGAGGCTATTTCTAGACACCTCTTAGCAGGGTCCAGGTAGACACGTCTAGTCTTGGAAGCTACCAGCTTCTTGAGTTCGTGACCTCTTTGGAGTGCCATCCAGTGACCAAACTTCCAGGAACCAATTTGTGACCGCACTAACTGGGAGATCAAGTTCGGTCACAGAGGAAGAACCAGGTACTGTAGATGATTGATTTACCTCCCCAGGGGATCCAGGCAGTTCCCACGATGTCGCTCGCTGGGGCTCCTCCCAGTGGTTCCAGTTCGACGACCAAACCATGCACTTAGAATCCCTGGTTCCTTATAGTGGTAACTGGGATCCACTGGGTCCATATGCTGATGACGCCCCTTCGGACCATCGAACATGGGGCTCCCGGGCATCAGCTAGCTTCCATCTGGCGGACCGGGACTTCCCCCTGTGGATCCACATACCGAACCTGGTCGGTACGGTGAGCAGGGAGACTATTGATGTCGGGTCCAAGGACGCCTTCTGAGGTTTGGTATGTGGATCCATAGGGGACCACTATAATCCCAAACACTCCATAAGGCCGACGCTGGCATATATATGCCGATCTGGCTGGACCGCTCTGGCACTCCACACCCCCTCCAACCATGCGGGCCCAGGGTCGCGTCTGGGATACATATCATAATACTCAGTTCATCCCCTCCTAAGTGTGTAGCTTTGAATCGGCAAGTCCGGAACTTGTGGCTTCGACGACACTGGAACCTTCGGATCGACACGTGGAGCGCCTCAACAGCGCAGAAATTCGCACGGTTCGGAGAAGATTGGCGTCGGTTCCGAGCAAATTGGATTAGTCTGGATCGAAGGATTCAGAACGAAGATTGAGACAAACACACGAACAACCGCGAACTCTCTGGCCAACTTGGCCGCGACATGTCTCTCTGTTTCTCGCTGTCTGTGGACTTTCGGCAACGTCTGAACTAATAGAATTTCCATCCACTCAGGCCCTCAAACAGCTTTGAAGCTTGTGGAGTCGTGCAAATCCAGGATGCTGGGGAGTGTGGGATGTCCGACCGGTTGTTGATTCAACTCAAGGGCTTCAGCAAACGTCAGCAGTTACGCTGAGAAAGTACTTAGTCTAACTAGACTCTTTGAGGATCTACCTGCAGCTGCTCTGCTGCATGTTGGGCTCATATCAAAATATGTTCTAGAACCATCAACCCGCTGTTCCTTGAGTTGGTCATAGATCTAGACCCTCCAAATCCAAAGTATTGGAAGATAAAGAAGGCTACTAACTCGCACTACTCTGTACAGGCATCACTACAGGCGCCCTTACAGTCTGTGAGGCTGGAAAAAGATTGAGTATCGGACACCAAGAGGTTTCGTGAAGCAGCTGAAGCTGTTTCATTGACCTGGTTTTGCTTAAGGTGATGTTTTACTTTCATGGGTGAATCCCCTTCTGCATGGGATTTTTTTTGTCCAGTTCCTTAAGCAAATCCAAGTTGATGGTTCTGCCAAAAACTTTTGCTCCATGCATGGCATTTGGTCAACAAACCCTCGTCCAATTGCTGTGGAACCCACAGCTCATCGTAGCTCCGCTGCAGTCGAAAGCGCAGTCGAACAGCAGAAGAAGTGTGGAGGGCATGGCTCAGATATGCTCAGATGCTTCAGCTGCAGGCTGCTCCTGCAAAGCAACAACCTGCCTATGCATGCGAAACGCACGATGCAAATGCGTGTTTTTCATGCGGGGGACTAAGAACACAAGAGGCGCGGCTGAGACAATAGGCAAACAAGAGTTAATGTTGAGGTAGAACATCATCTCGTTGCAAAAGAACTTGATCTGGTAGGCCATTTTCCTCTATACAACAGGGGGAGTGATCCACTTCCATGCTTGTTGCGGGGAGTTGAGCTACATGCCTTTCGAGCTGTGGCCAATCCGATAGGGTAGGGGAGAACCTCACGGAAGCACGAGAACCCAAACGACCACAGCGTCGTCATGGCTCCGACACGATCGGGACTCGGGGACTGCTGACCAGGACTGCCAGAACCATTTGTGTTTGAAACACCTACAGAACTCTGTCTCCCATCACCTTCTCAGAAGGTACTTGGATCCCTATAGTAGGGAGTCCTTTAAACTTTCTTTTACAGACCATGAAGCCCCACACCGAGCTCCGGTCCGAGCCCAGCTCAGACCAGGCCTCGGGGGCCCTTGCAACAGCCCGAGCGGAAGACGCACACCCTCCACAGGCGTCCGATGGATGCGGTGTCCCCCTGCCCGCCGAATTCCACAGGAAGGTCAGGCAGAAGGTCAGGCGCGTCGTTGAGATGGACGTCGCAAGAAACCTATACGTGAATCTTCATGTGTCACTTGTGATCCCAGCTGATTGGCGAAGTGGGGCAGATCTTCACCTACCAAACTCTACAGGTCAGTTGGACCTCCTTGTGGAGTTGGTCGTACACAAAGACTACGTACTCAAGGAGGCAAAAGGACCAGGTTGTACTCGGTCAGACTTGACTTGTAGAGAAATGATCTGACTACTAGAGGATGACCGAATATATGGCATTACTTACAGGCTTCATGCACCACGTTGCCTAATCTTGACACACGTTATGGCCATGCTGTGCCGCTGTGCAACCATCTAGGACTGCTATCTGTGGTGATGCTTGATTTCCGAGAGCAGCTGAAGGACTTCACGCATCAGGAGAGACTGGACGGATTCTGAGTCGTTAACAAAAACGGACTTCGAGAACGAACTCATCCTTCGTCGAAAGTCTTGTTCACCAACGCACGGGGCGGACCTATGTGCTTCAGGCGGATGATGAATCCGAAACACGACCGCCATCAGGGACTGCCATATCTACCTACATCTCCGGGGTGGTTTTTCCTGACAAAGTCCAGTTCAGTCCCATTGGTCGTGGGTTTCACCACCCGAACCAATCCACCGCTTCGCCTTCGTCGTTTCTCATCTGCCTCCGACCTGATCACACGCACCACGAAATGCCTCGGCACCTGAAATCCTGAAGAAGAATCTGCCACGCGCAGATGAGCAGATGAAATCCAGCTGCGTTGGAGTCCATATCAAGGAGTTTTCACCCACATTCCCACATGTTGACCTGCATTCCCTTGGTTCTCTCGCTATACAAGGTAATGTCGGAAGGTTAATTAGGGATCCACACTTGACCACAGATCCTTCGCAAAGAACACCCCAAAGTTCCATCATCCCAATCCCCAAACACAAGCTGCTCATAGCATTCATTGACCAGCAGTGCTCAACACACAGCTATGATCATTCAACCCTCATTTTTCTCATCTCGTTTTCGGTGAAGATCATGACCCTGCGCCGGTCCAGCTTCGGTGCCCAAGGGATTCGGTCACGTCGACCTCTCCCATGGAACTCTCGCCGGTCGGGGATGGGCTGCGGAGTCGTTTCAGGTTGTTCCTGCCTGTTCTTCCCCCCCTTACATGGCCGATCTAAAAGGTCTTTCAGGATCCGGAATGCAAGGTGAACAAAGATCTATCTTATCAAGTGGAATGCATGAATTCATCGTGTTTTTTGTTGCGAATCTCTTTGAGGGGGATCCAGGTGTCTTGACCCACAGCCAGTGATTGCATTCTTCTCACCGATGAGAAGACCTCAGAGTCTATGGAAGAAATTTCCTGTGCAGCATTCTGTGGTCTTCCATGCTCTTCCCGTGGTTTTTCTCTCCCAGCTGGTGCCATTTCTTCCGAAAGAACTTTGTTTTTTGTCGACCGTCGGGTCGACCTGCTCTCTATTTCCGAGCAGTACTGGCTTGGAGCGGTCGCAATGCCCGAGCAGAATCATGAAGTGTGATGAAAACCATGACCTTTCTTCCCTTGTTTCTAGTATAATAGTGATGGCCTCCAACTTAAGAGCGATGGCCTCTAACCTGGAAGCGATGTTCCATGTAAAAGAGAAACAAGAAACCTTCTCAACATATACACTCCAATCGCATATTGTATATTGGGGTGGTGGTTTCAGGGGTGGAGTTCGGTACATGTGCCAGTCCCATGAAAATCGCCTTTCGAAGCCTTTGAAGTTATGTGTTCTCATGGACAAACAAGCACAATCGCCAACATCTGAGGACAAAAAAACCACGACTGTTTGTTCACTTCCACTGGTTGTCCACCAGTTGGGGTATTCACAAAAAAAACAAGAAAATCGTGCGCAAAAGCGGGAAAACTGGATCGTCTTCTACTCTCCGTCTATCCGGTCAGTCTATATTCCAGACCACGCATGGGATCATAAACTTATGGAATAGTTACATTTTGGGGTCATCAAATGAACCCAAACATCCCCAAAACGAACGGGGGGAGAAACTCCCTACGGAACATCCACAACACCAAACCACAACACGCGTCACGCGTCACGCGTCACGCGCAGCCGCCCGTCTTGCCATGCAGCTCGAGGTGTCGGTCGGTCTCGGTCGGTCTCGGGTCTCGATCCCAAGGAGTTCGCTTAGAGAATTAGCTTAGAGAGAAAGGTTATACTACAAGAAAGTGTATTGCTACTCCAAGACTCCAAGTTGCTGGAAAGTGCGCTGTGGATCTTGAAAGAAACCTCTTTTTCACTGGCAGTGTTGGAGACATCTTTGTTTGAAGCAAATTTACGGGCAGGAGTCGCCGAAATTCGTGTGATGCTTTCTTTCCCGCTCTGCCAGCAGGCTGTTCCAAATAAAGCAACGCTTCAATCGGAGAGGATCATACCCACATCTTCGAGAGAATTTCCCTCTCCGCCACACAGAATCTTAGGTGAAACAACTGCAGTATTGGACCATTGCATCAACCATTTCCGACCAGTTCGCATTTTTTGGGCAAATAGCCAGAGCTCAACATCCTGCGTCCCGATTGGGTTGTGACCACGTGAACCGAACGAACAGAATATAGTATACCAGCACCACACCTTCATGTCGGGGTCACCAATGGAAGCCCCTACACTACCTAGGGATCTCCAAACAGGAGTCACAAATGTGTGCGGGTTTACATCCAAACTTCCCATGATTTGGGTTACATCCAAACATCAAGGGACAGGACAGGAAGAAATGTGCACCAGGAGTCACAAGGAGTTGGGTGGTGTGGCTCGTCCCATCCAAGTGAGTGAATAATGGCAATGAGCACCCGTAACCTCCATGGATAGCACCCTACTCCAACCTAGTAGCGATGGCCGATGCTAGAAGTCATGGCCTCCAACCTAGTAGCGATGGCCTCCACCTACTCCAAGGAACTGCTGGCAAAGTACTTTGACCTGGCGTGGACCATCAGCACTCATGTGAGTTTCAGGCTGTCCAAGCCATCGAATGGAGACCATGTTTCTTGGACGCCGAAAGAAACGCACTGCGAAGCAAAAAGGAGCCTCACTACGCTCAGTGACTTTCACTCAACACCTTTGAATCATGAACACTTCCGAAAAAGCACTGAACTTCAAAAAAGGCCTCCGGATTTCTCCCAAAGCACCCCCAAGTCTTCCTCGTGCCACATGGGAACAAGTAAGTACCACGCACCCACCCTTTCAAAGGGGGCAAACAAATGTTCAGGCCGCAAGTCGATGCCATGCTCACAATTCGAGACATCACCAGTGACAGGTGATCTGGCAGGTAGGCTTGGACAGGGTGATCGGCAGCGGAGAGTTCGTGTCGCTCGAAAAGGGTGAGCTGCCAAAGCAAATCCCAAGAGCAAACTCTGTGACGTGCCAAAGCACCAGTTTCTTGAACTCTTGAACCTCGACATTTGGCTGAACAAAAGGGTGCTTGACTCCACCGGACGTTGGTCGTGTGTGGCACACACAAACACAACACCTGAGGGACTGGATTCATGCTCCAGGTTTTGATGCATCCCCATTTGTTTAACCCTGGCAAGACCCTGCTTATCTACAAGACCAATGCTTTCAGGTTAATTACCCTGGTTGCGGGGCACACATTCATTCGGCCCCTTGGGCTTGCTCATGTGCGATTGTGGGGCTGGCACGATCGGGGTCAGGGATGAACACCAACTCCGCAAGGAGAAAAGGGAAATCTCAAAGGGTGACAATCCATGCAAAAATGATACCCCCTCCATGTATGCAATATACACCTCCAACCTAGAAGGCGATGGCCTCCACGAAGGTGGACTGTCACAAGGTATACAGACCACCCACAGACAGAAGCGATCTTCTTCACCCACTGATACATCACTCCTACTAACTGTCAAATAAGTTGTATCCACCAGGAGTCACAAAGGGGTGGTGTTTGGTCCCTAAGTGAGTGGATAACGGGCACCCCTAACCTCCATTAAGCACCCCTTTGTGACTGCTGGCACTTGATTGCTTCTTTCAGCGAATCACATCCAACAACCAGGAGTCACGATCCAGGACTTGGGTGGTGTGGCTCGTCCCATCCAGGGGCCGTGGATGGCAATGAGCACCCCGACTTCCTCCGTTCGTTACCCCGACATGGAACTACCAGGACCCTCCGACCCTGGTGTCCTGGCTGAACTACCCCACACTACCTAATTATAGGCTTCCAGACAGGGCACCCCGACAGGAGGGTCCTGGTATATATGGTTTTCCGTGCAACTTCTCTCTCAAAACCAAACATCGATGGTACCCAACGCCGGCATCTTGGCCTGCGCCTACCGCCGACCGCCCGTTTCCGCCTCATACCTCTCTGCCCGTTCACTGGGAGAAATTCAGACATTCGACCTATATCGATGTACATTGTACACGTGCTAGATGTGCTGCAAAACAATAGTTCTCCCCAAGGATTTGGAAAGAGAACTCTTGGAGAATTCAGGGATTCTCAGTGACCATGTGACATCAAGCGACTGGTCATCCTGGACATACATCAGTCATTATGAGACTTTCCATCCGCGACACGTGGAACACAACTCGAACATGATTCATGTTTCTAGCCACAATAAAAAACTATATTGTAAGTATAATAGTATCTGTCCATAAATATAATGTTGCAAAGGACGCAACAAAGAAACACACCTTTGAATGACGAGGTCGTTGATGATACACACACACACACCTCTATTAGATGTTCACTCATCAACACACAGCTCTTCCGTTCATAGCATTAATGAACGATTGAATATCTCCTATACTGCAAAAAGAAAAAGGTGAGAAAGGAAGCCTCTTTCACCAATGCAACTCAGGAGCCCCAGAGCACCAACGCAATGGGTGCCAGTTCTTCCACATCAGTTCGTTGTAATCATTGAATGAATTGTGAAACCGACATGGCCGGGAGTTACCAGCTCTTCGAACTGAATAAACCACTAGTAATTAGTAGTGGCTCATGCCCGATCTCCCAATTATTTGCCCAACAAATGGACCAAGGAGTTTGGGGCCACCCGCCAAAGCCTCTTGGTGGCTGATTCGATTCCAGCCAAGAAACACTGACCAATGGCTGGCTGGATCTTGCAAGTGCCCGGAATGTATGGTCAATCGAGTCAATCCCAGGAAAAAACACGCAACATCTTTGTGCAGGATCACACGACCACCAAGCTTCCCATTTTGTGTAAACTGGGAAAATTGACAGGATGCATGTCGAGCGGGACTTGTGGAACCGAAGTCCACCCATAAAGGGCAATCAAATCGTGGTCTGCGGTTTGCTATGGTTTGCTGCTTCAAGAATCTACGCAACATTGGCCATTCAAGCATATCCTGACATATCCTGACTAACGGTGGCATCCATTCATCCGGGGTGTGCTCTTCTTACCGGCATTTCATGGGCGTCAATGCTGTCTACGGAACATGTTTGTCAAGAAGCGCCGCGGTGCCGCGCCCAGCGAGCGCCCGGGGTCACTGCTTTGCGCCCGGTCCAGTTTGGACAGTTCTGAACCCGAATCCACTAACAGAGGTTGAAGACCCCTATAGGCTATCCTTTGGGTTTTTGCAGTGGGGTCCTATTTACGGTCACTTGACCTCTCTTGGCAGTTTGGTCTACGGCGCCGTTTCCGACGGCGGGTGGTGTTCGTAGACGGCTCACCGGCGGGGAACACACCTCGTCCGATCGAACAAAGTTCTGAACGGACTTGGTCCGGTAGCCACACCAGCGGTGGTGGAAACCGGCTCACCGGTTAAAAAAAAAACACTTGAGGTTGGTTGCAAGACTTGTTGGTTGCTTCGATTGGTTTGAGGTTCTATGAGGTTCTTCAGCAAGTGTTTCCTTTCCGAACCCACCTTTCAAATACCTCAGAGTCCCGTGATTTTTATAGGGTGTCTATTTATAATTAGCCTCTCTGCAACGGTGATAGAGGGGGGCCCCTCCACGTTCACCACGTTCCGCATCGATGCACCGTACCGATGCACCGTACCGAGGGACGGTCGAATGGCCGATGACCCTGGAGCTTTGTTGATATGCCGCTGGACTGTCTGAAGAAGTCTGGAGGACCCAAGGAAATCCCCACCTCTCCAGCGGGGGCTTCCTTGAACTGTGTTTGTTTTTTCAACCGTTTTTCAGTCAACTGGCCAGTCATGTTCGCACATCTTCGGTTCATCCGTCTTCGCTCGTGCTCCAAGAAAAAGAAGGCAACATCGTGCTTGAAATCCGCAATCCCATGCGAACTCATATCGTGAGTCAACCTAACAATGGTCGTCTATAGACTGGTCTATTGTGGCCTGTAGTTATATAATCAGTTTGGAAAATGAAGTGGGATATCCAGGTCCTCGGAATATCATGCCCTCCCTCCTGCAACCAACCAAAACAAAAAGAAACACATTTGTCACGTGTTAAATCGTGTTCACATGTAATTTTGACCCACAACCTACCCGAGTTGGCCTCAAGTCAACACCAAACAGTTGCAGTACTTCCTGGATATTCGGAAATGCATGATTTCGCATGGGAAGATCGGCATCATCTTGGAGGCAACAACGGCAACACACTGAGGTCTCTGAATGGATTGAATGGCTGGAGGTCTCCCAAGCATGGCCAGTCACTGGGTGGATGTTGACAGTGATCGGAATCGCACGCGTAGAGTTGGAGTGGGGCATGTAGACTCGACGAGTTGGAGTAAGACCCACCATACGAAGAGTTCTTTCAAGTAGCAGATTCAGTATGTATAGTGTCTATTCATCTTGAATCAAGAGTCTACGTGTGCATTGTGTTGCACAAATATAAGCTGGGATGTCCTACACAAAAAGAAGCCCCACAGCGTGTTAAGCAATCTTTTAAGACGAACAACTTCGTTTGACGTCTTCTCAGTCCTTTCAAAGCTCAGGATTCCTCAGCTCAAGCTTGGGAGCTCTGTTTTGCTTCTTTTTTTCCAGCTCCCGATGGCAAAACAGTCTGTGGACATTACATGAACATACGATCTCCTGGAATGCAAATAGCACCTTGGAAAGAGTTTCTTCACCTATAGACTAGATTCATTTGACTGAACATGTTCGGAATTTCACACTCTTGCTCTTCTTCGTGCTGCCGCAGCTCGAAAGCCACCAACCCTGTGGCTGCGTCCGAAAGCCTCGACCCGCCAGCTCCGGCTACGCCGTGGCTCCGCTCGCGTTCAGCGCCCGGTGTCTTCGACGGGGCTGGGGTTCGGCGTCCTCGAGCGAAGCATCCGATTGCGCAGCTGGGTCGCCCAGGAGAGCCATTCCTGAGGAGTTCCGGTCTGTCCAGGCCGGGGCTGAACATGGGGAATGGAACACATATGAAAACCATCATGGAAGCTATACTAGGACCCACAAGGGTTGGTTCATGGACACCCCTGGGGGGGTGTCCTGTTTGTGTGGAGCATCTGGGCTGGTGTGGAGCCCATCTGTGGCTTCTTGCTGCCTGTGTGGTCATAGATCTTCCAAGTGTAAAAATGTCTGCCTGTTCATCTAACCGTAACCAGCCAAGTTTATAAGGACAAATCAACGACCAACTCTTTTTTGTAGGGCCCAATGGAATTCTTGCCATGTTGCGTCCAACCTCTGCCGAGACACATTCGTACATCAGGCGGAATGGTCAATGACACAAAACACAATTAAGCTATCATGTTCATCCTCTTCACTACTTCCACTCACACACTGCAACCCAAAAACATCATGCCTTCATTGGTTCATCGATCCGACCTGCAAATGAAGAGGCAGAAGGCACCCAGACTTCCCGTTTCTTTACACCAGTTTCTTTTGCCCGGTCGAAGCCGCCGGACGGCCTCCCTTGGGTTGAAAGCCTCGTCCAAGAGGCTTTGGAGGGTTGGCCATCTCTAGTAGGTTGGAGGACACTAATAGGTTGGAGGCCATTCCTATTCTATTTGGGTTCCTGTTGCTACGAGGTGTGAGGAATGGAGGCGGCCAAAACCCGAACCAGACTCAGTTCCCAACACGTTCGTCACTCGTGACCCGACAGGTCCAAGCTTCGGAGGCTTCGGAGGGCGTCTCTTCACCTCGCGCGCGTGGCTTCGGGGTCGGCGACCAGGGGTGGAACGGTCGGTTCCGGACCAAAGCCGGGCCAAATGGATGGCATGGTTCACCTGACCATCAGTTGGAAAACAGCAAATAGTGGCATGATGCGAAATCTGCCTGAACAGAAGTGGAAGTGGACCGTAGACCTGAGGTAACGTAGACAGGCTTGGTCAATCTCATGGTGGGAACAAAGGGCTCTTCGTAGGGCCTCCTGATTTCAATCCACACCCACCTAGTAAACATAATTATATATATATATAAATCAAAATGTTTATTTGTATTTCTGAAACTCACTAACAATGGTTCTCCCAAGCAGCTTTGGACAATGACTATACCTGCCCCAAAAAAACGGTTCGCTGGACAAAAACATCATAAGCGCTCTCATATATACCTTCTTTCTGGCCCTTCCCAAACACTCCATGGGACTGGAATAGATTACAACCACCCCAACTGATCGCCAAACCCAAACAGGTCGTGCCTGGCCTGTTATGGCCCACCCTTCGACACGCTAACTCCTGAGCTCACCAACTAGACCTGCCACATCTGTAGACCTGTCCCGACCCCGGAAAAATCCCACTGGACCTCGGCTGTTGTAAATGCACTTCTTGAAGTGACCCTTGTTGTGGCGGATCCCTTGCCTTATGCGCGGCGTCGCCATTGACAAGAAAACTGTGCAAGAACACAATGATCCCACATGATTTTTGAACGACAAACTAGTTGGTCACTAGATGGTCTCTTGGTGAAACCTTCCGAATAGCAAAGGCATCGTGCCATGTCCCTTTTCCATCTTGGTTCAAAATGACCTTGTCAACCCTACTGTTGCGAACAATGATTTTCCAGCAGGATTAATCGCCTGAGGACACACAAACGTGTCGTGTGTTTTAATGAACATAATGAAGATGTTGCAAAACACAGGTATTGAACGTCGTTTGCGCGACCTTCTCCGTGCATGATGAATCCGTGCTCACGTGAGTCTCTCTTGCTCAAGGCCTTTCCAAAGCATTCTAGGAGGTCTTCGTTCGAAGGCCAAAAGGTTTGCATGTTCAGTTGTAACAACTCAATTTATCCATCATTTGTCGTTTCCAAATGTTTCCAATGAATAGACGGCCGATTTCTTCTACGGGCCCCCGACATAGAACGTCCATATATTGGTCTTTGCCCCGCACCAACGTGAACAACAACCACGAGACATTCTGCTGTATACCATCGAATATGTTTGAACAATACTTTACTTCGTGCCGTCTTCAGCATGACATTTCAATCGCTTGTTTTCATGCCATGGTGGAGGTGAGGAGCATGCTGCGATGGTCGTGGGCTTTGTGGTTTTCGATTTTGTTTGTGGGTCCTCAGGTTTGGAACTGTTATTTTTGTGTTAGGGAGATCGCCTCGGGCTGTCGCCAAGGTCTCCAGGTGACATCTAAAAATTGTATAAAATTGTAGTGGTGTGTTAGTGTTTGTGTGGTTGTGGTGGTGTTCGTGCATGGCTTTGTGTTTGTGGTTGTGTTTGTCGTTGTGTGCTTGTGGCTGTGTGGTTGTGGTGGAGTTTGTGGTTGTGCGGTTGTGATTGCGATGTGTTTGAGGTTTGTGCGTTTGTGGTTGTATGTTGTTGCTTGTGTGTGTTGTGTGGGTATGCCCGAGACTGCCCACTGCGATCTGGCGCTTGCGGTTGAGGTCCGGTACTATATACTCACTGCGATCTGGTGCTTTCGGATGAGGTCCAAGACTGCTCACTGCGATCTGGCTCCAAGACTGCCGCACTTGCTGTTTAGGTCCGGTATACCTGCTGAGGGACGGACGGACGGAAGGGAAGGAGAGAAGAAGGGAAGGAGCGAAGGAAGGAAGGAAAGGAAGGAAGGGGGAAGGAAGGAAGGAAGGAAGGAAGGGCAGGCAGGCAGGCAGGCAGGAAGGATTGTTTCTTTACCATTACTGTGCTCATGCTTTGTGTAGAAATGTGGTCATTAAATAGTGAGCCTCAAATTGGCGCATGTTCGAACGATGTGAGTCTCCTATTCACATAAAACTATAGAAGAGAAGTTCAGAATAATAGGAAACTCAGCTCGATCAAACTCCCACTACCGCGCCACTCCCCCAAACTTGGCAACTGGTGTCAGTCTTCGGAGACTGTTGTCTCTCCAGATGAGCTCAACTTCAAGCTCGAAAAACCTCCAAACAACTGCGAAGGAAACTGGTACGAACTCCCTCGTTGTCCGTGAAGACAAGCACTCGCTTGTGCCTCAAAGTCTCCTTCCAGAGATCGAGGTTTCCGGCCGCAGTCATGGTCAATGAGACCTCCTCTTCGCAGTCGTCTTCGTAGACCAGACTGTCCCACACCCGGATGAGCTCGAAGTCCTGCAATCGTGTTTTGTCTGCAATGCGTCATCCACACCAGTCCTCCTTTCCCATGCCTTTGGAATCGGGGTGTTCACACCAATACACAGTCGAGTCCGATGCATCCTTCCCACCTTCCTATTCCTTCTTGCTGTCTCTCAACTGGCGTGCAACACCAGCTCCATACTGTGTTTTCAAGTCTTTGAACATGACCCTGCGATACTTTCCTTTTCTCTTGGTACTCATTTTGCGAGATGCATTGGCTACCAAGCTTGAGGCCATCCAGTTCTCACCACTGGATAAATATTCTTCGTACAGCTGTCCCAGCGCCGCACGATCTCAGCTGTTAATGTTAATGTTGCTATGTTAGCATGGCCCCTGGGTACATGACATCAAACACACACCAGTGGGGCAGCTTGTTTGGTAGCTAGATCAAGAAACACGATTCAGCCAGGCAACTGTGCCGTTTGCCAGCCGCTGCTCCCAAAACAGGCTGCGGACAGTCTGCTCCTCAGTGGCTGCGCACGTTGGACAGAGGATGGCAGCTGGTACAAAAAAAGTAAATTCAAGTGCTATAGCTGCATGTTCACTGGCTAGCTATGTACATTTTAACATGAAATGCAGTCAATGTTCGGCGGAGACTGCGAGAAAAACGCATGTAACAATTATGAGCCGGCCATCCTTGCTTCGTACTCTTATTCTATATCAAGCTCCCCACGTCTGCAGAAAAGCCTAGGCTTCAAGCTCCAAGATCACTGTCTCTTTGGTGCGCATGATATAAAACCCAAGCGCAGATCCCTGGGCACAAGAGATTCAAAGAGAACTTCCGGACGTTGAGTCCTTCAAAGGCACAAGGGCAGTAGAGTTCACTATCATCCTCCCTCCAGAGACCGAGCTCTCGCAGGTTTTTCTTTCTCTACCAAAAATCTGCCCGCTTGCAAATTGAAGCCTCCCCCTCAATTGTTCTCCGTCTCTTCGACGAAACCTTTGCCTTCACCCGGTCGCTTCAGTGGTGACGGTGTCAAGTTGTACGCCCAAGACTTTTCAAACTCGATCATATGCTTGTCACTTGACAGCTTCCAACCAAGAATCTCGAAGATCGCCAATACACACAACTCAGCGTGCTGCAGCAGAGCTCCTTGGGTCACACTCAGAAAATCGTCAAGGTACGACGTCCAAAGAAGCTTATAAGCAGTTTGCATCCTATCTTCCATATGGCCATGGCACATCTGAGGAAAGCTGTTGCTGATGCAACCGACCCAAGAGGAATAACTTTTTGTTGATAAATCTCAGGCGCCTGTCTGTCTGGAATATAGACACAAAGCAAGAGTCCATCTTATAAGCCGAGTCCGAGAAGGGTATCTGCTTATATGCATCTTTGAGATCCCAGCATTTACACACAAGATCGCTGTTGACTCCTTTCAATTGTGCTTCCCGAAGGAACCAGGCACACATGTGGTCAACCGAATGAATTGAAACTACTTCGCTCTGAACAACCGAGGCATTGACGAGCGAGGCCTTGTCATTGTCAGTCAAAGAGCGATCCGGGTTCAAGCTATGGACATCTTTGAAAGGGGAGAAGAAATGAAATCTCGACGTCTTAGGCAAACACTTGCCCCAGGCCCCAGGCCCCCTTTGCTCGGAGAAGAACGCAGCACAAGGAAAGCTGAAGCACAGGTGAATCACGCCCAGACCTCCAGCAGCAACGCCGCCCGCAGCAGCAACGGTGGCGGCGCAACATGCGCTGGCTGGAGCACCCTCGACGGATCCTGCAGTTGGGCGGAAGCAGGTGCAGAAACCGAAAGGTGGTGGGTAGGTGATACCACAGAGGAAGGCGTTCAGTGAAGATGCCTGATCGGTTACTTTCCTTGAGTGCGGAGGCGTCCAAAGGTGACACCAGGCCACTTGCCCACAAGTCGGAGGTGGCGGATGATCCGGAGGCCGTGGTCCATCATTCGACCTGCGGCGCCGACTTAGAGATCGTTCACGCTCACGAAGGTAACCCGGGGCCCACAATTAAGTGAGAAACCAGACGTCTGCACACTGAAGTCGACATAAATGCCAGCGAGCCACGTACTCAGGACGTGGTAGAGATTCAGTGAACATGTGAAGTGTTCATGCTGATCATGTGACCAGACTTGGAACCTTGCATGAACTCATGTTCCTCGTGTTCACAAGGTGGTTCACTTAAACCACCTGACTTGAAGCCCAAATCAGGTCGGCTCATCACATTAAGAACGATCTTGAACACAAAAACAGTTCAGAGCATCACCGTTTTTGTTTTTAAAATTGAAACGTGTGTAGAAATAAGGTCCTATCTTACGCGTAAGAGTTTCGTCAGGAAGGAAGGAAGAATGGAGGGAGGGAGGGAAGGAAGGAACGAAGCAAGGAAGGAAGGAAAGAGGGAAGGAAGGAAGGAAGGAACGAAGGAAGGAAAGAAAGAGGGAGGGAAGGAAGGAAGGAAGGAAGGAGGCAGGAGAAGACTGTCTTTAAACATCTAAGAGCCCTCACCTGACAGGTGGAAAACATTACTTTACTTCGAGTAATCCCCACCATGACATTTCAATCATTTGTCTTGATGCCATAGTGAGGAGCATGTTGCCATGGTCGTGAGTATTGTAGTTCTCGATTTTGCTTGTGGGTCCTTGGGTTGTGTGCTGTGGTTGTGCGTTGTGGTTGTGGTTGTGTGCTGTGTTGTGGTTGTGGTTGTGGTTGTGATTGTGTGTTTGTGGCTGTGTCTTTGTGATTGTGTGTTTGTGGATGTGTTTGCGGTTGTGTTTGTGGCTGTGTGTTTGTGATTGTGTTTGTGGTTGTGCTTGTGGCTGTGTGCTTGTGATTTTGTTTGTGGTACTGGTAGTGGTTGTGATTGTGTGTTCGTAGTTGTGGTTGTGGTTGTGATTGTGATTGTGTCTTTGTGACTGTGTGGTTGTAGTTGTGGTTGTGGTTGCGTGTTTTTGGTTGTGTGTTTGTGGTTGTGTGTTCGTGGTTGTGTGTTTGTGGTTGTGTTTGTGGTTGTGTGTTTGTGGTTGTGTGTTTGTGGTTGTGTGTTTGTGGTTGTGCGTTTGTGGTTGTGCGTTTGTGGTTGTGTGTCTGTGGTTGTGTGTTTGTGGTTGTGTGTTTGTGGTTGTTGTGTTTGTGGTTGTGTGTTTGTGGTTGTGTGCTTGTTGTTGTGTGTTTGTTGCTGTTGTTGTTGTGTTTGTGGTTGTGTGTTTGTGGTTGTGTGTTTGTGGTTGTTGTGTTTGTTGTTGTGTTTGTGGTTGTTGTGTTTGTGGTTGAGGTCCGGCAGGGAACACTTGGGTCTGGAGCTCGCGGTTGAGGTCCGGCAGGGAACACTGGGCGTGGATGGTCGTGGTTGAGGATGGTCGTGGTTGAGGTCCGGCGGAGGAGGCGGAGGAGGACGAGGCGGATGAGGACGAGGCGGAGGAGGAGGAGATGGGGCTGACGTAGAATCTAACAACCCTCACCTGACAGGTGGGGAATAACACAGCACTATCCTTCACCCCCCCTCCGCCCGGTTTTGTAAACATGAATGATATAACTACACTGCTACACTCGCAGGAGCCATCCTGGCGCACGAAACACCCACACCCGGGGTGCCTTGTGCTGAATGGATGTTTAGTCAAGTCATAGCTTTTGAGGTCCTCCCAAGTCTTGATCACCTTCTTACACCCGGTTCCACTGCATGCGATGTGGCCTTATGGCTCCATATGGCCATGATCTCTCAAGAGCACCTCAGAAATCCTCACCCGCATCTTCCTCATGCAAAACCGTGGCGCTTTTTCCTACACACCGCAGCGCCGGGAACCGCGCTTCCGCTCGTCACCGTCCCGGAGCGGGCACCGTGGGCCGGGAACACCGCTCCGCCACAAGCGCCGAGGCTCAAAGAAGCGTCGAGCAGGTGGAGATGATGCTCGTGCAAGATGCGGTTCGGTGGGGCCACTTCGTTGCCATCCTCAGAGCTTTGACTGGCATGTCGAACGACTTCGCGGGCGGCGTTCACAAATGGTTCAGAACACAGGGACCTCCTGCGCTAAATGGATATGTCTTGTAGCTCAATGTAGATGAAAACATCAGGGAGACCGACCTCGAAGGCATTCCGAACTCCATTCTTCTTGGAGGTCTGATACACTCGTGGAGATACACACCCATGCTGGTCCAACACACGTCGTGGGGGGCCTTTGGGTGTTCATTCCTAACTCCTCAAAGCCATCGACGATACCGAAGACGATACCAAAGAGCTTTCTGGCGAACGCAGGAACCTCATTGTGGCATCCAAACGTTTGGACCCAAAGTCGTCACTCAAACGTTTGAGGACAAGTTACTGTTACTTTCTGGCGCCGAGAGTTGCCTGACCCAACAAATTTGATATTGCCCAGACGCGACCCTGGGCCCTTGGAGGGGTCTGGGGTCTCAAAGCCCTAGGTTTTGAGGGACCAAGGGCTGTTTGGAGCGTCTGGATATTGTATTATCACCTCAGCTTTGGTACCACTGGACCCTCCTGGCACCTACATGGGTGTGGCCAGAAACCCTGGTATGGATCGTTCCGCGCTGCAGTGAGAGTGATCCAAACCCTATGGATCAGAGCGCTGATCCAAGCCCTATGGATCAAACCGACAAGTCACTTGATCCAAGCCCCCAACATGAACACATCTGCATGGTGGCGCTTCACCCCACCACTTTCTCACCAATTCACTGTGAAGGTGGTGGCTTCCCAGATCAAAGCCATCCTGTTTGCGGCAAGCCTGCTTTGAAGTTCTGGCCGCTGTGAGTTTGGGCTCCACTGTCCACATATTGGGCAATCAGCTGGCCGCGCATATTGGTGACTCAGTGGGCTTTCAAGACATTTAACAGGTGGTGGCTTCAGCTCTAGATTGGAGGCGCAGTCCGAAAACTGATTTAGTGGCTGCCGCTAATTCTGTTTGGCCTTAATATTGTGGTCTAGCGCATTCTGGCACCTTATTTAATGTGCGTTAGTTGGGTTGGCTCCTCCCCTCAAAGGGTTACATAGCCTAATGATAAAAGCGTCGATTTCCAATATTTCACTTCCACAGTGTAAGGGTTCGAGTCCCGGCTGTCAGCACGCTTAGTGGCTTCCGGTAATTAATTTTTGGCTGGAATGGGAAGTCAATTCGAAGTTGAGTCTGGTGGTAATACTGGTGATAGTGGTGAGTAGCAGCAGCAGCAGCAGTAGCAGAAGGAGTGGTGGCAGCAGAGGTGGTTGTAGTAGTGGTTTGTAGTAGTGGTGGTTCGAGTCCCGGCTGTGACCACACTTAGTGGCTTCCGGTAATTAATTTTGGCTGGAATGGGAAGTCAATTTGAAGTTGAGTCTAGTGGCTTCCGCTAAATCTGTGGTGGTGGTAATACTGCTGATAGTAGTGAGTAGCAGTAGCAGCAACAGTAAAGCTGTTGCAGTAGTAGCAGCAGGTGGCAAGTGCAGTGGCAGTAGCAGTGGTGGCAGCAGAGGTGGTTGTAGTAGTGGTGGTGGTGGTTGTGTGATCCAAGGGCTTGGATCACACACCCACCTTTTGATCCATACCCCATGGATCGAGGTATGGATCGTGTGTGGGTTTGGGTGTGTGATCCAAGCCTTATGTTTTTGGCCGTAGCCACATAGAACAGTGTCGAACACATCACCTTCTCAAAGGGTATGTGGATCCCTAGGGATAGACAAATGAACCCTCTCCAGCACTGTATCGGGCATCGTTACAATCTATTGCAGGGAAGCTGCAGGTCTTTTCTGCCAAGTTTTCTCTGGTCATATCATCTGCATGCTGGTCTTCTTTTGCAAAGCAATTTGTGGATACGTACACAGAATGTATCTGCGAAATCGGCACGGACACTCTACAAACTGTTTGTCTTTTCGAATCCCTTGTCCATTCTGATCTGCCGTGCTCTTCTTTGTTGTCGTCGTCGTCGTCGTCGTCGTCGTGGTCTGTGTCTGCATGTGGTACTGCAGTACTGCATGCACTTTCTGCACCCCAAGAGAAATCAAATTTGGACAGTGACCGTACGACCTTCCGACGACCGGGCGATGTCGGGTGACATCAGGTCGACACAGTGACGACTGAGCGCGCGAACGAACGATCGTCATGCCGCGTCTCGCTCGGTTTTTCCCGCCCTGGTCCATCTTGATCCCTGGTTGATGCACTGAACGAAACAAGAAATACAGGATGAAGAAATGACAAATGACATCTATAGAAGATCCACTGACTCCAGAAGGCGGTGGAATGTGGAAAATAGCCCAAATATTACTCAAATCTGTGGGGTCGCTACTCACTACTAGCCCCAAAAACAAACAAATTTTACCATCCCGGAATGTCTTACCAATCTCAATCGCAGTGTTTCTTGCCTTTTCGGGCTGTGGAACAAGGGATTGCTCACTTGGAAAGCTTCGGCAAAAATACCAAGACACTCCATGGGACTTGCGTATTTACATACATTGCTGTGGTTGAAATGGGGTCAATGTAGTGAATTCGTTAAATATGCCAGCCCAGATCGTGTCTGGGATAGACGTTGACCATTTGTTCACTATCGGTGAATGGTCGCGTCTTCGACTGTGCTTCAGATGCTGAGAGTACGCTGCACCCATGAAGCGTGCATCAATCAACTGAGGTTCCGTTGCCTGTTGAACTGAGAGTCGGTTTTCCAAATTTTGGATAAACATATTAGAAACCCTAGGGATCCAAGTACCTTCTCAGAAGATGATTGGAGACACTCTTATGTAGGTTTGGAGGGTCCAAGTACCTTCTCAGAAGGTACGACTGGATCCCTAAGAACCCCAAGGAGAACAACATCATGAATGACAAGAGCATATGGAACATTAAACATTATGAAACTACAATAGGACATAAGGACCGGACCCTAATCAAGATCGAACACATTGAGTTGGTAGAACTCTTTGAGGGTGACGTGACCATTTTCGGCGACGTGACACTGGCGATTTCGAACCTGGTTTCGACGCCGGGCGAAACGAGAGGAGGACGGAGACAGGTCCTGCCGTTCCCACGGAACCGTCGAAAACCGGTGCCGTGGAAAGTCCGCGCTAACCTAGAGAGACCAAACGAAGCGATGGTCTCCAAGCGGCCTCAAAACTACGGCCTCCAACCTACTTAGAGATGGCCTCCAACCTAGAAGCGATGGCGTCCGTGCTATTGGCAATTCTGAGTCTCCAGTGGCACACCCCAGGAGAAGTACGAAGCATAGCCTCAGCGCGTGCGCGTGGAGCGCAACAGCGTCCATCTCTTTTTCGAGCGAACGCGTGCGACGTTGATGGCAACTGTGGGACTGTGGAAAAGAGTGTTTCCTTGAATAACAAAGCTACTCCTCAACAACGGAGGGTTCCGGGCTTTAAAACACCCACAGGTGCCTTGGGGTACCGAAATGACTCCTCTTCCTTACCCCTCATGAGCCTTGCTTGGGCATTCTGCTTGTCACCCAGTTATATACGCACCCCACTGCTTAGGTCTGGCGCAGCAGCGGCTCTTGGGTCTTTCGGCGCAGCGCTCTGCTGTCCGGAGGGAGAACAACCACCCAATCCCATACACTCCATGGGACTGGCAGTCCTATGCCGCCCCAGGTCCAGACCCCCCAAAACAACCACCACCCGTGGCCGTTTTGAAGGCATATCGGCAGTCCCAGGTCCAGGTCGTGTCTGGGACTCCGAAGACGACCTGTTCGGGTCGGCAGACCGGTCCGTCCTCTCCTCGCGGCGGCCGCGCTCTCCGCGTCGTTTGGCAGACCGCCCAACCACGGTCGGTCCCAGCGACTCGGCAAACGTGTTTGGTCCACCTGGCCGCGCGGAGCGAACGACGCTCGGAGCCATGGCTCGGTGTCGACTTGGAAGGTCTTGGGATGGTCTTAAGGTCTTTGACCCAGACACTCCATGGGACTGCCATAGGACTGCCGATCAGTTGGGGTGGTGCCAGGGGGGTCAATGGGGCGGCATAGGACTGGCAGTCCCATGGGTCGTGTCTGGGTGAAGGTCTTGGGGGTCGTCTGAGCCTCCCTCCCAAGGTCCTCATGGTTGCATGTCATGGTCCGTGGAAAGACAAACAAAGAACACAAGACTTATCAAAGCGGGCGTGCCACACTTCCATGTTTGTTGGAAGGAGGGTAGGTGAAAACAGAGCGCAGGAGAAACCCACAGGTTCTGGTTTGGACCTGTTCTCATGGGTTGAAGGCCATGGAAAAAAGAGCCAAACGACCCTGGACTGTCCTGGGAAAGACTAGAGAACCAATATACCACCTGCAACTGGCAGATCACAAGAAAGATCAAACAAAATACCATCACACCATCGAGGATGATCAAGGTCCAGGTGCCAATGAATTTGCCTCATGGATGATTCCAAAACATGCTCCGCAAAACACTTCGTTGGTCGCCGAAGACCGACCCTCACCGACCCGTACCCTCAGCGATGCAACGGAGCGCGGACTGGGAATCGGGACTGGAAGAAGATGAAGACCGCATGACTGGCGACTGGGTGGTTTGATGATGTGGACTAAGGATCAACTGTTAAGGTTTAGTTACATGGTCATAAATCTTCCAGTCCCCGTGGTTGATCATGGATTGTTAGGGAATGTGTTTTCTCATGTTGCAAGGTGAAGGCCCTCAGTGGATTTAGTTGGTGAATTCTCAGGGTGTGAGATATTAAATGACTGCCAAAAAGAAAGTCACTGTGAACTCTACATTCCAGGCTTCAGAAGACCCCCATGGGGTGGCGATTCTTTCGTAATTCATGTGTTCCATTTCAGCCAACTGTTCCAGACTTCAGAACACCACTCACATCTCTCAGAACACCCCTTCCTCCATCCGTCCCCTCTCATTCCCAACTCAAGCGCAACACCGTCCCGTCGCCCTTCACGGCGCCGTCGGCACCTCCTCGTCCGTCAGCTCCGTCAGCTCCGCGTCGTCCGAAGGATCGTCGAACCCCGTGTCGAGCGGCTCGTCATCGCCTGTCACGGGCGCCGGACGTCGTGGATTGGGCCAAGGCCATCGCGATACCCGGCGTGCGGAACCCGTGTTTGAAGGCTCAAAATTATTAGTGTCTCTTGTTATTGCGCAGCGCTCCAACAGTCCGAAGAATTGGCACAATTTCGTGGGAAGCCACGATGTTGGTTATTGCTATTGCGGTCCTTTTGAATCACCGGATATCGCCGTCCCCCGGTTCCATCGGTCGATCGACGCCGTGCCTGAGATCTCCTCGAGCTGCATGGAGGCCTCCAGCATGCAGAGGTCGAAATCGGACTCTGGTCTCCTCAGCGAAGGCCAGAAGAAGAAGGAGTAAGGGTGCCAGGGTGCTATACCCAGACACGACTAATGGGACTGCCAGTCCTATGCCGCCCCATTGACCCCCCTGGCACCACCCCAATGTAGGCATACCTGCAACCTCCTAATGCTTACTTTTTTCAGTTGTTTCAAGCAAAACTGCTTTTTCAGATCAGGAACTAATATTTTTGCTTGGCGGCGTTTCTCGAGATTTCAGTTTTTTTCCATTTCTCCAAGGCTGAATGAACCATGGTTATCTCTGCCGTCCAGCAATATCTTTGTGTGGACAAAGGTTTGCTCGGCCAGCCTTTTTATCTTTTATCATATCGTTGATCGATCAAGAGAGTGACATCATGTCACCAGGCCAACCCAGGAGGTCTACTTCACTGGTTGCACAACTTCAAGTGTTGATGGTACACACTCTCACCAGTGATCATCACATCAAGACTCTTTTGACATCTTTTGACCTCCTTTTCAAAGCTTGGAGCTATCTGGCGCCGGTCAGCGCATGGCCTGGCCATCGGTGATGAGATTTTGTGCCCCTTCTGACGTTTCTTTGCATGCTTCAATCAAAAAACCTGGTCGAGTAGAGAGAGTAGAGAGAGTAGAGTTGATGCAGTACTGTGCCATGCTGCATGCTCTCCAGTGCTTGTGTCTGAGAAACTTCAATCAAAGAAGACTTTTGGGCTCTGTACTTCCTGTCTAGTTTCTGTTGGGTTCATGTCGGTCGCTCCAGTGCTGTCTCCCGAATCCCAGCCTCTACCAAATGTGTGGGAAGATCCACGCCTGGGCAAGGGCACTCTTGCTACTCTTTTGGAGCAGCAGCCGGCACTTCGACAGCGGATGCATGACCAAGAGAACCCGCATGTCACACGCTGGCTTACCAAAGATGCCACTGGTGTTGCATCAGTCCGTGCGATGGCCTTGAACCCTACCCTGTTGGAGCTGGTGGCAGAGTGGTATTGCTCAGTCCAACCAAATCCCAAAGCACTTTGTCTCAGCGTTATTCGGAGGGAGGTGGGAGGTGGTTCAAAAAAATGGAGCCCTCAAGTGTATATGTGGGTGTGTTTAAGAAAAAGGTTAGACATAATAATGAGTTCAAGTTCAAGTTGATGAGACCCCTGCTACAGGTTGCACTGTTCAGGGAGCTTTGCGGAAAGCCTGCTGATGCAGTCCATACTCACATGGATGCCCAGGGCATCAAAAAGCTCTTTTCACATGGCATTCGTCGGTTCTTAGCTCGCACATCGTCCAGGGACGCTCAGCCGTACTTTGTTGTTTCCTTTTATGCGTTGTTGTGTTTTTCCCCAAACAGTTTACTGTTGGGGTTCTATCTTAGAAAGAAAAGAGCTGGCCACACTCACTGGCCGCGCCCCTTAACTCTGTGGCTGGGCTCCGTGGCTGGGCTCTGTGGCTGGGCCTTGCCCTCCTCTTGTCCTCCTCTTGGCCGCGCCCCTGAACTCTGTCAACTCTGTGGCTGGGCTCTGTGGCTGGGCCTTGTCCTCCTTTTGGCCGCGCCCCTGGACTCTGTCAACTCTGTGGCTGGGCTCTGTGGCTGGGCCTTGTCCTCCTCTTGTCCTCCTCGTGGCCGCGCCCCTGAACTCTGTCAACTCTGTGGCTGGGCTCTGTGGCTGGGCCTTGTCCCCCTCTTGTCCTCCTAGTCTACAGCAACTCTGTGGCTGGGCTCTGTGGCCCGGCTCTGTGTCCGGGTCTTGTCCTCCTCTTGTCCTTGTCTTGGCCGCGCCCCTGAACTCTGTGGCTGGGCTCTGTGGCCCGGCTCTGCGTCCGCACCTTTCCAAGAAGGACAAACAAACAACTAGGGTCACTCAAAAAGTTTTGTGTTCTCAATTTTCTGAGCTTAGTTTGCTATATCTCCATCCACCTCCCATATATATAAATAATGAGCAGCTCTCCGCCATTTTGATCCTCGCTTAGTTTTCTATATCTTCTTCCACCTCCCATATTTATGAATACTAGCTGCTCCTCCAAAAATGTTTCAGTGTTTCAGTGTCAATGCCGACAAAAATTCATTGATGAAGCAGTTTGCTCTTGGGGTGAAAGTAGGGTGAACCAAGAAATCGTTTTTTGACTAATATTGGTCTTAAACGAATCTGAATCGTTTTGAAGCTGTTTGGGGTCTATGCTTGTATAATGTGAACGACTGACCATGGCCTTCAAAACTCTTCAGACACTGAGGCAGCGGATTGAGGCAGTTAAGAAGCACTGCCGGACCCAGCCAGAAAAACTTATGAGGCCATGTTGATCGCCCTAGAAGAGAGATCTAGAGACTTCTTTTCCACTGTCTGTTGGACAGCAAAAGTCTTTGATGAACGGTGTGGCCCAGCATGAACAACATTAAACACATAAAGCTCAAAGAAATAAACTTGTTCGACCCGAGCTGTTTAAAGCATATTAATTTTTGAAGTGAAATCCAAACCAGCCCTGTGCGTAGGCGTGACACCTACCAGAAGATTATGCTCTACTATGTTGAAACGGCTGTCAAGGGCACCTTCAAGTCACTAGGTTGCAACACAACCTGACCTATAACAATTCATCCTGAACTAGCTAACTGTTCTAAGGCGAGCTTCTTCGATTCAAGTCAACCAGCGAGCACGTCTTCAGATTGAGGGCCTTGCGATGCCGCTCAGTCTGGATGGTGCCCCAGGACATACACCAGCTTGCGGCGACAGCGCAGGCCTAGCAATGTGTTCGAGACCCGTGCCATAAGATTTAAGCAATTAAACTTCTGCAGGCGATGTACACGTGGAGGATCTGACCAAGGACGAGGGCGTGGAGGATCAGGCTGGGAAGCTCCGCAAGAAGCTGGGCATTCCAGAGCTTGACCCAGACGCCCTACCTAGTGCAAACTTGAACAAATACTTGCACCTCAACTTCAACCGGTCTAGCTCCAATTTAATGGAATGGTGGCAGAATGTGAGAAGGAATGAACAAATTGTGGCAATACAATAACAGATCGATAAGTCCATGTACGCTGTGATTATTCTAAGGCAAGCGCTTGCGAAGCGCATCTCAACCACAGCTACGATGGCGGACAAGTTTCGGGACGCACAGAAACAAACAGATGTCCAGCAACGGCTGGTTCCCCAGAACATGGTTGAGCTTTGAATTACGTTCACAAAATCAATCTTGAGTATGTCAGAGTCTGAGGCTTGGAAAAGCCCTCAGGGATTCGGTGACTGACCTGGAGACAGTACACACGGATCTTGCCAAGGAATACTCGGCAGGTGTTGTGAAAGGCTTCACAAAGGAGTGCCTAGCCTAAAGCTTTCAACCTGGACATGCTTTATCGTTTCGATTGCGGGCTTGAGTAGCCAGACTTTAGACTTTAGACTGTATACTGCTGCGCATCGTGAATCGTAAACGTCTTGCCTGCTCCCAGGGATGAATGCCGGCTGAAGACCTTGATTGACAATGCGCACGAAAAGCTCTGGCCCAAGAGTCTTTGTGACACTGAGTTCTCTCTGCGGCTGATTCTAACTCTACACATACAATTATTTTGAAGATCTAAGGGCATCGAACAGCCTTTCTTTGGAAGCTCGAGCAAGGCTTGCTTGAAGTTTCAATTCTTTCATCCTTGCTGCAAGCTACTTTTCGCAGGCCCTTTGTGCCGAAGGCTGGGAAGGATAGTAAAAGTGCCACGGCTCCCAAAAGGAATGCTAAGTCCAAGGCAAAGCCCACCGGCAGGGGCAAAGCCAAAGCTGCCAAGGTGGAGTCGCCTGAGTCTGCTCCCAAGCGGAAGCGTGGTAAGTAGAGAGTCAGCACTTCTGCTTATGCATGGTTCTTCACGCTACCTTTAGGTGGTAGCTTGTGTAGCCACTTGTGACAGGGAGACTTTAGATCGCAGTCTCTGAGTGAGACTGAGTATTTGTTGTGTTTTGACACCTTGAGGTGTGAAGAGACTCTTATGGAATCGGATTGGTTTTGTTTTGATTTAGCAGGTGTCAACATTTGGGGGTTCTTCAATGGAAGCTGTGTGATGAACATGCAGCCAAAGTTGAATTCCGGCGGAAGGATGTTTCAATTCACTACCAATGGACGCTAAGGGATAGAAAAAAATCCTGAACACTGATCGACTGAATGCAGAATAGCGCAGCAAACTCTTTTTTGCTAGTGCTGTGGATGGTTTCTGAGGGGTGGTCAATCAAACCCTGGTAGACTGGTAGTGGCCAGGCTCTGGGTCAGCTTCCTCACAACCAGCTCCTGCTCCTGGTGATCTAGCCACCAACTACACGGAGATCCTATCAGATGGGGTCCCCCTCTTAGTGATTGTCAGGTATGCTTCTTTCCCCTTGTTTTGGTGCAGCCTGTCGTGCGTCCTTAGGTTCCGGCAGCAACTCTGAGCGGCTTTGCTGCTGCAGCCAGGAAGGAGCTAGGTGGTCCTGAGCTGTCAACTTCCTCCAGTTCCAAGAAGAATGCTTGCAGAAATGCTCATGCCTTCATTCGCAAGTGGGGTCTTAGTTGGCAGATCCCCTTCTCTTACATCGACTATGGAGATTTGAAGGTTCCATACCTCTCTCCTCAATCCTTCATGAAATTTCTTTTGAATCGAGCACCAGAACTCGTCCTGGGAGGGCAGGAAATTTCAACTGGACAGCAGTCTCTCAAAAAAGTTTTGGGACACTTATGAGTCTTTCCATCCTACGCATGCAGTCTACCAGCTTCAACAACCAGAAAGAACAAGAGGAAACACTCTAGTGCTGCAGCTTCACGGAGATGAGGGCCGGGTAATACATGCGTCATCATGGTGGAGACCGTCTTGGGGCTGGACAGTTTCCAATCATCGTCCAAAAGGCAATCCAGGGCCTGCGAAGATTGCTGTTTGAGCGAGAAATCTGCAAAGCGGTGTCGGCTCGCCTCTGGCTTCAGGGAATGTTCGACCAGTGTCTCTAGCGATGACTGCCCTACACATGCAAACAAACTACAAGTTGCACTCGTACCTGACTCGATTTGTGTTGGTTGTCCTTCCCAACCGCTTGAGCAAAGACAAGAACTTGCTCAACCTGATCTTCATTCGACTCACCGAAGACTTCAAAGAGTTGTTTGAGAGGGGTGTTGCCACACAGTCTGGGCGGTGGTTCGGGGCCCTGTTGGGGTTCAAGGGGGACCTCAAATGGTATGAGAAGATTGCTTCACTGGATCGATGCTTCAATCGGCAATTGAAGTTGGACGCTCACATGTGTCATGAGTGTTTAGCCGGCGTTCCCACGCTGCCTTTCGAGACGATCTCTCACCATCCAGCCTGGGAGGAAACAATCTATTCGCAGAGACCCTGGTCCTTTCCTCCACCTTGGGAAAGCATTCCTTTCAATGTGGACAACCAGAACCCCAAACCTGAGATGATTCTCAGACGCGATGTATTCCACAATTTCAAGCTTGGTGTTCTGCGTGATTTCACTGCTTCAGCCATCCTCCTCCTGTGCCACTTGAAGTATTTTCATGAAACGAAGACGCGTGGGTCTGGAATCAGCAACAAAATTGATGTTCTGCTAGAGCGAGCGTATCACCACTTCAGGCTTTACTGCGATACATCGAAGAGGTATCCAGCACTACATAGCTTCACCCCAATTTTCTTCAACCGTACCAAGTCTACAGACTACCCCTGGATGAACGCAAAGGGCTCTGACATAGTTCTGGTAGTGGCCTGGCTTCGGGTCTTTGTGGCAGGCCTACTTCTCAATCCACTTGCTGAAGATCACAAACATGTTTTGGCGGCCATTCAAGAGGGTGCTGCCGCAGTGGAGAATTTTCACGGAATTCTGTACACACACGGCATTTTCTTGCACAAGGAGTGTGGGGCACGTCTTCACCAAGAGCTTCACACCGCGCTGAACTGCTACAACAAGTTGGCATTCCATTCGTTGTACGGGTACTCTTTTTGTGGCTTCTCTATGAAGTCCAAGTTCCATGGAATGTGCCATACAAAACGTGATTTGCTTGTTGATCTGGAGTCAGCTACCTCTGCATATGTAATTTCACCTCTATGCTTTGCCTGTGAAGGCAACGAGGACACCATCGGGCGCATATCCCGCCTCTCTAGAAGAGTCAGTCCAAGGATCCCAAGCAAGAGAACTTTAGAATTGTATCTTGTAAAGGCGAAGATGGTTTACGATCGGTATCGTAAGCAAAGAAAGATCAATGGACAGGGGACGCCAAAGAAGTGACCGTTCTGTTCATGAGCTTTTGCACTTGCTATGGCCTACTAAGAACACTAAGAACATCTAAGAACCTAATTTGTGGCAAATACCACCCCATGTTGACGACTTGGCGCCCCAGCATCCACGGCATCAACGCCGACCAGAGCCGTGCACTTGAGCAGGAACAAAAGGCAGCAAAGGAGGGGCGGACACACCAAACCATTCCCAAACGACCTTTTTTTTTTCAAACGACAACTCTTGAGAGAAACGACCAAATAAAACTGAGTTTCAACCAACCACAAAAAAAAGGAACACCTAGATGTTCCAGGTATATGGCAGTCCCATGGAGTGTCTGGGATAGATGGTGTCGAAACATGGAAGTTACAGCAGTTGAAATGGATGGATCATGAAAAGTACGGGCTAAACTGGTACAGCCTTTGTTTGGCTTCCAAGAACCAAATATGGTTTTACACCTCTAAAGCCAGGTCAATCATTTTAAACATAGTCTTGGAAGAGAAGGCTATGACATGCTATGACACTATTTCAGTCCCTTCTTGCTCCTGTTTGGCTATTACCGGTGGCTGTTTTCGGCCCGCTCCGAGGCGTCACTTGCAGAGTTGAAGAAGTGGACGACTCGCACAGCATGTGACGTGTCGCTCCGAGCGTGTGCGATCTTCGCATGACGAGTCATCGCGTTGTGCGATCTTCGGTTCCCAGTCTCGACTAATGGGACTGCCATATATGCCTACATATGCCTACATTGGGGTGGTTTGAGGGGTCAATGCATACATGGAGTGTCTGGGGTTTGGTGGGTCAGCGTCTTTGGGCGACATCGCTCCGTACATCAGGAAGACGTTGGGAGAGTGGCGAACAGCATTTTCGTTCCCACTGAAATGAAGATACCTAAACTACCCCCATACAAGCGGGTCCTCGAAACGCAGGCAACCACAACTCCGGTAAATCCAATTCATGAAGACTGTCAACACACATTGAGGCCAAACAGAACTCTGTCGTTGCTTCAATTAGAAGTCTGGGGAGGCTGCCACACTGAGGCTGCGTCGGCCCCAGTCGAATCAAATGTGTCGCTGTTCTCCCAAAAGTCTATCCGCTACCTGTGAACATCTCCACACACCCCTGGCTACAAAAATGCCACCACAAAGCACGACTACTAAATGACCTTCTAATCAAGTTGCAGCGGACTTGGTAGATGCCCAATTTTTGACTCCATCTGGATGGCCCAAATCTACGCGTTTTTTCCGCAGATTGGTGCCCTAAACTTGATCCGAGAAGGCACCAGGTCATGCAAAGGTCATGCAATCGTCATACAAGGCGCCTGACTGGGAGATGTCCAGTGAAGCACCAGACCCCGCTTCAATTGATGTTTAATTGGAGGGGCTGCCTTGAAAGGGTGGTTCCGGAAGTCTGGAAGTGGTTTTGAGAGTCTGCAAATATATACCTTCTAAAAAAGACCCTTGCAATTCATTGAACATTCACTTGTCTTGCTCAAAATACAGATCCAGTTCCCCCGGCGACCTGTTCTTTTTTTCCCTCAACCGTGGCGAGGGGAGACCAGTCGATGTTCAACGAGAGATCCTGCAAACCCATTTTGGGCATCCCATGAGACCGGCTTCCTGCCGATCTGACCCCGGAAATGAATCAACCTGTAGACAGGTTGAAAATGGCCATGGATGGGACAGATTGGATCGTTTGCTGCGAAAATGAGTTCATGGTCCTTATACTTGCGGTTTTTCCATGCATGTCTGGCACACAAGGCCCCTATAGCCTTGATCTTGTCCTTTTCACTTCGCTCCGAAGACCAGCGTCTTCCGTGACGAACGGCGGCGGCGGCCCATCGTAAACGACACGAATGGGACTGGCAGTCCTATGCCCCAGAAAGACCCCAGAACTGATCGGCAGTCCGGCAAGTCCCAAACGTGTCGTGCTTATCCATTTGACCTGACCCAGACGTGACCCCAGACCGGCTCCCGAATCCGTCAGTGGTCTGGGGGTTGTCTCACCAATCCGCTTGAAGTAGGGACCGGGAAAGGGCTGTGAACTCACTCACGGAGCCTCTGGCTTTTAAGAGGTCATTGGGACCTGTTCACCGATCGAAGAGGATCCAACTGGACCAATTGCAACAAACGGCGCAGACCATTTACAGTGGTTTCAGAGTGGCGCAGACCTCCAGATGTCCACAGATGGGGGTTCCCAACCACCAAACTGTCCATAACTTGTGCCATCGACTCTGAACCCATCTACTCCCAACGCACCCGAAATCGGATCTTCGGCTCGCCAGTCCCTCTCTCTCTTTGGGCCTGATTGATGTGCTTGCAGCAGTACCTGATTGCAGCATCGCTGATGAAGCCGGAGCCGACTAGGACCGACCAGGACCGAAAAGCCCGGCTGGGAGCAACCAGCCCATCCAACTCATTCATGACTTTCAACCAGCCCATGATGGTGAGAACAACATCCATCAACAACATGCACCGGACCTAGACCATCTATAGACTGCAGCCCAGGTGGTAGCCTTGCCACATGCATTCTTCATGTTTCACCGCTCTTGATGAGTTGGAGAACATGGTACCCTCCCAAGAACACAGCCCCTGTTCCCTGGTTCGTAGAGGAATTCGTGTTCTGTCCAGGGGCCATGCCATTGAGCTTCCATGATTGTTTCAGGGAGTCTAAAGAATGAGATAACGAATATTGTAGATCTGATGATCAATATGATATTAACAATAATAACAAGGTAATATCACAAAATATATTTATACTCTAAGCGGCCCCCCGTAGGATTCAGCATCTTCCAAAAGGACTCTCTCAAGAGCGTGCTACAAAGATAGCAGGCAGGCAGGCAGGCAGGCAGGCAGGCTTGTCGAACACATGCCACTGCGAGTTGCGAGGGAGGGAATTACAAGATCTAGAGCTCATCTGATCGCAAAGCAAGAAGGTTCTACAGCGAAAACCAGAAGTGGCTCGACAAACTTCAATGTACGGCTATATAGATAGAGGAATTCAATCTTGGAAGTGCTGCCGTGAGCTCCACAATTCGCACAATTCCTGAAACACTGATCATCATCCATCTTAAACTCCCTTCACACTTCCACCCAAATTGTTCTGTCCCCCTTCATCAGATGGAACTTCCGGACCACCAACTCTGCACCACAAACCGCTCGCACACGATGCTGCACCACACGTCCTCCCGTGTCCTCCACGGCTTCCCCACCACCACTCCGCACTGGTCTCGGCCCGTCTCCCACCACCGCGCGGCACGCCCGGTCGGTCTCCCGGTCTCCAGGCTCCCCGACTGGATGAAGTCCTTGCCACCCTCCTCGCTGATCACGAAGCGCGCGCCGAAGTCCGCGGCGAACCAGGAGGCCATGATCGTCTGCAGCGCCTGACCAGCGGTGTGCCCGGTACGGGTGCGGGGGCCTGTCAGGTCAGGCGGGTCAGTCCAAGCTCCCTGGCCTGATCGGAGGAGTGCTAGACGATCCACAGCTAGTTTAGAGGGTGTCCTAAATGATAACTGCACTTTATAGACTATATAGACTGACATTGACATATCATACCTTGTACTTACAAGGCTCCAACTACATCCTCTGACTTGCTGTGTTTTTTTTTCTGGACAATTAGAGGTTAACCTCTCTCATCCTTTCTGCACCTTCGATTCGCTTTTGGCGGGGAATCCAATCCACCCCAAAAGGTGCAACATTCATCTACTGACCGGCGAGGTCCTAAGCATGTTGCTACGAACCCCAATCTCTACCGTACCGAAACGCTGAAACGGTAACAAGTTGAATGCCCCTTCGGTGAAACGGAAAGGACCCATCCAGAACAGGGAATCTTTCAGAATCGATGATCAACGGCACAATCTATAGTGTATATACCTGGATCTTCCAACTGTGCAACAATTAATTGTTGCCTTTTCATCTACAAAAACCCACCAAGTGAGGCAGAAACGTTGCATTTCGTTGCCCTGCAAGGGGTGGTTGCTAATGGATACTCTATTCGACACCTCTAAGGAACCATAATTCGACACCCCATCGCCCGGGGGCCCTGGTATATACCTATAGTAAACCATAAGTGTGCATTATTTTAAAAATCATTTTGGAATAAAAAATGTTTTGTGAACAAAATATACTTTCTCAACTTCACAGATCCCAACATACACTTTTTGGTATTTCACAACATTCCAGACATGTTACATGAGAAACCGGATCCAAAGGGTTCCCAGCCACCGCACCAAAAAACAAGAGCGGAAATACCCGTCCAAAAGGCGGAAATCGGCGGAACAAAGGCGGAAATACCCGGACAATAATATGGCCCAGGTTTGTCAGGCTTGCAGGGTCAATTTGAAGTGCATCTGTTCCCACTGAAATGGGCCAGGAAGACACGATAGCACTTTTCACTCCCGATTACACTTTTGCTTGAAAGAGTACGTTTTTTGCTTCCAAATCAGCCGATGACAAAAAAATGGCAAGGTTGGGTTTTCAAGGTATCGATGTCTAACACAACCTCTCTGGACATTGTCGTTCTGCTCGGTTCCACCTTTCACGTAGTCGACCGTCGGTCTTCTCGCCGGCAACACATCCGTTGCATGGGAAGGGCATGGTTCCCCAAACAGTGTGGGCACACTGAGGGGTTCTTACGGTAGGTGAAATTGCACGTGATGTTCCCGGGCAACGTGGGCGGCGACCACGACTTGACGACGACAACATGACGAAGAAAATAATTTGATGTTAACATCCCAACCACCATAGAGGTCAGGGGTGGTGGTGCATTTTGATCCCTTCTGAAGATAAGTGGATGCCAATATCCCAATCAACATCGAGGTGCTTTCCTGAAAAACATTGTGTTTGTTTTAATTTTGCCTTGAATTCCACCTCAACTATACCCATGCCGGAAGTTCTGACGTTGCTGCTCGCTGTCTGACAGGTGTTGGGACCAATTGAACCAGGACAAGATGATTGGTTTTTGGCAAAATGAATTCAAATCATCCAATCAGCTAAACCATTAAAAGGTAAATGGTTCATTATGAGGATGCTTTGAGAGGCCAAAGCTATCAAAGGGATCGAAGACTCAATTGTCCATCAGATCTTATATGTTTCATTGCTTTCAGGTGTCGATGAAAGCTGTTCCTGTTACAGTCTTGCTCAGGTCAGTCATCTTGTGGCGAAATGCTTTGGGCAGCGTCACTATCTCTTGCCTCATCTTTTTGAGTGATGAAATACTGAACCCTTGATGCTTCTCTTGGCGCACTACTCTGCCACATAATTATAGCACCTTCTTCAGCGAACATCGCATGCGCCCACATGGCAGAAACTATTGCCATCTTGTGGCTGTGGCGCAGTGCCAAGCAAACCTGATCTGCCAAGGCTTGACAATCACGCGATTGGAGCAGGTGCAGTTTTCGTGGCAGGTGCAGCACTTCAGACATGGTGGTGTTCGTCGAAGAGCTCTGATTTCGTGACAGGTGACTTTTGGACATGTGGCTCGTTTGCAGATTTCGTGGCAGGCACAGCACCCTCGATGTGCAGATTTCGTGGCAGGTGCAGCACTTTGTGAAAACCTCGAAGTGCAGATTTCGTGAAAGGCGGCACCTGCCCTGAGATTCGTGTATCGAATGTTGCTGGCTTGAATGAGGATCTGCAACTCGGTGGTAGCCTTACCAGCGTGAACCCCTCGATCAGCTGGAAGTACCATTTCCTCGAGAGTTTGACTTGGATCCAAACTATGTGCCTTCTGCAGAAAATCTAAATCGTCCTGCAACTTGTACAAGCCCTCTACCACCGTGTTGGCAGCTTTATGCCAACGCTCTGCTTCCGACTTTGCCACTTCATACGAGAGGTTGCGAACGAAGGATTCGCTGCATTCCACTCGACTCATCTGAAGCCTCTGCAATGTGTCCAAAGGAACCGTGACAAGGTCTTCTCCACCCAGCAGTACGCCATGGACTGTATTCCCCGAAAGGTTTTCGATCTCGGGGTTCTCCACTCGGGGAGGGCTAGGCCCAGGAGCCTTAGCCGTTGGCATGCCACCTTCGGGTGCTGCCACACCACTCTCATCTGACACAGTCACCGGAGCAGCCATCGAAGACTCGGTGTTCTCCATGTCGGTCATCTTTCCCACTGGTATCGAAGAGGCAAATCACAATGCTCGAAAAAGCGTCTTTCGCTAGACAGGCTTGAGTATTGAGCACGTGCATCACACAAAGCATAACCCATGCTCTGCAAACTGAACACAGCAAGAAGAAAACAAGCAACTCAAAACAGAACCAAAAAGGACATCTGTTCTAGAACCCTCGAACACGTTACAACCCTCAAAGGACAGAAGCCCAACGACCAGCAATGGCCAAAGGTGGCAAACGGAACAAGATCTTCTCATTGGAAACTGACAATGACCAGGCTGTCTTTCTTATCTTGGCCAAATGCCCTCTCCAGGTGTGTGTCAGTGTTGCCAAACTGGAATAATGTTTCATTGGCAATGGAAGGTGTTTCAACCGGGAATCCAACAACTCCAGCGATGACTTAGCAATGAGGAGGTACTGATGCTTTCCGCAAGAATTCATGAATGCCAGCTGATTCTCAAAACCTGGATGTGTGAGAAGTGTTCTCACCCAGGACCTTGTTCCTGCTTGGTCTGGTCCACAATCACCGACGTTGACCCAAATGTGCACGTACCCTGAAGCAGATTTCGTAGCAGGCACAGCACTTGGTGAACCTCGAAGTGCAGATTTCGTGGCAGGCACAGCGCTTTGTGAACCTCGAAGTGCAGATTTCGTGGCAGGCACAGCGCATGGTGAACCTGGAAGTGCAGATTTCGTGGCAGGCACAGCGCATGGTGATCCTCGAAGTGCAGATTTCGTGGCAGGCACAGCGCTTGGTGAACCTCGAAGTGAAATTTCCGTGGCAGGCGCAGTACTTTGTGCTCTCAGATGCTCAGTCTCTCACTCTCCCACTCTCAGCCTCCCACTTTCACTCACACTCACGCTCCCTCACACTCCCACTCTCACTCTCACTCACACTCGCACTGACACTCACTGTCCCACTCTCACTCGCACTCGCACTCACACTCATTCACTCTCACTCACACTCGCAATGAGTCTAAGCTACTTGTAGGGGCATAGATGCCAGATCGAAAAGCGCTTTCAGCACCGGAGGCATAATCGCGAACGACCAACCGGGCACGGCACAGGATCGCAGTCTTTTGGGTAAATACCCACCTCGCCGTGAGGATTTGGACTCCATGGTCCACTGCGATGGATCGACCCTTCTTCTCAGGATAGGTGTCGCCAACTTCCAGTGTCTCCAGTTGCACCATTTCTGTACGAATGCCTTCAACCACCTGATCATGCGCTATGGGGTGCCCTGTCAATTCATCACACACTCCCTCAGCGATCTGTACATCGATTTGGTTTCCCCCAAACTGAACAGAGATGGAAGAACCTTGGTCTTCTGCCTCGACGTCACCTCCAACCTCATCGCACCTCGAGGTACCTGCCAAGAACTCATTCATCACTTCGTTCTGGGCATGCTGGATGACTCGATCCAAGATCACATCAAGGTCCATAGGTTCTCCACCCCCTTCTGGAGCTAAACTCCCATCCCTCACACACTCACTCACTCACTCTTCCACTCCGACTCACACTCACACTCCTCACTCCCACTCGCAGACTCTCACTCGCTGTCACTCACACTCGCACTCACACTCACACGCACACTCACTCACCCACACTCACTCTCACACTCACTCTCACTCTCACCCACACTCACTAACACCCACCTTCACTCTCACTCACGCTCACACTCACTCTCACTCTCACTCACACTCACACTCACTCACACTCTCACTCTCACCCACACTCACTCTCACTCTCCCACTCTCACTCACACTCACTCACACTCTCTCTCACCCACACTCACTCTCACTCTCCCACTCTCACTCCCTCTCACCCACACTCACTCACACCCACCTTCACTTTATCACCACCATCACCTCTCTGGACCCCAATGCGTCCAGATCTCTAGACTTTCTGCTTACAGACCTCACACACACACACACTGTTTGGGGTCTCTTGCCGGGATAATGTTTTTCATGTGTTTTTTCAGTTGGGAAGCATTTCATCAGATCTCACCGGTGGTGTTATGTGTTTCATATCCCAAACCATCCATGAGACTGGAGTACTTAGTTAGAATTACATGCAATACACATCTACCTGCTAAGATTCTACCATATCCTTTACTCCATCCCAATGACTGTAGCTCACTCTTCCCTCTCTCCGTGCTCCGGACCGAGCGGACGCACGCCGTCGCCCGGACGTAGAGGAACAACCTGGGCGCGGCTGGACCGTGGAGTCGGGAGTCGGCGTGGCATGAGGCGATGGCGATGGGCGAAGGAAGCGGCGTGGATGGGTGATGGGTACAAACGAAGACGGTTTAACGGTTTGGACGCCTTAGTCTCAAGGCGCATTGCTGCATAAAGCATCAATCACTCATAAAGCTGACTTTTGACAGAATGACCAAGCACTTGACATGCCAAGTATATCCAAATGGATACCATCACAAACTGTGGGGAATTCTGCCACTAGTTCACCATGGGAGTCTGCATGTCCATCGCAGTTTGAATGAGGGTAAGGAGCTTGTTATTGTTGTACCAGTTGGGTCTACCACTATCCACAGCCATCCTGATCCTTTCTCAGCCTACCACTATCCTCAGCCGTCAGCTTCCCCTCACCCCATCTGAAAGCCCAGCTGAACATATCTCTTTTAAAGTGAAGAGGAGCTGGAGGATGTAGGATAAATGAATGCTACGATAGGTTCACATAAATGTATAAATGACATGAAGTCTTGTGTTGCACTGTTTCTCTTATTTGTTTAGCCCAAGCAATGGCTGCTACCTGCAGCAGCCATTCGACATGGACTCCCTTGACATCAACAGTTAACCTTTTGATGAGTTCTTGGTTCCCTGGGCCTGGGATACTGGATTTGTCCATGAGACACATCCATGATAGTCCAGTTTTGTGTCCTGTTCATGACTTCAGGCTATGCCATTTCGCCATGCAACTCCAGGAGCTGCCAAAGATTCGAGAACAACATCCAGAAAGTAAGAAGTATACCAAACCCTCAAGGACAGTGACAGTGGATCCTTTGCTTGTGTTCTTTTTGCCCGAACCGACACCTGTGCGTTTTGCCTCTCATCATGCGCCTTTGTGCGAAGCTTTCTGCGTTTTGTCCAAAGCTTTACAGGTTTGCAGGCTCCCATGACGCAGACCTCAACAGGCTGATACAGCTTCCACATCAGAACCTTAAAGGATGGCAGGATTGAAAGAAGCAAGAAACCATCAATCCTGCCATGGCAGTATTTCATGGCAACATATGGCAACCATGAAGTGTTGCTTCGATTTTTTCGTTCAAGAATATTTACCTATAGAAGCATAAACTCTTCAAATCCGCCCATTGCCGCTCCGTTGTTCACTACGCCCGACTCCCTATGGAAGTACCGGATGGGTTCGACCCCAGACCCCTCCAGGGTCGCGTACTGGGTCGCGTCTGAGTGAATGGATTCTCTCACGACCTACCACTCGTACCACTCCTCCACGACCGTCCACCGCGGCGACACGCGGCGATCTCGGCGACACGTGGCTTGGCGCGATCTCCGTCCGCTGGGTCGTAGAGCGCCTTTTCGGGGCAACGATGAAGGGTCAGTGGCGGTTCAACGAGGCTCTCCACAACACAAACCATCCATATATGGAATACTTACCTATACCATCCGGATTACCCTGTGCGTCCGGGCCTTTCTAGGATGGGCCTAGCTAGGATCGGCCCCTTCAAACAGTGGACATCCGTGAACCGTGGACAAGTGTGGACAGACCGTGGACCGGCCCCTTGAAGTCATGAAACGCCATCGTATGCACGTATCCCCCCCACCCAAATAGATGTGAGATGCCTTAAGTGATTTAAGTGATAGGCCCATTGAAGATGTCCCCCTCAATGGGCTCAGCTATACATGATGGGGCCTAGCAGTGAAAGAAAGACCATGAAAGGCCTATCTTCAATAGGTCTTGGGAATATGAGGGTTCACATTGATGACATTTTACCCCATGAACATATCGCCTGAAAAAAAAAACAAAAAACACCAAACCCGGGGTTTTTCCATGGGTCCAAACTTCACCCGGATGAAGTTCTGACATGTGATGTTTGTGTTCTGCGAATGTCAGTGGGATCCAATCTATAAGTGGGTTTGAGGTACAGTTTGAACTTGGTGCATTGGTCAACGTTCCTGACTCCCGAGCCTGTTTCCATCTGTTTCCCTAGAAAATAAAGCCATGCATCAAACTTTCCGCCAGTTGGACTTGAGTGGGATGTCCCCAATCCTCCAAAAAGCTTTTGAAGGTTGTCCTCTTTTCCTGCGCAGGAAACTCAATCACTTATGGTATACCTGTTGTGAACAATGGCAACATCGCTTTGTTCCTTCAACCTCACGTTGTCATTGAGAGAATTCCCTATCTTCCCCTCTTCCAACCGCACGGTGGAACAGCCCGCGGCTGCAGCGAAGGAAACGGGAACGCGGCGGAAACACAGAGCCTTGGGCAAAATGCCTTGTGCGACAATCTGCTGCACCTCACTGGAGGCAACCCTTTTTTCGGAGCAAGTAGGGGATGAGTGTGAAGAGGCCCACTGCATATGGTGCGTGTATCGAACTTGGATTGGCACTAAGACTGAATGTTTCAGTTGTTGACCTATCTTTTGTGTAGTCCTGTCAGGTGTCTAGTTCTAACGATTTAATTCGCCCTGTGTTTTGCAAACGCATCTTGAAAATGATAAAGGAGTTCTAAAGACTCAAATTGCATCTAGCACGCCCTGAAACAAATCACGGGTTACATGGAGTGAACTTCCACCTGTTAGGTATTCGGATGTATTCGGATCTCATCCGAAATCGAAGGCCATACCATCAATCATATTCCGATTCCAAAGGAGTGTTACAGATTTGAGGTTGGTCATGGTTTCTATGGTTTGCATGTTGCGGCTAGCGGTGTACGTCTCAGAAGAAGTTCTCCCCTCCACTTACTATGGCCTATCCTCCCTCGACTCTGGAAACCCAGTGGTCAAGTTGTGGTCGACTTCACTATGCGATACTATGCGACGGTCGGGGGGGTTTGTTATAATGGTTGTAAACCAAACCCTACAGGTCCATTCGACCTCGTTGTACTACTGGAGTTGGTCATGCAAGAAGTCACACGCCGGACCACGTGTGAGGAGGTTTTCATCACAGGGCCACGTTTTGTCACCAGGTTTTTTGACTTTAGACTGGACTTGTAGGGAAGGAACTTCTTCGGTTCTGTTCAACAAACTCTCAATGTGTCCCAGTCCGTAAAACCGCCACAGAATGGGCTGTTAGGCCGTTGAGAGGGACATCCCAACTCCACCACAACCTCACACCAACCCTCCTGCTACATCCTGCTACAACCAAGTCTTAGAAAACCCACTCATCATGACAGGTGCAAAATGTCTTTGGCAACTGCCAGGTCCAAGCACTTTCTTGAGAGGCATCCAAAACACATCCACAGCAGCGCATCCAGTCATGACTATGAATGCCTCTGAAAGTAGGTCTCACCGCCTTCGGTCGAGTATCCCGTTGACTCACTCCGGTCGTACCTTCGCCACTTGCTTCGGTGGGACTGCGGTGAAAGGAATCTCCAACATATCGTGATGTCCAAGTGGCGCAGATCTCCAAATGTCCGATAGAGACAGATTGAGGGCCCATTTTTCACCACCACCGACCTTGGGGTCCCTTGTGTCATCTACTCTGAAACCATTGTATCTGAGGTGGTGAAGAACCCTGAGCCCCGCAATAACCTGCTCCTTCACAGCCCCTCATGAGCTGTTTTTTCGGCCTTGATGAGCTGCGCAAAGGCTGCGCCACGCACTCTTGAGGACTGGGCGGCTTCCTCCAGCGGAGACTCGGCCAAGGCCCGTGTAGGAGCGAGGCCCCCCGGTCTGGGCATGGTGGGGTTTGGTCCTCGGTCGAGGGGTTTGGGGAAGGCAGGTTCTGAGGGTGCGGCAGGTCTGGGTTCATGTGGACAATTCAGTTCTTTGTGGGAAAAATATGCATGGTGGTGGTTGGAACACCAACATGTTCCTCTTTTGCAGGCTTGTCACGTAGCTGCAGGTTCCTCTGTGGCTGCAAGAGCTCTTGGGAAGATCTGCAGCATCGTGGAACAACTAACGTGGACCCTGGAAACCACTTGGTGCAGCTAAAGGAAAACAGCCTGTCCCTTGTAGTGTTCGGGAATGTATACACTCGGATTTGCATCGTCCCCCAGCATACCTCCAGTCGTAGGTAGGGTAGTTAGACCCCCAACCACCAAGCCCTTGGTTCGATCTGCTGGGAGCCCGAGCCCCCCCCACGCGAACGATCCCTTCGGACTGTGTTCGGTTGTGCCGTGACAGTGCTTGGTGCGGAGATGTCCATGGCTACAAGAGACTGAATGAAACCAGTGGCCGTTCTTCGTGCCTCCAAAAGGGCCCAGCATGGAGACAGTACTGTACTCCCATCCTGTCAGCCAGATGTCCTTCTTCCAGACCCACGAAGAAGAACAAGCTGCATGTCGACTTTAGACGAGAGGTCTTCGAGCTGTTGGCCCCCGTCTTTTCCACGCCAAACAGCGAGTTTGATGATGCACTTCTGACACAACTCAAAGAACAAATCGCCTCTGACGAGACTTGAATCGAAGACGATGTCAGTTGAATGGCAGTTGAAGTCGCATTGCTGGAGCCATCTTAAGCGGGGACCAAGAAAAAACTAAACACGGGGCTGAACGAGGCATGATTCAGACCATCTCCAGCATCTCAACACAGCCCTGCTTGAGAGAAAACAAACACATCCGATGAATCCCTATGCAATTATACTCCTTGTTTCTTCCTGTTTTTTTTTTTCCAATGCTTCCAACACATCGGAACATTCCGAGGTCGCCCGTTCGCGCTCTTCCCAACACATCGGAACACGTGTCGGAGAGAACGTGACGCTCCACCCGAGCCTTTGGGTGCGAGGGCACCATGACCGCCAGCGCGAAGAGTAAATGGCACAACCTGAAGGGTCGACGGTCAGTTAGGTCGACGCGTCTCAGACGCTTTGTTTTTAAGGATTTGTTCAGGTCTATTGGAATAGTGAGATCCCAAATCAAGCTTGAAGTCTACGTCCATTGACCAGATCAGCTTTGAGGGTGATTGCAGTGTGTTTGATTGTTCATTTTCCATTTACCAGGGGAAGTCGAGGACAACTATACAGGGGTCTTAGTTCGTTTTCCGTTGACCAGAAGTCTTGTGGGATTCCTGCTGTTCCAATACAGGTCATCAACAAGGAATGACACCAGCAACCACAACGAAGGAACCTGGCTGGATAGGTTGACATTTGGATCAATTTGGCACTGTAACAGTTGCAATTCACCACTCTGCCTAATTCACCACTAATTCACCACTCTGCACCTTCTATTTCACCACTCATGCCCATAGTCAAGCAATGCAATATTCACATCTTCACCCTCGAATCGATTTCGCCCCCCCCGCGCTGAGCGATGCGCTCAGGTTCTTCAACATGCTGAAACCACCCCGGTATAGGAGGCTATAGAGAGAGAGAGAGATCGCCTCTATCGCCTCAGGCTCATGCTAAAACCCTCAGGCTCGCATGGTTCAGTGGATCGGTGATGATTGGGAGTTGAGTTCTTCTCAATTCACATGGGCGTTGCTCTCCAAAAAACGGCATGAACTTGCAGCTGGTATGGTTCATGTGCCAATGAACCGGGGCCGCACACACACACACAACCTGGTTGTCAAAGAAGTCAAAGCCATTTAAGTTCGTGTGTGCTACGTCCCTCCATTTTTTCACTGCAACAATCGCTCTGACTTGCTCGGAACATTGACTGTGAACCTCGATGCTTTGTTTAGCTGCAATCCCAATCCAAGGTGGCAAGTCATCTATACAGTACAGCTCGACCAAAAGAGGTGCCAAGACGGTTTCAGGAACCTGGGTCATCCTGTCTGGGTGTGCTGTCTACCCTACACACGCAGACAGAAGGCTGCTATGCCACACCCAGACAGGATGCGACCCGCACCAAACCCCTGGTGTTTTACGGTTCGATCCTAGCGACCCGCGACCCCGCCCTTCCTCAACCGATCCACAGGTTCCAGGTTCGGAGTCCGTCGTTTTCCCTCGTCGTTCCTCCCAAGGTGGGTGTTAACCGGGTGCCCGTGCATCGTACTGTACATGGGGCCTTCCATTTTGCCCCCTTGCGCATCCAGCAATCGCTGATCCTGGCGATGGTCCGAAACAATAAAGGACACAATAAACGGGGGTGGAAGCGTGGTGACCCATTTGGAGGCTCTTCATCAACAGTCCTATGCCCCGGAACCTCTTATGCCATGTTTTTGATGGCGATGCTTTGGATCTATGGTTGAAAGATCTGCTTTCGCTTGACGGGTGCCTACAGTAGAGAACTAAGGAATTCCTATAATATTGTAAAAAGCTGTCTCTGAACCCTGTTCAAGAGCTTTTGAGGTTCCTTGCGAATCACCCGAGAGCTTCCCTCTGCATCCTTGAAAGTTTGGCTGGTGTCGAATCTCTTTTTGTACTCCAGGCGACCCTTCCAGTTTGGGCTTCGCCTGGAAGTTGACATATGATCCATGCAGTATTCTATTCTATACCTGCAGCCGCACCCGGCAATGAACGTGCCAGGCCAGTAGGGCTTGTGTTCGTTTTGGCACAGACTTCCGACCACGGGGACTCCCCAAAGACCGTCTCCTCCTTCATCACCTCTTCCGCAATCCTGGGCATTCCAGATCTCGGGACAGAGGGTTTGATTGTATGTCACGCTAGTCATGTTAGCAGAAAGTGAGATTAACGAAACTGAATCTGCTCTGTTCATGGATGCCACAGCCCCTCCAAAAACATGAACACAAACATCCCTGCCCATTCTCCCTGTCTCTCCCTGCCCATTCTCTCCAGACTCCTCGAGCCCTTTGAATCAACTCGTCTGTGGCTCTGTACGAACCAGAAAAAGGAACGTATCGGTAGGTAGTACCAGTACCATAAGGATCGACATGCTGTTACAGCGCAGTGTGATTTTCGTGGAAAAACACCTTCACCTCAATCAGTCAGTCACTCAACCACAATTCGTTTTGAAATCTCGAGAGAAAGGAACCCTCTGTCCGCTGGTGTGTACAGCTGTGAGTGCTGACTGGGTCGGATGTTCAGACCTGCGTGGTGAAAACCAAACAGTTAAAACACGTGCAATAAGAAATGCCAACCTGGTTCTTCAAAGTGACCTTTTGATATCCTAATTTGAGGTCACTTGAGCCAGCCTCCCAAGGGTCACTTAGGAACCCTTAAAAGGTCACTTTGAAGAAGCTGGAACATGTGCAACTCCTCTTCTTCTTTTTGCAGCTTTTGCTTTCGGGACTCAAAAGGTATCATGCATTCGGCACTATATATACCTCCCAGCATGGAAGGCTTTGGAGTGGGTTTTGATAAGAGTGAACAACAACTGAAAACTAGTTCAAATGAATCAACCTTGAATCCAATTGAAACCCCATTTAAAAGCAAAGTCCATTGAACAGTTGGACCAGCTTTCAAGTAAAACAACCTGCAAATGGAAGATCCTCCAGCTCCTCATGGTCTCCATATGGATGCTCGCCACCCCTCCACCCCCCTGTGGACGCTGGACTGTCTCGCATCTGCTCACCTCTTCCGGCTGAAGCCAAACACCACAAATGGGACTGGACAATGGGACACGACATGAAAACCCTTCAGAGACCACCATATGTCCCATCTGTCCCATATGTCATACATCAGACATGACGACATGTCAATTGTTGAAATCATTCATACTTGGTCATATGACATGGGGTTGGTCAATTTCAGAGACCACCCTGTAAGTCAAATATGCCATACATATTCTGGGTTGGCTTCTGGATGTTCAAGTGACTGACTGCAGCGGATTCTTTCAAAAAAATGATTTCTTTTCATGGGGAATCCCTTAATTACAGTGGTTTCAGAGCAAATGGCACTGGCACCCCAAGATGCCTTTTTAGATGGGGGTCCATCTAAATCAACTTCTGGTGAATTAGGCCATCTACTCTAAAATCCACAGTCCACCCACGCCGCACCCGCAAGTGGCTTCAGGCGCCAGCCTGCCTCCCACTGAGTCTCCCCGACTTGTCCAAGAGCGCTGCCGGAGGAGTTCCGCACTCCGCCACCGGCGGAGCGCCCAGAGGCTCGGCCTCCACGACCTTCGGAGCGGACGGATGGGAGGAGGCTGCGCCCGCGGCAGGACCCAGTGAACGGATTGGAGAAACGAAGAACCGAAGAATATGAAGAAGTCTTCAAGACACAGAAAAAGACATCCGCACCCCGGTGGCGGGGGTTGTACACTCACTCTGACCCACTATAACTATTGTAAAGTGATGTTACGTGGATGGCATGGCCCCAGGGAGACGATTTACTGCGTTACAAATCACTTTTGGTCATTGCCAGAGGTGGAAAAACCGCGATCAGTGCAATCGGACTCTCCGTCTGTGGTCACCGATACGTTTGACTATTTGTAAATCTCCAACACCCCCAGAAAACCTGAGGAAATCTGCTCAAACTCGGATACACCCCTTCATGCCTGGTAAGTGGACAACATGACTAAGACAACGTGCGTGTCAGGCCAGGGGCCTTTTGTCGTGAAAGGTTTGCAACGTCCAACATCGTTTTTCACTCATCTTCGTTCACGTAATGTGTGAACTAAAGGTCTAGCTACTACTATGTCAGTGGCCTGGAATGTCAGAAACCCAAAACAATTCGTTCAACATCCTTGAACCTCTGAAGGTTTTGCCAATTGCGCGCCACCCTCCACCGTTGCCGCCACTCTCTCGCCTGCTCCACAGCCTTTCTCGCCTGCAGCGTTAAAACGTTTAACATCTGCTCGACAGCTCTTCCAGTTTGGGTTGAAGGTTGGAACTCCACCACTGCACGGGCGAAACGTCTGAGCTGGAGGGCTCCAAGGGCTCCGAGGGCCCTCGAAGACTTGACATGTTTTTGTATATATCGATGATCCACAACAAGTTAGTACGTGTTAGTTCCAGAAGTGGTCCAACTGCCATCCATCCAAAGCAAAGGAGTATCCCAAATACCATCACGTCTGAATTCTGAATTATTTCAGGCACATCTTTATGCATCCGTGCTTCATCTTACCATGGTATCCCATGGTGGACGCGCTTATAAGTCAAACACTTCAGTCCCTTTGCAACTTGTTCACTCTTTTTAGGGGGTGTCTAGGGTTTGATCCACTCAAACCATACGAGTAGGTCAGGTATGACTAAGAGTGTGCCAGTTTTCAGTTGACGGAGCAAGGACAGCTAAACAGAACAAGGCGTGCGGTCACTCCAGCTTAAGCCCCAAAAGTTGCCAAAAGGTAATTAGTCACGATTCCTTGAATCCAAGTGTCCATCATGTTTCCATCGGCTATAAACCCTCATCGCGCACCTACTTGGTTTCTGTATAGTCGATGTCACCCCCCTTCCAAGCGCCCGCGCAGCGACGTCCTCACCCTCGCCACGTGTCCGGATCCGGTTCCGCCTTCGGGTCCACTGGCGGCAAGGGCTCCCGCACGGGCACCAGCGACTGGCCGCATCCGGTCGGTGACAGTCTAGACATGAACTACTGAGCACACCTGTTTGTGTAGTGGAATAGGGTGAGCAAAAACTGAAGTCTAGTTCCTCAAAGTGTCTCTCATCAAGTTTGAGGGGCATCGCCCTACCCAGAGCTCGACTCCAAAACATGCAAAGATTGCGAGTGGCTTCTGAGTGCATGCTTTTGGGACCCTGTATTGTTTACTTTGGTGACATGAGATAGGCCTTTCTGACTTCCCACTGGGACCAGGTCACATGAGCTGGCTTTCCTTAAAATTGAATTTTCGGTAACTTTTGGCCAGGAACATCTGGGAACGACTATACCAGGACAGATGAGATAGGAAAGCTGAAAGCTGTAGCCTGCCTGAGCGTTTCACTACTCCTATTTTATTTCCAGGTAATGTAACTGCCCATGCCTGCACCGATAGCTTGCCCAGTCACAATTAAGCTGGTAACGACGTTGCCTGCGGAGGTTCTTCAGCCCATCACTTGGCATCCTTCATTTTGGCGTTCGCTGGGAGTGGTTTTCCCATCTGTAAGGTGACGGTTGTTAGATTTTAGACGAGGATCCCGCTGTCTCCTCCTCCTCCTCCACAAGTACCAGATCGCAGTGGGCACTACCGGGCCTCAACAGCAAGCTCACCATTGCAGTGGGCACTGGATATTCTGTCAATAGATGTGCCTTCTCCCATTTCGCCTTTCAGGGTGCGGCTCACTCGAAGTAGAGTAATGTTGCTTTGTTGCGACTGTTCTGTTAAGTTCTGCGGGGCCGACAAAGCCCCAAAAAGACTGCCAAGCTCCAGCCTGCACGTCCTGCTTCGTTTGAGGCAAACTACACGGTAGTCATGCCATCCACTCCTAGCAGCAAGAATTCGCTACGCAAGACGTAGAGAAGCAGTGCCACATCAGCAATAGCGATAATCGATAACGCTGATTTGATCTGGATCAAGTAAAGCCAAAGGTGGGTTGGCTTTGTACGGAATGACAGCCCCACCACCAACGGCAGCAAGCCAATTGTTAAACCCGCCACCACGCAAGGCCCAATCTACCAAACCAGCTTCATCACCGCTGCGATCGCTTCGTCACTCCTGCAACTGCAGCTGCTAGACATTTGGTTCAGCCATGGCAGGGATTGTGTCTCCAAATCATGCCTGAATTGACCAAGATTTTTACCTGAATACTATCAAAAGAAATCCACTTCTCCATCAGCTGGCCACCCTCCCCTTCTTTCACAGCATCTGCAGGAGTATATCATATCTGAGATGAGTCCGGCAGACTACGCCGACGCCATGGTAGCGCAACGGCTTGGCCCTGCAGGGCCTTGGTGAATCAGACTGATGGTGTTCTGGAAATAAGGCCAGCAAGCCATCGAATGAAACGAATGAAGGTGGTGCCGCTCGCGTGCTTGTCAACTCACAAGCGTTTTCCAGAGATGTCCATCAAGTGGATGCTATTCTTCAACTCGTCTACAAGTGGTGTTCTTTACTTGCGATATCCCATGCCACTTGCGGGAATCCTTGGTAAGGGAATGTGTATTCAAAGCTGGCGTGTGACGTTTCCTCCTGCAGGAAGCTGCAAAAGGAAAATACCGACATGTGTCCAAAAGATGCATCAACATTGAAATTCAACCAGGCTAAATCTGCAGTATATCCTGTATTAAATCTCTCAAGTAATGCCACCCTTCGCGTCTCCACCTCCACCAGCTTTCCATCGGCCGGTTCTGTCCGCGTCGGCCTCGCCTTGCCCGGCGCCGCCAGGGAGGACTCCAGGTCCAAGGATGGCGTCGACGCCAAGGGCGGACAAATGCATTGACCTGCCGGGCTTGGAACCCGCGCACGGTGTGAAAGGGGCTCCAGGCAGAGCGTGGGTGTCTTAGCGAAGAGTTGCGGAGCGAGAGAAACTTTGGGAAGACATTGACGGGGAGAGTGATTGGGGTTGACCCCAGCGACTAAGTTTGGCCTTGTGGCTGGTTAGGATCTACTAGCACACTGAGGTTTACCTTCTGAGGTTTGTATTTTGGATTGTTTACCTTGATCTGTTGGATCCTTCGGAGGCGTCAGATTCATTCATTTCGAATAGACGAAAGATGCTCCACATCGTCCAAGCATGTTGGAATAAACGAAGCAGCCAACCGCCGCAGGTGACTCAAATCTAGTGGATCTGAGTGGGTGAAAAATCATCACGTAAAGGTTGAATATACGCATCTCCGAAACCACATCAACCACCACCGTCGATCATTAGGCCTTCGGCAAAAAAGGACACGAGCAAAATTCCCCATCACTGAGATACCTCCATCCAATCCTGCTGGGCCATTTCCTTCAGAAGAACGACATGCAGCACCCTTCCGATTGAGGGAAAATGGTAGGAGTGATGTAGCACTCGAAGCGTGAAAGGCTTGGGATCAACATGGATCAACCACCGGACTGCACCGTTTGTTTTCTTCGACAATTCTCAACTCGAGGCTCTGATATCACTCTGAAGAGTAGCATGTAGCGTTTCACCAGTGTCATCTGTATATAGGTCAGGGTCGATGACCCCTCCCATGTACGCTTCATGAAGACCCCTAACCAAATGCATGAAGGGGTTATGGGGTCAATTGGTTGACCCCTAATGACGCCCTCGTTCTTCCGCGGAGAAGCCACAAGCCCCGCTCCCCCGACCCGCGGAGAAGGAGGGCTTCTCCCTCGCCGCGTGGAGCTGGGCGTCCAGGCCAATCATAAAGGATACCAAACATCTAAACTCGTTCTCGTTGGGCCTGGATCGAAGCAAAGGAGGATCGCAAATGCCACTTAAAAAACAAAAAAAACACCAAGGATCTACTGTAATCTATTAATATTCATTCTAGCTATCTAGCTAGCTAGGTAGCCATCTATCTATCCTATCTATCTATCTATCCTATCTACCTATCTATCTATCCTATCTATCTATCTATCCATCTATCTATCTATCTATCTTATAGCTATCCTATCTATTATTTGGCTGGATCTCCACATTTTTTTTTTCTCAACAGGTTCACAGTTTTGCACATGACCCAATGTCTGCTGGCGAACTGAGTCAAATAATAGTCAAAAGAAGTGGACCTGCATGAACTTAAAAACTAAAGACCTCCCAGTAGCTTCGACGAAACTGTCTCGATGTGATAGGACAATCACCAGCCATGTGAATCACTTACAGGGATAAGGACAACAGGTTCACGGTACACCGTGCTTACGAACTTGTGAAGTTCCAAGTACTTGCCTTTCAGCAGTACTGTCCTGAGCAAGCTAAAGACTCTGGAATGTTCAAAGGGCAGGCGCACGATCAAGAAATGGACTAAATTGGAGAATCTGCTGGAGTTTCTTCAGCAAAGGTCACCGCGCTCCATAAACACAAAGATTTTGTTGGAGCAAACATGGAGGACGCATAGCACGAGATTTATAAACACAAGATCGCTCCAATGACCATAGACATCGCATAGCTCTTGTGCTATAGTTTAGGTCATGTGCTATGACCATAGTTCTTGTGACCATAGCACAAGATTGTGGAGCGCGGTGCTCTTGTCCCATGGTGTTTATAAACATCGCATGGTCACCCGCTCCAATGACCTCCTCGGACTCTAGAGTCGGGACACCAAAGACCCCCGGAGTATTCACCAGCGGTGTGACCGGTTTTTGTCGGTGTCCACCGTGTGAACCGGTGATGGTGGGCGGTGTCCGGCCATTTAGGTCTTGGTGTTGGGCTCGGTGAGTGTGTTGACCAGTGACAGTGATGACCGGTGAGTGTCTTGACCGGGACCGGTTGTTGAGCGGGTCCGGGGTAGCTGGCAGGGTCCAAAACAAGGAGTCCTTTGAAGCTGCTGGGCACGGCGTGGCACCGCAAGCCTCTCCCAAAAGCCGCTGGGCACTGCTGTAAGGATCTGATTCGGAATTTGCAATAACGATGCTGACTGGAGGTATCATGGTTCATGCTATTGTTCCAAGAAGGTGAAGCCTTTACGGAGCTTTTGTGGGTTCTGAAGAAAGGAGCTGAACACGGCATCAATTGCCCCACATGTTCTGCTTTCCGACCCGAAGGATCGTTGATGGAGCTCACTGGAAGGGACATGCTGGAGCTCATGACCTTTGTTTCTTCCACAAAAAGGCGGCCAAAACGGTCTACCGCTACAGGCGGACATCCCCCGGTCGACCTGTTGACCCGTCGACCCGTCTGGTCGACCCCCCAGGCGTTCCGGACAGTCCCATCATCGGTTCGTGGAGCCACCTGACCGGAGACCGCGACCCGTTGGCGACGCGGTGATACGATGGGGTGGGACCGACCTGTTTGGGGTTGATGAAAAAGCGTGAGAGTTCTCAAGCTCGGTTGGTGTCCCCCTCTAAGAAACCATCCGAAGATGGGAGAACCTGGGGTTAAGGAAATGGTTTTAGATGCTATAGTGAAGGGTGAAAGAAAGTACTGGTTCTACTATGTTCTACCCTATACCAAACAAGTTGTGTAAACAAGACCTCGATCTCTTCGAGGTATTCAAGCTTCCTGGTGAGTTGATTCACCCTGTCGACGATCACATAAAAATCCAACTCGATCCTTTGGTGCACTAGATTCGGTGCACATCCCTCAAAAGAAACATCTATAGAATCACCAGCTGGATCCACCAGGAGACCCTGAACTCATATGGATCACCAGCTGGATCACCATCTAGTCTAGAAATCATAAGTTATCATAAGGATCTGATATAGGAATCACCCGGACTCACCAGCTGCAGTTTGGAACAAACCCAGGATCCTATCATTATAAAACCTATGTTTTGGCAGGACTTCTTGGATCGAGGACACCACAGGAGGTGGAAGGGCGCTGAGCACCTTCTCAGTGGCCTGGCAACGGGTCGTCCCTGTTGACCTTTGACAGGCCGTGACCTCAAACCTGGGGGATCAAGTGACCGGTCAGTGGGAAGCGAAGCTCCTTGGATTCGTTCTTGGATGCGCTTCGATTCCTTCTCTCTCTCGCGAGGAGCTTGCCCTCGCTTTCTTTGCTCCCCGCCCTTCTTCAAGTTTCATTGCTACCAAGCCAGAATTCGGAGCTGCCACCCTTCAGGGTAGGATGAGTTCACTCAATCGACAGCAAAATCAACAAGCACAATGCATTAATATGCAGCTAGAGTGTGAAAAACACACAAGAGGTCAATGCCCTGGGAGATTCTTCGGCGCGTTTTGTTTGGTTTCTCTTCCATATAACTCCTCTTGGAACCGCACAAAACCCTGAGGTCCACATCATTCGGCAAAGCGGTTTGATAAGCATGACCGTAAGGAAACACAGTCAAACAGAATCCATGAACACATGTCATAACTCATGATAACCCTAAACCCTGATCCAAACCAAACACCAACGCGCCATGAACACAGCTATCAACCAAACACTGCCGCAGCCGGTGTCTCGTCGCAGGCACGCCCGACTGCACCCCAAGTCGTTCAGGTCGGTCCCACCGAGCCGGGTGGGTCGTGCAGAGAGAGTGATCAACGGGTTTTTGCGACCACCAAATGTGGTTTCTTTGGGCATTCCCAACAAAGAAGACACCCCAAGAAACAGACCCTTTTTTTATGCTGGACATCAAGGTATATACATGGAGTAGCTGGAAAAAGAGGTGACCAGGTGACGCCGAACTAGGACTTACAGCCCATTGTGTGTATCTTATTCCCTGGGCCCACTGGATGATGGTTCAGTTGCAGGCCGACATCTCAAAAGGAATGATATATAACTTAGTTTGCGAACTTTTACAGGTAATGGGACAGACCCTACACCTAGATGTTGTTCACCTATTCACAAACATTAATGGATGATCCATCCGTATCCATTCCATATTTACTCCATGGGACTGAGCGATATATTTACATGTACAGGTCACATAGCGCTATAGGAACTACACCCCCGCCACCGGCCCGGTGGAGCCACGCTGGAAGCGACCCGCGACGAAACGCGCGAAACGCGCGGCATAAGGCGCGCGGAGACGTCGCGCCTGGCGATCATGTCGTATGGCCCCTCACCGCTGCTGGACAAGGATTCAATCAAGATCTGCTGCATATGATGGAAACGCCGCAGGAACCTGGCCAGCATGGGCGGACAGCATGGAAGGCCGAGCACGTGACCCAAAGCTGGCGGTTTGGCGGTTTGGCGGCCCACGTACTGGCCAGTTGAAGGCACTGGCCACGATGTAGTATGAACATATAGTAGGTTTGAGGCAAACAAAGGAGACCTTGTGGTCGTTTTCCACAACATATAGCAACACAATATCCTTCAGGAGATGGCTCTTGCAGATTTTTCAATAAAGCGGGTGAGACTGAATAAACAATTGAACACCAAACACAGAAACAAAATGGAACCCACGAACCTGAATGCACACACGCACTCGAAAACGAACAGCCAAACATTCAACACACTTGTCCAACACTCTTGTAGGCGACAGTCTTGTGGGACTCTCTTGTGGAACACTCTTGGGTGAGAGACTCTTGTAGAAACTCTTGTGGGAAACTCTCGTGCAAAACCCTTGTGGGACACTCACTTCTCTTGTCGGACAACGTCGTGCGACACTCTTCTGGGACACTTTTGTCGACCACTCTTGTGGGAGACACTCTTGTGAAACACTTCTTGTAGGAGATAGTCATTGTTGTGGGGACACTCTTGTAAGGCACTCTTGCAGCTCCAAAATCGCCTCCTCCTCCAAATAGGCCCTCCTCGCTTGACTTCTTCAATAGTCAACGGGCGATATTGCGCCTCCATTCACATCGCGCTTGCCGTTTCGCCGGTTTGACTCTGCATGTCACGGCATCCACCAGTGGTGTGAGAATCGAAGCCAAATGCAAAATGTAAACATTTGCGTTGAACCACGACAAAATCCTGCTTTCGCTCTTGTCGCAGTGGCTCATGTGATACTGGTCTTTGAGTTCGACATGCCACAGGAGTGGGTCCAAGTTGACAATCACCTGGTGGAGATCGGTAGCATTGCCACCTGACACCGCTATGACCTGGACTATACCACCAGGTCTGCCAAGCCGCTCTGGCGTTCTGTGCAAAATTGATCAAAATAGTATACACATTGCCATGCAGCCAAACCAAAACGCTTGCTTCAATTGGCTCACGCAACAAACACACACATGTTTGATCCCAGAGAAACTGATGATTGTCTAATCCAGCACAAGTTCATATCGTCACAGCGAATCATTGTCGCTCAGCTTACGGGGTGGAGTCAAGAGAGATTCGTAACGCGTTGACTGACACTTGCTATGTAGGCCAGGACACACTCCTGGCCACTGCAAAGCCTGCTGCACAGCCTGCAGTTCTTCCTGCTCTTGCACTTCTGGTTCCTGCAACATCAGGTTTTGCTCTTCTGGTTCCTGCAACCTGGTGTTGCACCAGGTCCGATGCTGTAGCAGCAACCACTCGCCCCAGTTTCCTCTGCCTTCATGCTTGATCTTGATACGATTCACGTCAAAATAGCGGAGCTAGAGGAATCGAATTGGCCTGTCCCACCTCTTCACTCTAAGCAAGAAGGATTGCCCAGCCAAGCCTCGGCAAAAACTGAAAGTTGAGCAAACCACTCAAGCAGAACCTGGAGCAAATAATCGGGTGATGTCCGGTTGGAGCAAATCATAGAGTCCTCCTGCAAGGCCAATGGATTGCAGTGCAGGATTTCCAGGTTGCGGAGTTGAGCGGGAGTTGGACAAATGTCTTCCACCCCATGGTGCATATTAGTCGCCATTGGTCTCTGTCAACGGAGTACAGGTGGCCCAACGACAGCATTTTCAGAAGACCTGCGTGCGTCACGGACATCGGGCACAGAATGACCTCCCGCATAGCCATCCCATCATGCGCGTCCTTTTGGCGCTTTGCACCGCAGCTTCTGCCCGTTCCGTCGTTTTGAACAGAAGAGGACACTGCCCCTCACAGCTGCGCCCATGTGCCCCAGCGCTCTGTCTTGGTCTCGACTCAAGCCCACTGCCCGCCTTCCACTGGGTGCCGCGGCGGTCTCCCGCGCCACCAGTCTGGACAAAGAGTTGAATATAGAACTGCTCACAACTGCGAACTCTTGCAAAGTGTGGATCTCACAAACGAAGTCGAGGTCTTGCACTCCGAGTTCAAACCTGACATACCGGAGATGAGGAAAAGGCCAAGACCGGCATGTGGGCGCCCGGAATCACCACGGATGGTATGGTACATGTCATCCAGTAGGGTTGAACTTTTTCGTTCGCCCAGAAGAAACCGGAACTGGGGATGAAGTGGCCAAAACGCCTTGGATTTCATGCGCTGGAACTCCAGCATTGAAACTCAACAAACACCAATGGAACATGTTAAGGTTAGATTCGTATTCAAGGGAAACAAATTCAGAAATCAATGGTTAGAATCAATCCCTATTTAAAACAACACCAACCTTTTTTTGGACTCCTTGATCAACGCTCCCGCACGGTCTCCCCATGATGTGGCGCGAACTAGAGTATCCCTAGGGATCCAAGTACCTCCTCAAAAGGTACTTGGACCCTCCTGGCACCCACCCCAGTCCCACCTCCTCAGAGGGTACTTGGATCCTTAGGGTATGGTGACCAAATGGTGACCACGGCGTTTCGCTTCTCGGTCCGTCACTTCTCAAAACACGTCGGTGATCACTCCGCAGCGATGTTCCGTGCCTCAGCGATGTGCTGCGATGGCCGTGGTCTGGGTCTAAACTGACAACATGGGATGAACAAACATGGCGGCGAATCTGTATGAATCCATATCTCGTCTATAGGCCACAAACATTCAGGGCTTGTTTTGGCCTATTTGTAAAAATCCCACCTTCTCAGGTGGTACTTGGCCCCAAGGAATTCATTTTGAGGGCCGGTTCTTCACTTGGTACATCTGAGAAGTATATGCTTGAGGGTGTTGTTTGTTTTGTGGTGGTTGAAAGGTTTTTTCAAAAGATACCTTAGACCCTGATTGGCAACACAAACCCTGCAAATGTCCCATCGCATGTGAACGGCCTTTTGGCTTATGTCGGGGCATATGATCTGTATACATTGAACGATCGAAGTCAGCACAAAAAAAAACATATCCCAGCAAAAGCCCCCAAAACGTGTGTTTACCTGTCTAAGGTCTAGCGGTGTAGAAGCAGAAGGTCAAGAGATCTAGACGCATTGGGCTCCAAGAGAGAGAGAGAGAGAGAGAGCTGATGGTGGTGATGGTATAGTATTGAGCTGCGTGGCTACCCGAGTGGGATCCAAGAGTCCACGAGGCTAATCAAGGTCTGTTCCAGTGACCGGAAACCACGACGCCAGGCCCAGCCCTTCGGTGTCACCGCCCGCGCCCAGCGGCGTTGAGCTGCAGCCGCAACGAGGACACCACGGAGACCAAGAGCAGCGCTGCCAGCTGCAGCGACCTCGGGCTTCCCGAACCGTTGGCCGTCGGCGGACGAAAGCAGTGACAGCGACCTCTGTGTTCTTTTGATCCGATGGTTTCGGGGACTTCGGCGAGGGTTCTTGTTTTCTTTTCACTTCTTTTTTCCATTTTTGTTCATGCCAGGTGTTTGGCAGGAGTTGTGCTTCTTAGTGGTCCCACTGGACGATGCTCTGGCGAAGGCCAGGCGTGTGGTGTCTCCATACGATCATGGCCCCCATGGCAGTCAAGTCCCCCCCCCCAAAAGAAGACAGTAATGTCATGAAACCCCCATACAAAAGCCAACTGTTTAATTCGGCTGTTGCTTCTCCCTTTTTAAACTACCACGAAAACACAAAAGATCTTAAACAGTAATGTATCTCTTTGTTTTTCCATGGCTGCCGAGTAGATGAAACCCCCAAAGGAGCTCTGATGTGGAATGTCCACATGGCATTTTAGGGTCTACGGCAGTTTCATCGAATCTATCTAATCTATCTGCCTGTTAAGGATGGTTTACGAAACATGTCGGTTCCAACAAACACCAAAAGCCAGTAACTGACTATAGCCCATCCGCAAGAACATGAGAATCAAACCGGGTCTCCCTGCTTCTCCGGCAAAGTCAAACACTTGGAGACCACCTTGCTGTCAATGCTTTCCACGGCCGTCTGAATGAACTCTGGCCTCCAGCAGGGGCAGTCACGCACGTCATGCGGAAGGACTCACCATGATGTGGAGTGCAGGGCACAAATTGAAGGGTTCGTTTCATTAATCTGGTGAAAGTACGTCATTTCAACAACCTGAAGAATGTTGCTGTCAAACACCATCACATTGATTCTGAGAGGAAGCATGCGGAAGCATGCTCCATCCGGAAAACACCAAGAAGGTGCTCTTCTTGGGTTTCTGCCCCCAAACAGACCCAGCCGTGCCGTCAACCTTCCGCCCGCATCTGATCAAGCGAAGGTTGGAAAAAAACACAAACTCTTGACCTGGCAACCAAAAAGATCCAAAACACCACATGCTCGGAATTCCCCAGGTTTCTTACGCAGTAGATCAGCAACACACCCGGGCACCCGGGAAAAGACCCCGGATCATCATGAACAGATTCCCTCTTTTTTGGGGGGGATGTCCACCGAAACCATGGTTTGGTGGGGGAGGGTGCCATGACCATCCATGACCCACAGCCACATCTTGCTGGTTTTCACACACCCTATCGATCCACATACCTTGTGAGAAGGTGATTGGAAACATTTGGAAACTATTTATTATAGGCGCCAGGAGGGTCCAATTGCCTTCTGAGGTTCGGTATGTGGTTCCATAGGGACACAAAGCTCTTTGTGCACGGTCTCGTCGTCTCGTATAGGTCCGCTCGCCGGTCGCCCCCCACGACACCACGAACGACCCCGTGTCGACGTCGCGATGGGGCGCCCGGGCAGTTCAACGAGACACCACGCGGATGCCACGCAACCCAATTGCTGAGAATCCTTCCATTGGTACCTGAAGAACTGCAGCACGCACATGCGGGCTCCGGCACGGCACTGGCACCACATTCCGTGCGTCCCGTGGTGGATGGGATGGGAGGGGTGAGGGTGGCACTGGTAGCGTTTGGTGGCAGAAATCTGTAGTGCCCAAACCACCCTAAGGGGGCCATGGGGTGTCTATTGATAGCCCCGAAAAGAGGTGATTCGGGGTCTCCATGGGTCTCCATTAACCACCCGGACTGTGGGGTGATGTGGAAATGATGTCTCACAGAAAACGTCGTACGGTCGTACGGTTTCATAGACGTGGACCATCTCCTGATGCTTGTCCTGAATCTTGTGGGGGCGTAACTTTGCTCTCCCTAGGGCTCCAGTTGTACCTCCTCAAAAGGTACTTGGACCCTCCAAACCCTCAGGAAGTACTTGGAGCCCTAGGGAGAGCAAAGTACTTGGACCCTCCTGGCACCCACCCCAGTCTCACCTTCTCAGAAGGTACTTGGAGCCCTAGGGCCCTAAGGTCTGGTGTATCACCAACCACTTCCCACACGTCGCTGGCTTCGAAGGCGAATGGACGTCGACACAGTTGACTGGCTCCAATCCCCTTGACCCAAGCAGCCAAAACTGAGAAGAGTCTTCCAAGTTTCAGTGCTTCATGAATGCCACATCTTGCCACTTAGGATTGGAAGACTCTTCGACTCTTCGCTGAAACGCCTTCTTTACGACTGTTCACGCCAAAAAAAACGCTTTCTTTGGCGGATGACTCTGACCTCACTTCATGCCCTGCCCGGGTCTGTGGCGCACGAGATGCACTTCCCAGCCTGAGCAGTGCTTTGATAGTGAACAGATGTGAGAAGGGTGGCACCGAACGCAGTGCTTTGACTTCAGCCCTCACTGAACTCGATGTCTTAGAGGTACCTCCCATGATGTTTCTTAGAGGTACCTCCCTTATGCCCAGATTGATGCCCAGATGTTGGATTGGAACACGTTCTGGGCACTTGTTGAAATAGGAGATGATCAATTCCTTTTATGACAATGGGGGTCCCCAAACGACTTTGGGTGGGACAGTTGAAGAGACTCCGAAAGCCACCGGTTCTATCAAGTGCAAGCGGCCAAAGCCGAGCAGAAGGTCCTTCCAAAGCATCTTTAGCCTCAACATCCCTGGTCCTCAGACTATATTGTGGAAAACAATATGTTATGTAATCTTGAGGGTTGGAAGATGACCTTTCAATTATTGACCACCTCCCTTGAACAGGGCTGGGTTGCGAAAGGAGCTGACAATAACGAGTTGGCAGTATTGGTTCACCAGAGTTACTACACTACGCCCACGCGTCATGAACATAGACATTAAAAATGAAGCGTGAAAAGATCAGGTTCCTCCACAACGGGGCGTTTGTCCAGGTCTATGTGAGATTTCTTGACGTATGTGGTTGCATCTTGGGCAACCACATCAATCAGTTAAACGTTCGCACAAACCAAATGGGAGACCTCCCAAGGACCCTGGCAGAAGGAAAATACACCACAAGCTATTGGTTGGGGGTCTCCTTATTAAAATACACTACCCTTATGACTACCCTTATAAGTACTTCTTTTCTAGAAGCTAAAACAATCCTGCGAGAACGACTAACAATCCACTTCATTACAAGAGCGTCCACTTTCCTTGAGGCTTCCTCCTACAAGACACACGGGAAAAATGCAAGACACTTCCTCCATGTCAGGTGGCCAGGTATGGCCAAGTGTGTCCAAAGGTGTGGCCAAAGGTGTATGCCGGAGGCTCTAAGACTACCCCAAAAATATGGGCACCTGGGCTGGGGATGGAGCAATTTGGAGCATGCTGCAGCATGCTGCCTACCACTGTGGTGGGCAGAATCCTTCCCTAGACACCTCCTGTCCCACATCCTCCTAAAATACGGTAGGGAATACCTCCCCTAGCACCCACCCAGCCCTGGCCCACCTTGCAGCCCTATAGGTTGGGTCTATCCATATCATCCAGGGCCCAGTGGATGATGGTGAACGATTACAGGCCTTTCCATCTCAAAATAGGTGATATCAAGTGATATCTGCTGGTTTCGATTGTTTACCCTTCCCTAGACCCTTCCGGTTTCAGGTCACTTTTGGGCTTTTCACCCCCACGCCTGGGACCAGGAGTTTGCCCGTTCCGCCGCCCTGGTGCTGGCTGCCATCCCGCTGGGTCACCCGGACTGAGAGTGCACAGGCGCGGATGAGCTCACGCGAGGAGCGCAGCCAATGGATTCGGGTCTTGCACTCGGGCTGTTTGCCTCACTGGTCTGAAAGAGTCCAGCAAGTCGCCGGGTGATTTTCGCGACAAGGAGAGAAGGTAAGTTTCAGTGACCTGCCAGTCTCAGTCAGGAAAGGAAGGAAGGAAATGGTTTTATTGTTCGGGGTCCCCCCAATTCCACATCCAAAAAGAGATTGGATACCCTGGCTGATCAATGCTGATCAGCAGGGTTTGGGTCAAACTGAAAAACTCATGTTCATCCCCGTGTCCATAGTGGTTCCCCCCAAGGCTGGTAGACAATCCTTGACGCAAATGCAGACTCTTGATTGATCAACTCCCCCAGTTGAATTGGACATCCTCTTCATGTGGGGGATGTCTAATCAATGAGTCTACCTTTTCAGTGACCCCAAAGCCGCAAAAAACAACAACACCACCCAAACCCTAGGGCTCCTGGCCCATATCCTCAGGTTCGGTGGTCTTCGACCCCCCTGGCACCCACCCACCCCTGGCCCATCTTCGAAACGGACCTAACGGAGGTGGGCCAGGAGCCCTAACCATATCCTCAGAAGGTGGTTAGACCCCCCAAACCCACCCCTGGCCCATCTTCTCAAGAGGTGGGGTGGGCCAGGAGCCCTAGGAAAACGTCGATCTGAAGGGATCCGAAGGGCCCGATCTGCTCCAGCTCCGAAGGCTCTCAGGTCCCGGGCTTCGCATCTCCTGGATCTCTGCGCTGCTCTTGCCAGCGGCGGCCTATTTCGCGGCGACGTGACCGACGTGACCGTGACCGACGCGCCGACCGACGTCATGACATAGACGAAAGAGGAAACGGTCCATGTCACAGGAACAAAGGACATATACACTCCCGAAATCTAAGATGGGACCCTGAGAATGGCACCCTCAAAGACTGTTTTCCTCTAGCTGCACTGGACCAGTGGTGTTCAGTGTTTATGTTTGTTCTCAGTGGGGTACTGAACATGTGTTTCTGTCAGGTTCTTCACCTTGGAGTATACACCCCATGGTCACTGATCCGTCTACAGGATTTGATACCAGGTTTTGACCCAGTCATGTGAGACGTGTCAAACATCCAAAACTCCCCCGTCACGAGGTGTCAGAAACTCACTCAATGAACAACACATTTGCCACAGAAACAATATTGTAACCAAATCACAAGAAACAAGAAACACACTGAACATAATGTCAGCCTGCAGACCAAGCAACATAGACACAAAAAGACAACGAAACAAGTCAAATAGAATCTTTCTTTTATTTTGCAACAACAGTGGGCAGATCCATCATTTGTAAGATTTATCTGGCCGAATCTCCCTGGCACTTCTACATATTGTGTTTGTTTTTCTACTAGCAACACGTTATATACTGTAATACAACATGTCACTAGTTAACTACATAATATGTTATTCTGCCCTTATGTTGTCCCACGCGACGTTGCATGGTGGCTTAATTCTCTGTCTACGTACCTCATAGACCCAGTTCATGTAGCCAACCGGTGCACCACACACACCTCGACCGTCCACCAACGAAAGCTCCCCACGAACCTGGTCCTTCAAAGGGACCTGTCGTCCGACATTTGCCAGTTATCATCACTTACTTGCCCTGTTCATGAGCTGTGAAACGAGCCACCTCACCTCACACTTCTGTCTGTGTCCAAGTCATGATTGTTTTCTCTCCACGCAACCCGTTTTCCGAGTCCCACCGGTCACGAACAAAAACCACCCAACCGCACCCCCGAAAAAAACAAAAAACAAAAAAACGGTGGCACCTCCTGTTCGTCCAGCAGGCGATTGCGTCGCTCCACTTGAACCTGACCGGTGAGCTCGCGCGCGCTCTCTGCGCCAATCGCAGCAGGGAACGTCGACGAGGAAGTCTCGCAGTGCCCCATCACAGCGGGGCTGTGCGCGGTAGAGTCACCACGGTGCTGCCCCACGGACGACAGTTTGACACGGTTTGACGGTTTTGGGGGCCATGGAATGGGTGTTCTGTTTTCCTTCCCCAAAACATCCAAGACTATTAACCCAATAGTCTTGGCTGCACCAACATCCTTATAGGGTTGGATTTTTTGGGATTTGGGGGTAGAACGCATTTTGCGCATTGTCTACCTACTACATATATAAACTATCTTGTACTAATTTACTATCGTTGGTCTTAATGTCAGTGGTTGCTGATACTTGTTTGTGCTAGGAAGGCTTCAGTATGGCTATTCCCTTCGCATTTACTGTCTGTCTGTGTGACATAAGCTTAAAAACATCTATCGACCCAATAGTTTTTGCTGCACATACTTCCATTGGATTGTTTTTTGTTTTATTTTCTTCTGTGTTTCTACTTTACTCTATTTGCATTTTTGCCTTTTGGGTTTTGGTAAGAAGGCTTCAACATGGCTGTTCGCTTTGCATTTGCGGTCTGTGTGACATAGTCACTAAAAGAAAGTCAATGTCTCAGGATCTGCCCCTTAGACATTGACGTTTCTTTGCCAAAGAAGCCTACAATGATATTCAATGGTGCCTTAACCAAAATTGAACACTGTGTAATTACTGCGGTTTTGACCTGACATAAAATATGAATAAAGGAAACATAACAACAAGCGCAAGGGTTAACAATGAGAAAGTGTTTTGGATTCTATATCACATGATATTGTGAAGTAGTTTGGAGTAGATCCCCTTACTGCCAAGAACGATCTTAAATAGAGATTTTCCCTTTTTTGATAATTTATCAAAAAGGAGACATTAAAATAGCAACTATTGGTATAATAAAATAGAACTTGAAAGAAACATGCAACCAACAAAACGCAAAAACACCAAATTTCAAGAATGTTATTCGGCATACATGGTCACATGGCTATTTGATGAAGATTCTTTGGAGGTTGTACTTTTGGATCTTAAACAGAGATACAAGTGTTTCGTTTACAACATTACTACCGATAAACAATAATGCTAACAACACTACTATTGGAAGATGTTGACTTTTTACACTGGAACAATGTTGTAGTGCCGTCCCATTTCTTTCTGCGAGTGGATCTTAATCAGCGAAGTTTGAAGCTATCACTGACGGTCCATAAGCGGCATAGCGTCGGAACGGAAACCGCACCTTTTCTAGTCGCTTGATCCTTGAGCCAAAGTACATATGGTACATATATATGTACAAGTTGCACTGTACGTGTCGCTGCACTTCCATTCGCACCCCCCCATGTGAACGGCAACAATATGTTCCGATCACACACGAAAATTTAGGGATGTAAGTGCTATAAAGAAATTGTATGATTTGCCGCGAGACTCATATGAGGCTCATACTACGAAACATGCTGGACTAAAGCGGACTTTTACATATAAAGTGTGCAACTATGGCTCAGAACCTTTGAAAAAAATCGAATTGAACAAGTGAGACAGTCACGAGGCCTCGCTCAGTATCCACTCAAAAGAGCATCGCTTTGATGTAGATCCGAACTGGTGACTTCCACGTAGATGTCACATTGGCAACTGACTTCACACTCCTCAAAAGATGTAGGTTTTGGTTTGGATACACTTACAGAACGGCAAGTCGGAGAGACAGTCGGTGATTGTCTTCCTTCCATTATGCTCATGGTATCAAATCGTCAATCCGAATTTGCAACGATACACTTATAGCGTTTCAGGTCAGATAAACATCCGGTGAATGATCTCCTCCCTGGTTTGCATGGTATCCTCATAGTCGTTCATAGAAATCACCACTGGTGATAACCTCTCCATCCACGATGATCCCAGCTGCCCTGAGCATCCCACCGATCATCTTCTCCCTTCTTGGACTTTCCCTTGGACTTGCTCTTTCCCTTCCCCTTTTCAGAAGGTTGAGGTACTTCGCGACGTTCTTGCGTTAGCGCCGGCCTCCAAGATGTTCCAGATTGGCCTCCTCCTTTGGAATGTCCTCGGGATGATGAAGAAGTTGTACCTTCTGTTGCATGTGCGTTGGCGGCAAGATCTTCCTGCAAAGCTTGCTCAAACACACCGGTAGCACTGGATGGTGATTTATCATGCGGTCTGGCTTTTGGAGCAGCCTTCGCCTTGTTCTCATCTGCTGATGAGGGCCCGAAACTCTTAGGTGCTGTTGAAGGTTTTGGCTCCTCACTTGGTGCTGACGACGGCTTGGCCTCGGTTCTGGATGTAGATGCTGGCTTTGCCTCAGCTCTTGACGAAGATGCTGCTTTCGCTTCAGACTTAGTCGTTGATGTTGACTTAGCTGTTGCCTTGGCTGCCTGCTTCTTCTTGCCCTGAATCTCCTTGGCCCTATCTCCAAAGCCTAGACGATTGGTAAGAGCTTGAACATGCTTATGTTCTACCACGCTCATCCATCTCTCTGTATGTCCAACGTTGGGGTTTCTGGCCATTGACTCTATGACTTCCTGAGCTTGTGGGGGCAACCTGATTTCATGTTGATCAATGATCAACAGAATAGACTTCTCCCACTTGCTCTTCATTCTCGAGTACATGATGTCCAGAGGATCGATCACCTTGTGGTAGGGTGATGTAATGTCGGTTCTAAAGTAAGAGTATGTCCGACACCCATAAATCGCATGGATGCACTTCTGTACCAATTCAGTCATTGCGCTGGCTTTCTTCGCTTTCAACTCCTCAAGCTGGGCATCAGTCAAGTTGGTGGAGTATTCGAAGTTGCCATATTCCTCCTTGAAGGATTGCGGAGTATGACCAAATGATAGGATCACGAGTGCCACCTTGCAAATGAATTGCTCTCCTCTGAATCGGTGCCAGGCCTCCTCAGTTGTAATATTGTTGTCGTTGGCAAAGATTAACATCATGTCATCTGTTGGATCCAATGGTCTCCCATCGTCATCGATTTCAGTGGAATCCCCTGTACCGAACTTGCTTATCACATCCAGGCGCTTCCTTTTCCAATTTGCTTTGAAGTCGGTAAGGCTGGTGCAATAGTAGCTCTTGTACATCAGGGAGATCATGTTCAGCACACATTTGACCACATACCTATCCATCAAACCCGATGCATTCATGGAGACGTCCTGACAGTAGGCTCTCTCTTGATGCGCATAGATTCGAGGTTCCGGTACTCGACAATAGATGGGGAGATCTTCGTTGTCTCTTCCTTCTTCGGGATTGAACTCGGTCGCTCCATGCTGTGCATAGTATCCCGGTTCATCACGATCTGTCGGTCGATTCGCCTCCGGATGTAAGTCGTCGGTGACGTCTTCATCCTCGGGCTCACCATCTTGACGTTTCTTCCCCTCATATTGTTGTGTGCTCCTCTGGATCTCGATGATCACGTTTCGTTCGTCTTCATCTTCTAGATCAGAATCACGACCGTAGTCGATCTCGTCCTCATTGAAAGATGGGGTCTCGACATTGTCACTCTTGAAGTTCTCTGCACCATCAGACGGTTTGGAAGGATCTGGATTGTCCATGTCCTCGTCGTCATCAGCTGCTTCAGTTTGAGCGATGTCTTCTTCCCAAGCCTTTCTGATCTCGTCCATAGTGGCCTGGTCCAATATATCTTGATCATCATGTTCAGGCTCCCTCTTTTCCTTCTTTTCCTCTTCATCGTCGCTCACAAGATCAACGGGTGAATCGGAAATGACAGTGTTGCGAATACCACACGAGAGTAGCCTGCCTTGACAAGATAGACACACGGACAAAGATGAAGAAGTCAAATGCATACATGATGGGCACAAAATATTGCCATCCACGTTGCGATACCCTTCACATGTTCTGGAGATGATTTCGTCCCAAGTTTCCTCACTGATGGAATCCTCGATCAGCTCTCCATTGTTATCGAATTGTACTTCATCGATAAGGGACACGAGCTTTTGGACGTTATCATCTGTCGCCGAGGCTGACTTCGTGACTTCGTCGGCTCTCTCGAGGATGGTATGCTTCTGAGCAACCCAAAGTCCATGACGTGCCGCTAGAACAACTTGCTCTCCAGTGCTTCCCAGCAGGAGTCTCCTCCATGCCTGAACGTGGTCGTCCCAATACCAAGCACCTCGTACACATCTCCATGGAACTTCTCTAAAAACAACAGTGTAGGAATTCTCCGAAATTCTTCCCCCAAGCTTCCTCAAAGTCATGATTGGAACATAAAGGCAAACGGGCATTCCCACTCTTGGCCATCTTGATCTCAGAATCTTTGATGATCGATCATCCCACGGCGCAAAGTGGTTGAAGAAAACACTACCTCTATATCCCTCCGTTCCACCAGGGACAATTCCTAGTTTCATGATTGACTCAATATTGGAAAGCGATGTCATGTGAAAGCTTCCTCCAAGCTGCATTGCCACATTCTCTGGAATGAGATGTGAAGTCCACACAGGATATATTGACACATCCTCTTCAAGAACAGTCTCTCTTCCAGAATTGTGAGAGGCAACAGCTCGAATTGCACAAGGAACGATCCAACGTTCATGCTTCAGAAATGACGGTGCGTCTGTGCCGTAAAACATGAGGTTTGCCCAGTATTGCCTTTCCTCTTCGAGTGAGACATCCTCCTTTGAGATGCGAATGGCGGCAATCTGATAGCGTACTCTGTTCTGCAACTTCTTTGCATGCCACATCGCCTTGCATAAATACTGGTATCGCTCTGTCTTGACATCTTGACGATGCCGATCACCTGAGATAGTACTGATATCGACACCATCGTTGAAGACATAGTCATATTCCAGGATCTCATCGATGTTCACCCATCCACCCTCATTGCACTTCGGGGACACATGAGGTTTTCGACCGCGGTGCGATTGAATCCCATTATGCTTTCCCACTCCATGCCTGAGTAGTCTATTGAGTCTATGGCTAACCTCGTTGACCCTCTGACTCTCCTCGCTGAACTTGTCGATGCGAGTTGCTGGGTTCATCTTTGGTGGATCCGTGAAAGTTGCATCTCTCTTCGGTCCATTCCAGTACTCCACATAGAATGTAACTCCGTACTGTGGAATGATCTCGATGCTTCCTCTATCGCAAGTCACCTCAATCTGCCGATATCCAACCTTTTGAACTTGTTGTGGGTCAGGAGCAAGGTCCTTCACTTTGGGCATCTTTATTCCGAGTGCTGCAGCCTCCTGAATAAGTGCATCAAGTTCCCACTTTCCATTAGGACCTGATCTATCAACCCTGTGATTTGCGACCCTGTAGTCTCCTCCTTCTTTGTCATCGGCAATGTCAAAGAGGTCGACGGGCTCTTTGAATCTGGTGACGAAACTGGCGTTCCCAAAGGCCTTCTTGGTTGCCTCGACCGCTTTCGCGTATTCCTCTTTTGCAGAGTCTGACGATTGTGGTCTACCTTTGGCTCTCGGAGAGTGAGGTGGTACCTTACCTCCTAGTTCCGGCTCTTCTTCGGGAAGTTCAATATCTTCATCATCCACATCCATGTAGTCTTCGTCTTCGACGTCTTTGGATGACTTTGCTTTCCTCTTTCGGCTTTCAACATCACGTCGGATGATTGCCTTGTCGTCCTCGGTAAAGCACTTGCGCATAGTTTCCTCCATGTAAGAGAATGAGTTCATCAACTCGTCCTTCTTCTCAGTGTTGGGACAAATAGCCAGGTGATGTTGGTTTGAACCACAACAATAGCACACCTTTTGGCTCACTGCGCGTGCTCTGACCCTTCTGAGGTTGTCATAGGCGGCTTTCCAGTTGGAAGCGGTTGCTGTACCTTGCCCACTGCGCTTGGCAGCTCTTTTCCGTTCTTCAGTATCTGGATTCGATGTCGGGTAGTGCGACCATGTTTTCGTCGGGGATACTGAACGACCTTCCCCATCCTTGTAGTCTTGCGGATCAAGCTCAGGCGTAGGTGGTTCAGGTTCCTCGACTCCTGGAGTGGTACTCGCAGGGTCGGCTTCGCCATCCTTCATCTCTACATCAGGCTCTTCCGTAGACGTTCTTTTGGGCTCTGGGGCTATGGCCAGTCGTACCATTCTCCTGAACTCTGGTCTGGTAGCATACCTGGACATGACGGCATCGATACAGGCTCGTTCTTCAGCTGTAACATGGAGCCCTGAAGGTTTATTCCTCTTGGTGTTGTCATTGATTGATTTTCGGCTCGCTGCATAGAAGTGAAGAAAAGACATTTCTATACCTCTTCTGCATTCATTGATCTGAGCCCAATCCTCGAACAGCGTGTCTTTGAAGATGCCGGCCAGTTCGAGAACACCAGTCCAAAACTCCATGATATCGCCCGCAAGCTCAGAATTTGTAACAGTCCTATATTCATTCAACGAGAAGACGTCCTGGTACTCCTTGTGCGTGAAGAAATATTGGATGTAGTCGAGGTACGCCACATTCCCATAGTCCATATACGCTCGGAAGCCATAGTCTTCACTGTCTGGATCATAGTCTCGGTGGATGAAAAGAGTGGATCCCTTCCCTTGGGTACAGTACTGTTCCACAAGTTCCGACGGGGCTCTGATTCCACCATGATGCGAAATAGCTTTCAATGCTCCTTGAATCCAAGGCGGATTCTTCCTGGATAGCATCATCGCACCCTCGACCATGAATTCACGGAGATTCTGCGCTGGATACAAACGGTTCCATTCAGCATTCTTCTCCCAAAGGACTCTAACTCTCACTGCAGTTTCCCAAATGCTTTCTCTTTCTTGTTGAATCGTGGGAGTGCCGCTATGAACACACCAAAAGTTGAAGTTGCAATTCACACAATGGCTTCTATTGTCTTTGTGTATGTTCCAGTCCTCGGATGCATCATATTTGTTGCAATCTTCACAAAGATATGGTGCGGCATCTGCAGTGGCTTTGTAATTCTCAACTTTCCGATTTCCCGTCATCCAATATTCCATCCTGTCCTCCTCAGGCTCCGGATCTTTCAGAACGAATCTGATGTCCCTCCATTCGGTACCTTGACTGAAGCTCCCACCAACAGTATGCTTCGTGCTGGTCTTCTTCGGTTGCCCATCGCTTGCCGACATAGCAACGTTCAAGTACCTGTCGAAGTTGTCCTGAGAAATTGGGACCTGGATCTCGTCCTCTGCCATGTTGTTCAAAGCACTGACATGAACTTTATTCATTGAACACAATAGGATGACCCTTTCTCTCGTGAGTTGTTTCTCCATCACAGCCCAAATCTTGTTCTTGTCGCCGCCTGTGATATAGTTCGCACTGGGAGCACCTGCAACTGAGTACATAGCTTTCCAGGCACGTGACGATTTGGTGGCCAAGGCACCACTTCGTCTCACTTGGTCTACAATGTCGGTGACAATGTGACTGTGATCATATCTTGCTGGCCCGAAGAACTTTGAATCTGGCTGGATGTTCACTAATACTGGAGTAGTCAGGAGCTGTCCGATCGAATGGACCTTCTCAGCCAACTTCCTTGAGAACTCTTTGAATGTCGCCTCGGTCAACCTCAGTGTGCTGCCGTTCGGAAACATACAATGAAGACACAGCCAGATGTGGACGGTTGTACCGTCCCCCTGATCTTGTCCATGTTCTTCCAAGAAAACGACTACTCTATCAAGAGTATCCAGGATGTCTTGATGCCTTTCTCCCTTAACTTGGAATACACAGCAATTTTCGAATGCCATCTCAGTTCGGATACCGTACTGCATCGTCGTGATTTTCTTTGACGAACTTGCTCTAGTCGCATAGTCAAGGTCTGTCACAAGAACGGTGTGTCCGGTACCGACTCCTCTAATCTGGCCACTCAAATGATCAACATCCATGACTCCTGTATCCCCGTCAATCATCACCTTGTCCTTCTCCTCGGTGTGGCACCCAACTTTGGATGAAAGGAACTTGATGTGATATGCGGCCTTCTCTGGCACATCGTTCAACTTCAAGATAAGTACCATGGCCCTTGCTGAGGGATACTGAAAACAACTTGTCAGATCGAACTCTTCAACCATCTCAACATAGAGCTTTGTCCAAAAACCATCGCCCTCGTTCACTTTTGTCCTCAAATGAGAATCGGTGAGAGGTTGAAGCCCCATTGATGAACTCGATCTATAATTTCCACCCAAAGTCACCCCGACATAATACGTGAGCCTTCTCACATACTGTCTCCAATCTCTTCCTGGCTCGGCTGTACGAGGACCAGCAAACGGAGCTGTAGCGTAAGCAGTGGTACTGCTTCGATAAGTCCAGAGATTGAATATGATGGGTTTGCCAAGGTAGTCCATACCGTTGCACCCGATAGTTGTCACACCTTCAGGAGGAAGCGTGACAAACCATTCTTTTGGCTGTGCAGGCTGTTTCGGCTTCGGCATGGGTTTGCACTTTGGCGGAGCTTTCGGTGGAGGTCGTGGAACATCATACGCTCCATGAGGTACATCGGATGACCAAGGATCCCATTGTTCATTGTTCCTTTCCCAAGGTGGCCTAGGACCTGAACTAGATGAAGTATAAGGACCGCCCGGTGGTACCGAACTTCCTTTTCCTCCAAAAGTCTGGGTATAGTCATCACGATTCTTTGGTGCTCCACTTTGATCTCTTGCCCTTCTTGCTTCCTCCCTCATCTGTTTGGTGATTTCATCCTGACTAAGCCCTTTGTTCCTGGCATGATGGATCCGAAATTGACACAACCATTGAGGTTCCACCGCACTGAAATCTTTCAGATTGGGTGGTCCGATTGAGGGATTCTCGAAGGTTAAGTAGATCTTCTCCTTTGGCTTGCCCAAGGTCTCCAGATCTGGTTCTTTATCCAGGTTGGCTTCGGATAAATGGAGCTCTGCAATGTACTGATTCAAGATACTGATCGATGTGTCCCTAGCGAGAAGATCTCGATGGACTCCTAGTTCAGCACCAAGAACATTGTAACCTGCTGTCCACACATCCGGTTTCACCTCTGGAAACCATTCTTTCAAATGCTGGAATGCAGCGAGCATCTGCGCATTCGTTTCGGGTCTGAGGGAAATGGCAGATTGCTCAATGACATGCCTATGAATGCATTGATACAACGCTTGGATGCACTGGAAATTGTTGATTGCGGCACATCTTTCCAAGGTTCCTCCCGATTGCCCTTTTGCAATGATCTGAATGAGGTCAGTCAAAGATGTGAGATCTTCGGGATGATTCTTGTTGTGAAACCTCAATGCAAATCCCAATGACGCACCCGCCAAGCTGATGTATCTGCAGCTGCGTTCCCAATGTTCGCCGGTCATTGCCATGTAGTTGCTGCTACGACCTTCAATGGGTATCCTGTGATGTAGATCATTCATGGAATCATAGAAGTACCCGTCCCTCGTGATGTCTAGAAGTGAATCTTTTGACATCGCAGTGGAATTGATACCTTTCATGCCTCGTTTGGCGACCTTCTCATTCAGGTCTGCCAACATCCCTTTGACTGGTGCTTCTTGGTTGAAGGGTTCCGGCATGAATAAAGCCAAGAGATTGTCTGCAAATAATTCCAACCTGTCCCAAACATCATTGGATGCAAACGCCTCATAGGGAAAGTGATCCGGATTAGGAGGAGGTGGCGGCCCAAGAGGTATGTGTTCTGGTCGTACCAGTCGCTCTTGACTCTTGACGATGCCGATCACCCTCTTTATTCCAGCAAAAGAATGCCCTTGTTACCTCCTTGCCGTCGTCCGTCTCTGGGTCATACTTGCTGAGCAACACTCTGAGGGATCTCACGAGGCGCTCTTGGATGGCTCCACCCTTGGCTTCAACGGCACAATAACAAGCGCTGATAGAGTAGACGGGTGGTACCTCTCTCTCCATCCACTTCTCTGCCAGTTGCAGAGCTTGTCCTGGGTCCATGTCCTCGACGAACCGTCTAGGAACAAGTGTAGGACTCTCCCCTCGTCTGCTATCCAATTTCTGGAGGTGTTCTTTCAGCTTCTTGGCTGAGGCCATGCTCCTCCCTGTGGCCCCATAAACAGTAGAACGGAACATGTTGAATACACAATCTCCACGTTGTAGGGATGTTGTCAATCTCCAGAAATGGCTCACGAATGCTAATGAGTTCCCTCTTTGTGGTAGGGTTGCCGGTGACAGCCCACCAGTGATTGGATGGAACTCAGCGAACTTCTTCTTGGCAAATTGCTGGATCACGCCGACACCAAAATGGCTAGCTTGGTTGATCTCAAAATCTTGCTCAAGATGATTGTGAAAGGTAATGACACTGGCGCATGAATCATGAGTGTCATGGTTGTTTTCACAAGTGAATTTCTTCTTCTTAGAATCGTGAACCGACTGAATGATCTTGTCAAATCTTTTATTGATATTGACTTCTGAACATGGGTTACCGTTTGACATGGAAGGATGCGGCGATCGCGACCAATCGTAAAGCACAGGAGCACGGCTGGTCACATGCTGCTTCTTCCACAATGACAATGCACGTTTGTTCAAAGTCTCTATCATATGCTGCGCAATTCTAAGAGTATACAATTGAGTTACTCTCGTTTCTCTTCCGGCACAAGGTGCATGCTGATGTTTATGATCACACTTCTTCATCAAATTTTGAAACTGCACCCCCCACGACACAATCCTCCACGGCTTCTTAATGGGTATATTTCTATGACCATAATGAGTTGCGAGGCCATACATACATCCGTCGAAGTCATGTACGTGTGATTCCGTGCCTTCTATCAGAGTTGTCATTCTATCATCTCTCCAATACTCGCAACCTCTAGGTAGCTCAGTAAGCGCACATGCTCCTATTGCGAATACATGGTCAAGTGCATTGGCAAAGCAATTCCACAACGACCAATACAACTCTTGATGTTTCTCAATCTGCATTTCGGCCTTTATACTTACAGTCCTATTCAAGCGATTCCATGCAGAACCACCAGTGCAAGGACCCGCAAAGAAGACACAATCAAGACTGGACCGGACACATGCTTTCACTTTATTGATGCCATAAGCAGAGCAGGCATCGTCGTCCTCTGTGATTGTCACGATGTTCATGAACTGCTTCTTCAAACAAGTCTGGAGAAAGGTAAACCAATTCTGTTCTTCAGCACACATGAGGACTAAACATGGGACATTTCTTTCGAGCTCTTGTAGCATGATGCATCTATCAAAGATATCTTGAGGACCCTTGACGTCTTGCTGATGGAGTTCGAACTGATATTTGTGTGACCGTCCTGATCTCCTTTGTAAGACCAAATGCAACACGGGTTTTCTTCCCGGAGGTGTGTCACTTGCAACATATTTTGTTGTTTGTGCAATGAACATGTGCTCGTGGGCAATGGTGTTCATTCCCCACGCTTGTATGCCTGTTGCAATCGCCGTGACATCGCCCTTTTGCTTGTTATTGCTGTTGTCTGTCGTTTCATGTTGTGGGCTGTGTCCGTGACCGTTGGAAACGATCAGGAATGTTGTATTTCCTATCCATGGATCGTCCTTACCTACGGAATTACCCTTGAAACGCCAGGAATCAACTTTTGTGTCCTTACCGCTCTTGTAGTACTTCTCAGTCCTACGATAATCAGACAAATCCGACAGCCGGACAGGACAGTGTGAGTCTTCACTAGGGACAAACTCTTGTGTTCTCGGCACATTATGCACTCGGGTGAGTGTGTCGCCATCGCGTCGCCATTCATCTCGGTAATTTTTATTTGTTTTTGGGTTTTTCCCCTTCGAATCCAGGCGCACAAAATGGTCTTGCACCGCACCGAAAGCGCGAATTGATGCACCGTCCTGCCCCCCACTCCCCCCATGAACAAGACGTAAAAGCGTGTTGATCACACGAAGGGTGGCAGGATGACAATTGTTGAGAGGAACCTCTTGTGACTGGAGCAAAGCTGGATCAGTCGACAAGGAGGCAATAGAAAACTGTAGCACAGCGTCAGGAGTCCAAGGAACATTGGCTAAGGCCAGGAACGGAGATTGAGATAAGCATGCGCCCGCCTCTGGAGATGAGGATGCCTTGGAGGCATGATACAGGAAGCATGCACGTTCGACCCAATGATCAAAGCGCAAAGCTTGCTGCAGTGGCGTAGCTTCTCGTTCCACACAATTCCAGGAACCATTAACAAGGACCCATGTACTCCGACACGTGTCTGACGGTATGTAGCGACCCGGTGGGAAGCGACGATAATAGACTGGGACTTTGACGACATAGATGCAATCTCCATTGGGGAGATCCTGGACACCCTCTTTTCCTGTCATTCCTTTTACAAAGACTGCACGAGGCAAGACCGGAGTCTGAGTGTATGGGAAATTAGGAATGTCATCCGTCTTAGTCTGAAAGATTTGATGATCGATTTTCTTATGATCGACCGATGGAGAGACCATATCAGCCAACTCTTTGGAGCTCAAATCCTCTGGGTCAAGAAGGTTGATCAACATACAAGCCCGGCGCCACGCAAGTGGAGTCCGAAAGGCCTTTGTATGAATATCAGCACACATCTTGTGGGAGATCTCGTAGAGCAGCACGAAATGGTCCTGTTGAAAATGTTCATGCAATGAGACAATGGATATCCCATGAGTGCGTTCAAGATGACGCATGGTGGGATTCTTCCCGGTTCTGGCAACTCCAATCATACCTTGATTATCATCATGGAACAATATTTCAGGAGCTTTGCCCGAGAGCGTTTGCCAGAGGCCGATGGAGGGTATCCCAAAGTTGCGGAGAGTGGAATCTGCCGCGACTATTTCTGCTTCAGGTGTTGAATGGCTGATACATCCTTGACGCTTGCTCCCCCCAGCAATGGGAAATCGTGTATGCTTACCTTGTACGTGCATGTGAGAGCCCGACGTGGAACGAAGGGTCTCACCGCAACCAGCAAAATCAGCATCAGCGAAGATTCCGACTGAGAGAGTTGCGATCGGATCGCCAACCCATCCAATCATGCGCTTGTCTAGAGTGCTGTTGACATAGCACATGAGATGATGCAAACGAGCATCATCATTGCTGGTCCATTTATTCACATTCCTGGCCAGCATGTTGATTGATCTCAATAGATCGAATCGAGCAATTCTGGCAGCATACAACAACTTCATGAGTATACTCGCTGCATGTGGCGCCAAAGAACCACGGTTTCCATCGTCCGGAGTGACGTCAGATTCGGACTTGGAATGCAACTTACCAGAATACTTGGGGTCAAAGGTGTTAGCACACCATGGACACGTAACGGCCTCTTTCCCTGGAGCGGGTGCTCGCGCGGGATGAGATTTGGTTTCTTCTGGGACGCTTGGTGTCGTGACCTTCTTCAATTTTGTATCATGACCGACAATGTCTAAATACTTCTCGACGGACAGTTTCAACAATCCTTCCATGTTGTATGAGACGGTGTTGACTACTGTTCCATCGTGGAGTTTGGACTCTCCTCGTGTGAGCATGCAGCCGAGATAAAGTCCAAGATCAGTCTCGGGCTCAATCCTGAGTTTCGTTCGTAGCATAGACCATCCTTTGGACATGTTCTCGGTTGGTCCGGCAAGTTTCAGGTCGTCCACATATATAACGAGAAGAAGTTTCAGGCCTTCATGAAAATACATTGATGGCCATTCATCACCAATTGGCTTGAAGCCAAGTTGGCGCACCTGCGTATCGCAGTGCTTCTCCCACATTGTACCTGCGTCCGGATGTCCATACAAGGCTTTGAGGAGGCGTACCACTGGTCGATGATACTTTGATACATCAACATCATCTGGCCACGCGTCTGACGGTAACTCGACCCAACAGGGCGGTCCCGTAAGAGAAGCCTGAATGTATGCCTGAATCGCATCAGCGAGCTTGACCGAATGTCCGGGAACACATCCATAGAAATCTGCCCATCTAGAAGATTCAAAGGATGCTGGTGAATTGCCCAAGTCCTGAAAGAAAGCTGCTTCCCAATTCTGATTCTTCACTTTGTTTCCTAGCAATACTCCTCTTCCCTTAAATTTTCGTCTCTCATCACTCATTGGCAACTGGTAGTTCTTTTCCACAATGATGCCATGGACCCTTGCAAAGTGCACGACCTGCTTCAGAGTGAGCGCTTCTTGTTTTACGTCATAATACTCCCGAATCACAGAGAAGTCGAACACTCCTTGCTCATGAAGTCCCAACCATTCTTTTCTCATTGAGGCTTTGGCCTTGGGATTCTTCAGCATTTCTGCTCGACTAACAGGTCTGGAGACTGCTGCATTGAACAGGTTCCGATAAGCACTCATCGGGTTCGTTGTGTCGGCATATGTGTATCTTTCTCGATGTTTGGAGATCGAGTTGATGCAGGGCATTGACGGAAATGACAAGTGATGATCTTTCAAGTTCTTTGTGAAATCTTCGGTTGTGCATCTATTGGATTCCGTTGGCATTGCATATGCTACTGCCATATCATTGAGGATTTCTCCACTGTTGACATCAATGATATTGAGTGGATCCCAAATAGCACGTGGGCCGAACCCATTCTCCACACTCGTCCATTCCTCCCATTCGACTAAGTAATCGTCGTCGCTTGGGAGTTCTGTGGAAAGTGTAGATGCTGAAGATGGACTATAGCCCCCCATGTCATCGTCATCGGTGATCAGTGTCCGATCTTTCTTCAGATTGATGAAGATGTTGGGCGATACGTCCTTAGGATCATCATCCTTATCCTCCTTCTTTTTCTTCTTCCTTTTGTCCTTGCTGGATCCCGCACCTTTACTCTCTCTCTCTTTCATCTTTTCTTTCTCGAGAGCTTCTTTCTTCTCAGCGATAGCTCTATCAGATAGAGATAACGCTTTCCATTCTTCCGGAGTATATTTTGATCTTGGTCTCGGTGATGACCTGAAGAACCTTCTTCCGTCTGATCCAACCTTATATGGATTCCCTTTCCTGTCCAATTTCACGGTTTCACCATCATCATTCAAGTAGATGATACCATCACTTGCTTTTCCCATGGACATGTGATCCATTGAAGGATCTCCAACTGGCGGGTGATCTTCCCTGCCGGTCGAAGGTGGTACCTTCGCCTTGGCAGGTTTGGACAATATTTTGGAGTGACCGCCATCAGGTTTTGGATCATCATCATCACCGGGATCATCTCGTTCTTCATCATCTGCTTCATGATCTCCAATGGCGTCTTCGTCGTCCTCATCCCTAATCTCCCTTTCCGCAAGCTCCTCAAAATCCATACCGGGCTCAGTTGGTTCGTAATCTCCATAGTCAATCATTTGACTAGGATCTCCGACCTCTGGCTCTCCATCTCTCCTGTCACGGATCTTCATACCTTCCAACGTGTTGTTGATCTTCTCGTATCCTTCCTTCAACGGGAATTCGATGGGAGCGAGGAATACCAGGGTCTCTGTGAGCTGTGGTGTGAGTAGCTTTCTGATAGGGCGATTGGCATCAAATGCAAGGCTTTGATGTGCAAAAGTTTCAAGACTCCACACTCTGTATTGTCTCGACCAGTTCATCCCGGGCTTGATCTCATATCCGGCGAAAATACCTGGGATTCCCTTGGGATCAAACTTGTGCTTCTGCTCAATCCTTCCTTGACTGCTCGGCATGAAGAAGACCTTTGCACCAAAGGGGATCTTCTCTCCATGGAACTCTTTTCCATGTAGCTTGTACCAAGGGCTCACTCCGTCCTCTCCTTCCTTAATGTTCAAAAGATGGCTGACGCATTCTACTGCATAGCTCCAGAAACATGGTGGTAACCCCGCTTCCAAGAGACAAGTTGCGGTTGTCATCATAATGAACTGATTGTTCCTCTCCGCCAGAGAATTGTTCTGAGGATGATTCGGTAGAGAGTGATCGAATGGGATCTTCAGCTGCTTCATAGCCGTCTCAAACTCTGGGGCTTTGTCGGCATAAGCAATCTTGATCTTCTTCAATCCTTTGAAGTGGTTTATTGCATTGACCACGTCCTTGGTAAACCTCTCTTTCGACGGATAGGCCCATATGACGCCTGTGTACCTGTCACGAATGACGAAGATCTCTCGATCAGTACTGATCCCTTGATCAAGGATGTTCCTCGTATCGACAAAATCAAAGGTAACCAGATCTCCAAAAGCTTTGAGCTTTCTCTTGAACGCTCCTCGATGTGTCTTGAAGTGTTTCATCTTTGCTCTGATGCATGACTCACAGTAGGGATTCTTGTAACGATGTGTGAGTAGATGCTCGATTTTCCTGGCATCTGCTTTCAGAGTTCCTCTTCTCACCATTCTACTTGCACCGTCAACAACATCCACCTCGATGTCATCTGCATCATCATCGTCAGCTTCTGGTTCACTGTCTCCGGCGACATCTGATCCTACCTCATCTTCTTCTCCCGGAGATGCCTTGAACTTCTTATTCCTCTTTCGCCTTTTGACTTTTGGAGGTTCAATCACAGGAAGGTCGTCATCATCACACATGATTCCTTGAGGATCCACATCACAGTTGATGAAAGTCGATTGGTAATCAGCTTCATCTTCTCCTAGGGTGAACCTTGCGATCATCTCCGCCCTTGTATCGTCGGTGGGAGTACAGAAGTCACTGCCCTTGACAATATATGGGATGTTTCCCTCTACTTCTAACATGATTTTCTTGTAGTTCGGGGAAACCATGTACGGGTTGCCGCAGGCTGGCCATATGAATGTGTATCCTTCCTCCATGCATTTCTTTCCAACAGACAGTACTGAAGGAGACTCATCTAGGACGAATGGGGAGTAGGTAGAGTCAAATTCGTCGAAATGAATGTCAGCGACTCCTTTTGTGGATGTCACTCCATTTGCGGTATAGAATGACATTGATTGGTCGCTTTCTCTCACTTCCAGACCTAATTTCTTGGCTCTGCCTTTCGATATCAAATCATACCCACATCCTGTGTCCATGATGAATTTCGTTCTTGACCCTTTGGCTGGAATAGACAATGTCTTTGTGTCTGCGTGATCTTTCTTTCCCTCGCATACATGAGGAATGACTTTATGATGGAAAACTAGGCCGTCATCTTCGTCAAAAGACATAGTGACCGATAGGTCACCCTTTGGTCCAACTGGTATTCGGACCCTCTTGATCTCAGTGTAGGGGACCATCAGTATGCCTCTCGCCTCTGCGACCTTTTCTTCAAATCTGATTTGTTCTTTCCTCGTGTAGCAGGTGAGCTCTTTCTCATCGTATCGTTTGATGTCCGGACGTAGAGGTTTCTTTTCTACTACCTTCCATTTGTCCCTGACTGAGTAGATCGCTTCGTTCAACATGATCTCACAAGTCTCTTCATCAAAGGATACTTTTGCACCTCCTTCTCTTGCCTTGGCGGATGCAGCAATCCCTTCATCTTCGGATTCGTCCATGAAGAGTTCACCGTCAATGGCTGGGGCTCCAGGCTTCGCCTTAGGCTTCGGTTTGGGTTTTGCCTTGGGCTTTGGCCTATCGTCTCCTGAGTCAGCTGGTGCAGATATCCCTTTCTTAGGAGAGGTTTTTGGGTCATGGTAGAACTTGCAATCCTTCCCTTTGTCACAAGTTCCTCGAATCCACATCCAACATACTGGCTTGTCATTCTTTCCGACAGAAGATCCTCTGGATGGTGACCTGGGTTTCTTGTGACTGAATGGGCAATCTTTCCCCATAGTGCAGTTACCTTTCACGAAGAATTTGCATGGTATCTTCTTCTTGTCTGTACTCGGACTTCGGCTGCGATCCTTTCCATCACCTTTACCTTTCCCCTTTCCCTTTTTGTTCTTGTCTTCAGGATGCTTCTTGGGATTGGGTTTCGGCTTCACTGCAGCAGCGTCTTCTGAGACAACCTGTTCTTGTTGCCCTTTTGGTTTCTTCTTCGGATCAGCTGGTGCAGCTTTCAGTTTTGGAGCAGGTCCTCCTGGTTTGAGATTCTGAAAGATATTGGCCACATTCTTCACTGCCTTCTCCTTTTCCAGGATCATCCTGTCTTCAGTTTGCCGTTCGATGTGCCTTCTGATCATATCACGTAGATGTTTGTATGTCTTCTTGGCATCATCGTCGTTCATGCTATTGTAGGCGCTGATGTCGTATGCCATGAGGTTTGAGTTCCTGATCTTTCTCCATAGGAGATCCCGAAGAGTTTCGTCGCTCGGGACGTCAACGGGCTTCATTCCTGCCAGAATCTCATCCCAAGTGTGGAAGAACAACGATAAGTTCTTGTCTCCTTGATATTCTAGTTGGTAGAGGTGCATTGAAGTATATAAGACTTCCACATTTGATGTTGTCTTGAAATTCATAAGGATCAGGGCTAGGCCCTCTCTTCCCTTTATGAGGCTTGATGTTCTCCCTTTTGCATTGATCCTCGTCCTCAACTTCATAGCTACACCTGAACCATCATCTTTCGCATCCATGACGACCTTGGTAAGAGCTAGGCCGAGTTTGGCATCGATTGAATGGAATCTTTAACCATCATCTTTCGCATCCATGACGACCTTGGTAAGAGCTAGGCCGAGTTTGGCATCGATTGAATGGAATCTTTGGTCTCCTGAGTCGACAAACTTGTCCGGATCAGGATCGTCCATGGCTTCTTTGATCCAGTCGATCCAGGGCTCTTGATCTGAATCATTGGCCGCAATGATGATCGATTGAATGAGATTTGCCTTCCATAGTCCAAGATCATTGATCCTGGGCCATGACGGAACGTTTATCTTTGATTCTTCCTTCCTCGATACTTTCATGATTGTAGAGGTTGCCGGTGTAAGATGAGATGAAGAGGATGCTTCTGCTTCTGAAATCTTGTCCCTCAATGATTTGTTCGCCTCGGATAGCTCAATTGATTTCTCCCTTTCCTCGGCGTACTCGTTGTGGGTTTCGGCATACCATTCATACATCTCATCTCGGCTCTCTGTCATTTCATTGTACCCGTCCTTGTAGTGCTTCGCCTCCTCTTTTGCGTTCCGAATCTCATCTTCCTCGGACGCGTGGGTTGGTAACCCGCGGTCTCTGGAACTAGGACGCTTGCTGTACCGAGAGACTATGGGTGCCATTCGTGCTTCTGCTTTTAATTTCGCATTTTCCATAATGACATTCTTTGTCTCCTTCTGGCTTTCCAATAGTGCATTCTCCAGTTCTCTGATCTTCTGTTGAATTTCAGCACCATCATCGCCGAACATAGGAGCTCTCATCATATTCTCTCTTTTCAGCTGTGCGTTGGCTTCGGATAGAGCGAGGTTGACGTCTTTCAATTGTTGTCGTTCACGGATGGAACTTTCTAGGACTTCGTTGTTGAATATTTCTCCTTTTGCGATAACCTCCTTTGCGACGTTTGCTTCGTATTCATGGTGGCTCGCCTTCATTTCTGCCATTTCTTTAGCAGAGACTTCAGTCTGGCATACAAACATCTCCATCCTCATGCCCACTTCCATCTCTCCTATCTCCGCTCTCGCGTTGAGTTCAGCTCCACGTGCCATAGCTAGTTGACCTCGTAGATGATCAATAACCATAGCTTCCTGATTGCTCTGATCTTGAGATGAGTGAACACTGTGTTGAAGACGTCTTTCCCTGACCTCACTGTTCCATTGTTCTTCTCTCTGGTGTTGGATCACCTCGTGCATGTTGACATTCTCATCCTGTAGCGCAATCATTCTAGCTTGTATCTGGTCAGCTATTCCGACGAAGGCTATGTTCTCATCCTGAATGGCTTTTGATCTTCTATTGATCGCCAATGAAGATTCATTCTGTTCTTGGATGTGTCCAATTGCTGCTTGAAGCTCTTGGGACATTCTGTCCTTCGTTGCTTTCACAGATTCAAGCTCTGAATGTTCTTGATGAGTTTCTTGTGCAAGCTCTTGATATCTCATGTAGATATGTTCAGCTGTCGATTCCGCCAAGCGTAGCTTGTGTTCGAGCTCTTCAATTCTTATTGTCGCTCCTTCATCTTCCTGTGTCATCTCTTGTAGATGTTCCTGCATCTTCCTGTTGTAGTCAGACATTTGCCTGAACTCCACTTCAGCCTCGTGGTGTAGTCGTGAGTATCCGGCTTGGATGCATTCATATTCTTCATGAAGAAAATTGTATGCGTTTCTCGCCGATCTCAATTCTTCACCCAGCTGAATCTCTCTTCTTTGCTCTTTTGTTCCTCTATCATCGTCACGTCTCTTCTCTATACTCCTTCTTGGGGATCTCGCGGTAGACGTTATAGGCGATGTAGATCTTGTTGTAGCTCTCATCGATCTTCTTGGTCCTACGGGTGCAAGATCGGTCAGATTCCGAGCCGGTGGCACGGATCTTTCCGAGATTTGTGATCCAGTAGGCATAGTGATAACGTCAGCATTTGCTGATGAATCAGTACCCATTGTAGAGTCTGGTGACGAAATGGTGTTGGGACCACCAGGAGCAGCGAATGAATAGGGTTCGCTTCCATTTCCTCCTGAGCTTGACATTGCAGGTTTCTGTAATGACTAGTCTTGTTCTTGGTCTCGTGTAGCTCGTACGGCTATAAAGAGCGCGTACGGCTGATAACCTGCGAGTGGATCTTAATCAGCAAAGTTTGAAGCTATCACTGACGGTCCATAAGCGGCATAGCGTCGGAACGGAAACCGCACCTTTTCTAGTCGCTTGATCCTTGAGCCAAAGTACATATGGTACATATATATGTACAAGTTGCACTGTACGTGTCGCTGCACTTCCATTCGCACTTTCCCACACCAGCTTCCTCACAGAGACTCAGCGTGCCTGGCCCCGCCAAATGATGGAACAACACGTTACACAACAAACCATCCCATCTTCCCCCCAGCAAACTCCCAGAGCTCTCTCAGTTACAGCCCCAAACAATGGAACAACAACAATGGGAAAACGTCCTGAAGGACCAACCGACACGTCCGGTTGCAGTCATGTGTTGCACGCGCTGTAGGGCCTTTTGGCAGTCTGTCTTTGGGCCGCGTGTGCTTTGCAAACACCAACGCAACAATGTTCACCAACCACCAAACACACTTCAATGATTGAATACATGTGAATAATGCCATGAGGTGATGTGGCGGCGTTCTTGCAGCGCTTGGTTGTATTGCTTTTGGAATGCGAGCAGCGTAGTGAGCCCCCCGGTGTTAACAATCCAACATAGATAATTTCGCATTAACAGAACAGGACAACAATCCTTAGATCCTTCCTTCATTTTCCTACTCTTGTTGGATGCGGAACTCCTGTGTCTCAAGCCAGCGACTAGATGGCTGATTGACGTTCTGGCACTGCCCAAAAACGAACAAAATCGAGGACATCGCTTCAGCAACGACCTCTTCAAAGGTTCTTCTGACTCTGACCTCTGACTCTTCAAAGGTTCTTCACTAACGACATGCCTTCCTCTGACCTCGAGCACACAACAACAAACACTTCTTTCAAGGATTCGGCCCCAAAAGCAGGAACGCATCATGTGCACTTCTTGCACGACAGCACCATCCCATTGAAGGATGATGGAAGGCTGCGGGCGGGCAGCTCAAACCAGACACTTTGCGCCAGCTTGCTGTAGCTGAAATGTAGGATTCAGCTACAGCAGCCATTGCCTTCCCCTTGCGGGTGCACAAACAACACCGTCGGCTGTACAAAATGGAGATACCTACGCCTCAACAAGGGAGGAAACAGGTGAAATGGTCCGCTATTTCAGCATCAGGTATTGTATTTTTTGGAGGGAGGTTCTTGACCACCGACAGTGTCCTTCTATGTCCTTCTCAAGATTCTCCACCTTCTCTGCAAGACTTTTCTTCGCAGCTTTTCCGGCCTGGTTGATGGTTGACGTCATGCCATTCTCAAAAGCTTGGTGGTCACCATTGTCACACACAACCCAACTCAACATGGTTTGAGAGCAGGGGTCCCCGAATGGATAGTACCAGCCCTGCCTCAACCTCAGCCTGGCAACATACCAGCAGCGCCCTGCAGTGACACCGGTAGCCACATCTGGCAGTGGCACCCCGCAGCGGCAAGCTCCAAAGCGTACATGGCCACACATCTGGCAGCAGCACCCTGCAGCGTCACCAGCACCCAGGTTCCAAAGCGCACACAGGCACCTCTTCCTACACTTGGAAGTAAGAAGCTCAATAGTTCACGCTATCTGGTGGAAAACGTATTTCTGAAGCTTCTTGTGTAATTAACGGTTTCAATTTTGTATTGTGTAACTGTGTAACGTGTTTTTCATCGACGTCCATACAAAACCCTGTCGGATCCTGTCAGGCTTCTCAACTGATAGACACCGCAACCACCCTAATGGCCCCTGGCCCCTCTCGGGAGATGCCTCCTCCAAGGACACCTCCTCCATCACTAACACGGCCTCCGGGTCTAAGGTATCCGCTTGCGCCTGAAAAGAAGAACCATCATCGCCGCCGGGGCGGTGGGGGAGTTTATCATGCCATCCTTGGATCGATGTCACAAGTTCTCAACAAATCTCCTATACAGAGGTCAGTTGGACTTCAAAAAATAATAACAACATCAATGTACCAATACAAGAACCCAATGGAATGGATCCGATGTTTTCAGGACCGGCCCAAAGCTGACTGCGTTGAACATCTTTCTCCCCTCCGGCCCTCAGACTTGCCCAATGCGGGTCCCTCTCTTGCCGTTCCCAAAGCCGGATCGTCGAAAATCGATATCAGGTGAGAGGACGTTCCGAAGATCGGTGGATCAGAAGCTAGACATGACGGCTCAGGGGGATTTGATCATCTCTGTGCAAAAGGGCAAGAAACATGTTTAAACAAATAACCATGCACTGTACCAGGACCTTCAGTACGTGACCTCTTTGGAGTCTCTGTTTGTGACCTCTTTAGGGACGATTCGTGACCTCAGCCACTAGGATCTCAAGGACGGTCACTTTGAAGGTCTGAAGGTCCTGGTATATCACTGTGTAGTTGCTGAGTTACTGAGTCCTTTGGTTTGATGTTGCGCAGTCGCGATGAAGGTAACATTTACGTGTTGAGGTCATGCAGGTCATACCCGTCCTGAAAGCACAAATACTCGTGAACAACCCGCCCCTCTAGGTAGAGGCCCAGCCTTGGCCAGTATGGACTCGGAGTGTTTCTGTCCAGGAATTCTTCCATCAACAGCCCAGAAAACTCCATGGATTTCGAACGATTTCATGGTATTTTGTAGGACTTGGTTAACACCTTTGCCTGTAGCATGTTTTTTTCACTAGCATGGTGCCCACTGCCTTGGCCGGAGAAGTTTTTGGCTCAAGATGCCGGCGATTCTCAGTGCTTCAGGGCGGGTGATTCAACACCACCTACTGCTCCCTAGTGATCGCACCTGGGATGCTGAACTCCAAGCACGTGAAGGTCTAAACGTCCGAATTCCAAACTAACACCATCAAAAAAGCAGGACACACAAGTCATGTCACTCTCTCATTCCGTTGGACCGTTGGACCGTTGGACTGTTGGACCCACAAAAAAGCATGGCATCGCCATTGCCATCCATCTGCCGCCTAGCGATGGATGCCTTTTGCCGCGTATCGGAGTCGGCGCAAACCACACATACAGCACATTGACATATACATATTTGTGAGACAAAGCGTGGGGTGCCAGGAACTCACCACTGCTAGGTGGACCCATGTGCAGTGTAATTCTCATGCGGTCCACCGGTCAAAGAACACCGGTGCAAAGGTCGTGTGCCTTGAGCTTTTCTTCGCTCGCTTCGTAGGAGAGCATCGTCAAGACCAGCCAAAGGCCCCAAGCCCTGTCGAGAACGAACAGAACAAAACGTAGCGGGAGGGGATCCAAATGAAGTCAGCTTGAAATAACAGGTCAGTTTGACCTCTTTAAGTGGAGTTGCCTCTGTCCCCCCTTGTACCAAAACAGGACATACCGGAGCTTTGTACCTGGGTCGACCTGAGTCGGACCTGTGATCCAAATCAACGGCACAGTACTGTACTTATTTTGCACCTCTTGGCTTTACCATGCTTTACCTCAAGAAACCCACTTGGCTCAGTGAGTCTTCAGGCCGAGAGTTTTTCGAAAAACACATGGTTGGGGCCGAATCTGAATGGTGTGACACGATGTCACAAATGAACGCTGCAAATGGCATCTGTGGCATTCTTATGATAGTCAACAACTTGGTTGGTTGATCTGAAATGCTCACAAAGGGATACTACAGCTGCATTAAGGGAATATTCAGACTATTCATCCCTACTCAACCGGGAACATATCATGCCCTCATATACCCTCTAGACTCTAGACTCTATATGAATGAAAGACCCAAAGGGGCCCAAAGAACCCAAAACGACCCAAAGTTAGAGTTCTTGTGCTATAGATCCTGGATCGATGTTGCTTTTCCTCCACACCTCCAGCCTCCAGCCTCCCCAACCGGTCCAGTTTAGTCACCGGTCCAGTCATCACGATCGACCTGGCGGTGCTGGGCCGGGCCTGGAATAATGATCCCCTGGCTTTTCACACCAAGAGAGGATCTGCTGCAGGTAGCCCGTGCGGAACATGTACCTGGGAGTGACTGTTTTCGGATCGGCTGATTGCAACCTGGTGGGAAGCCCAGTCATGCGGCGGAACGCGAAGTCTGGTGCACAGAGCCCGGTGAAGCGGAACCCGGGCGACACGAGCTGCGATCCACAGTCGCCGTGAGACGCACGAACAAGCAGGATTGGGTTGTCACTGGAACCTCCGGATCGCCAGTGTCAGCCTGCTCCCCAACCCCCTGAGCTTTGTGAAACCCAAAAACGCCCAGACTCGCAAGAAAGGAACATCTTGCAACCAGTTGGGGAGCTCGACGATTCAGGTAGCCCACAGAAACAATGAAGACAAGGAGCTCTGTGGAAAAGAATTGTGTCTTTGTAGAGATAAAAGAGAGGTCAGTTTGATACCATATACATCCATGTATACCTGTTGGTAGTACACTTGGGAGTGTCCCCTCTATTATTCCGCCAATCAAAAACATGTTGGGTGACAAAGGACCCCGTTCCACTGGCAAAGCGAATCCCAACAGAACTTGGCAGCCATCTATATATCCTGCGCAGAATTCAGTTCAGTAGCACTATGCCGCTATCCAATAAGAAAAAAACACGTATGAACAATATGTTTTGTTTCTTCCAAAAAAGCCAACACGTGCTAAAGTGAGGTTGATTTAAACAATTTTAAACCAAAAATTCTCTGAACCGCTGTGGATGCTCGTTGATATTCGTTCACCACGGAAGGGAATCAAATCCTTCACGTCTCGTTCACTTCATTGCAAACCAAGCGGTCGGCTGTGAGCCATGGCACCGCACCACACCGACCAAACCATGGCGAGGCTCGACCAAAACCATGGAATTTGTGAACCAGAGTGCCCCGGTTTTGACCTGTCAATTGCTTTTCCAGGAGATTTCTTTCTGGATTCAAAGCGCGATGGCTTCGTAGGGTCCCCCCAAAAAAGAACTCTTTACAGAATCGTGACGGCTGGACGAATTGACCCAGTTTACAGCATACACCAATCTTCTGATCTTTCTTCGTAAAGGACAAAGGTAGTCCCCGTGGTCTTTTGATCCTTCATTTGCTCATTAAAAAGGACTAGCGACCCCGTTTTATGAACTTTGTCAAGACCACCTCGGAGGTATACCCTTTAAACGTGGGGAGCAGCATGCGTGTTGGAGGGTGCCAACATCAAACCCTTCTGTCCAACCGTACCAAGTGGTTTCCAAATCCAAGCAATTCAAACTCCTTCCTAACCTTAGATAAATCATGCACCACCAAGTGCATGTCACACTGTCACAACAAATCAAATTAAGTTAACCAAAGCATTATGCCTATCCAATTAGGAAGAGTTTTCTCAATCAACATGTCAACCAATGTCAACTGGCGAAATCGCCACCTGCCCTGCCGTTCTCTGCCCAAGGCACTTCGAGGCGAAGCTACTGGCGCGTGGCGCGGCCCCCAAACGTAGCGTCTGCAGCACGGGTCCCACGGCCGGTGCCGACGGGTGAGAATTCAGCCATTCAGCTGCAGGACGAGTGATGTTGATGTCGACCATGTGGCGCCACGTGGAGACCAAAATGGATGAACCCCCACGCCATTTTTGCTGTATAAGAATATGTAGGGACTCCAATCACCTTCTGAGAAGGTACTTGGATCCCTAGGGAATATGCATCATGATCCAACCAATTGTTATCCAACCTGTTCATTGGATGATTGGAGTATCCAACATCATGCATCAAAAAAGGGATACTCCTGCAAATACCTCCCTTACACCCTGGGTAGCGGCTGGGTTGGTCGATGTCTCTTCTTCCAGCAGGTCGGTTCCGGCTGGTGCGGATCTTCATCCAACATGACTCACCCCTTGATGTCTTGGGCATCACGCCGGAAGGAACGATTCGCCAAACCGCCAGCGACGACACCGGACACCGCGGTGTCCGGTGTCGTCGCTGGCAGTTTGGTATGGAATTTCTTGTCTTATTCATCACAAACACAGAATGCATAGGTATATTATTGACAAATATTTCATGTTTTGTATCAAAAATAACTGAAAGATCTCTTGAACATCTCTAATTACCATGTTTCTGCCTTTTCCAATCTTTCAGACGATGATTCTTCTCAAGTAACAGTTAACCCCACTTCCGCACCCCACCCTTCTCCGGGCGAAACGACTGGCCCCCCCCCTTTCGACTCCATGCGCGGGAGGGAGGTTCGAGCAAATAGAGAAACAATTATTCCACAAAAAAGGAGACAAGCACGCAAGAAAAGAAACATACCTCAGAACTATACAACAATTCTATGTGATTGTTCATGATTTCTTCATGTTTCGCCCATTTCCTTTCTCCCTTCCATTTTCTCCTCTTGTCTCGTCTTCTCACTCGTCACGACTCCGTCACTTTTTCGTCACTCGACACTGACAGCCTCGCCTCCGCCAGCTTGGGACAATCCAGCTTGCGCGCCAACATCCGAGCCTGATGGGGTCGCTGGTCGCAGCGGATGGGCGGATTCTTTCTGTACTATCTGGGCGACCTGCACACACCCCTGGTGTGCGCCACGGCCGGAGAAGATTCGGGTCTGGACGGCATGGCAAGGCTCGCTGTTGCCAATGGTCAAGGGTTGGTTGGTTCATTTGTTGGTTCCAATCAAGTAAGTATAGTGCAAGTGAACGGAATGGAACTCCTCCTCTGCCAACCAAATTTCTTCAAGTACACCGGGCCACGGTTCCTCTTCTTGGAGTCAATCACCTTGCAGAGCCTTTACACCACCTGATAATACCACATATAGACATGGGTCACATAGGCCAAACATTCTACATTTGATTGGGTGCCACTGGGTGCCACTTCAAGTCTCTCAAGTCTCTCGCTGACCACGTGCACGACGAAAATGACCACGAGATCGCTCGGGCGCCCGGACGACCAACGCGCTGAAGTGCACGTTGCAGGTGGGGATCGAAAGGACGTGGCACAGCACCGCCACCATCCTCGGGCCGAAAGCGAGCGTCCGCGTCGCGCTTTCACACGCGCTGAACACGCTTCGCGAAGTGGGCACCGGGATGGGAAAAGAAAGGTTCGGTTTTAAAAAGGACAACAACAAATCAGGTGGTTTTTGGTTGAGTCATTGGGACTTGAACCCATGTTGTTTGGAAGTTTCCGAGATTTTTCAGAAAGTTCTTTGCCACAAAATTGGTATGCACGTGGGGTCTTCGCCCTTGGCCTAGCATTGGGTTTGGTCGTCGATTTCTCCTCTCTTTGTGAGTCTTGGTCTGGGGGCTTTGCTGTTCTTCCAATACCAACCCCTATACAAGCCATAGTCAAAAAATCATGTATGGGACTCTCTTGGTGAGGCTCCAAACAGCTTTGAAGTAAGCCTCCTACTTCATATATATATATATATATCACCAGATTGAGTCAAAATAACTCACACATCTTGCAAATGTTTGACCATCCACCATATGGCAGCAATACCGAGCACCCCAAAAAATTGTGGCTATTTGCAAATTGACTCTTCCAAGGCTCAGCGTGCTTGCTGGAAAAACATAAGCTATATAAGAGATGTGTGCGTCATGTATTCCAAACGTGTCCAAGCCCTGCAAACATTGAGTCAGTCTGACTCAGCTTAGCTTAGGCCGGTCTCGGCATCGTTGCATGATGCATGCTGTGAGCTAGCTGGATCAGTTCTCCAAAATGCCACATGCACCATTGAAATTCACACATCTCTATATATATGATATATATTTATTATGTGCGGTTTATATTACATCATAATATACTATTATCATACAGATATATATATATATTTCATAACATATTATGCTTGCTTGATATGAAACCACCCTTTATTCCGATAGCCCTTAAAAGACGTTCTGAGACGTCGTGGGAGGTTGGACGATTGGTGGATGTCCCATTGTTGATCAATTGAAGATAACATTTTATGATAAGCTGAAATCTGAATCCCAATGATAGTCCTACACTCCCACTATTTCCAACTTAGACCTGGTATAGGATCTCAAGCATTTGAAACTCCCCAAGAGTGGTGAGGTCATTCCCTTGACCCGAATGAAAAGGCATGAGCCAAAAGAGGTCCAAGACTCGTTCGCGCAGAAGACATCATTGTTGCCCCCTCAACCATGGCCAGATGAAATGCCCCATATACCGCCATGTATACGATGTTTTTTGGACGTTTTTTTTCATGCCTTCGCAAGGCAGTGATGTTTTTTTGATGACATAACCTCCTCCCAAAGGTTGACCCATTGTCATCCCTCGCTTTCCAAGAGTCCAACCTTAAGGGGTATCACCCAGACACAGGCCCTGAGCACCGCTACCCCCTGATCCCTGAAGTTTCAGCCCTCACTTCAGCCATCGCTCGCGATCGCTAGCGATCGCTCGCGATCAACCGCACGAGCAATCGACCGAAACGTCCACGTTCGATGGTTTTCGCTTCGAAAGCTAGGCGTAGGCACAAGCGTAGAAGATGTCGCAGCTCACGCACCTTTGGATCGTTCGAACGCGAAGTGATGGATCAGCGAGGTTCGTGTGGGTTTGGCACAGCACCCGGGTTGCCTGGTGGACCCTAGTAAGTTGACCCATCAATCTCCAGTATACGTGGTCTATTTCCGTTCATGTTCGGTCCAAACCGCTTGGACCCCCAGACGTCAAGACGTCCAGACGTCCAGGTACAGGATGGGAAACCGGTCCCAAGGCGCCATCCGAGGTTGGAAGCGTTGGAGCCGATCAATTCTACATGGAAACTGATGTGTTCCACATGGAGCTTGGTTTAAAGATGTTGAAAAATACAAACTCTACTTCACTTTCCCTGCTTGGTCAACCTTAAATGATAGCAACCGTCCGCAGCCACCAGTGATATCGGAAGGTGATCGACAGCCTGACGGTCCGCCTTAGAAACGGGGTGTCTAGTTGAACTGCCGAGAAACGGCCAAGGCTGAGGTCCTCAGGTAATACGTCACTGCCCTCGTGCATGTCAAGCTTGGATTCGCCATGGTCAAAGAGGTGCCGGCGTTGCAAAACATCCTTTTCCCTTGGACCCTCAGTCGTACCTCCTCAGGTTTGGTATGACTGGACCCTCCTGGTACCCACCTCAGTCCCACCGAAACAAAGGTACGACTGGAGCCCAAACGGATTTATGTAAGGCCAAGAACTGAAGCAACTGCCAAAGGTGCGAAGCTTTCTGGCCGGACCTGCTCCCAAGTTGGGTCGGGTGCAGCGAATCCCTGTCCCAAGTTGACACTGTTCCCACCATTCCCCGCGACGGACATCAGTAGATATCAGAATAATTCAGAATATAAAGCAATGACTTGAACCTGTCAGTTGTTTTCCTTCACTCCCAACATCAAGAGCGGAAAAAAGACAAGCCAACCAGTAACAACATGTAACAACCACATCTTCGTTTCACTCCTCGTCTTCTTCCACGCCTTCGCCTCATGCCGAAACTCGCACTCCATCCCCAAGCCCATGCCGGACCGTCCCCCTGTCCGGCGACGAGCGTTACACGTCCATGATCGGCCCCAGGGGTTCCACACATCCCAAAAGCCAAAGGTTCGGTGAATCGCTTCGTTGGCCAACCTCGAATCGAGCATCGAGGATCGAGCAGAAGTACGCGTGTCTCGAACACGCAAAGGACGCAGGACGCAGAGAAGAAGGCAGTCTCGGGTGGGGGGGGGGGGGGGAGATCGGTGGTTGTGGAGGGTGGGAGCCGGAGCCGTTTTTGGGTTGGGGAGCGAAGCAAAAGCAGAATCAGAAGCAACATAAAAATATATACACACAACAACAGACGAGTACCATGAAACTATGTAAGTCTAAGTATGGACATCCCAAATGCTCGAAAGCATCGGTGAATCCAGAAAGAAGGTGGCTTGACATAAGGTTTCACGTTCATTGACCTTCTGAGTTTGAAAAAGGGTCTGCTGAGAAAGGGTCTGCTGAGAAACGGTCCAAGCTCACCTCGCACTGCCCATTGGGAGATTGTCGTACCGGGTTTGAACCATTCAGACTATTCTTCTCACAGTGGAGTCTTCTTCGAATGTGTCTGATCATGCTTTAAGTCAGAGTCATGGTTTGGGGGAAAGAAAGCATCATGACATCGTCTTGTACGCAACCCCGATCCACGTGTCGTATCACTGATTGCCCTCACTCGGCAAGAACACACCTTACGCCCTCCAGTGAGGAGAAACTCAAGAGTTTAGGGTCTTCTGTTGCAGGGCTAAGTGATGTAAACATGTCTTATATTGTTTTTAAACCTTAAATGTGTGTTATTGTTGACTTGGCCATGTTTTGAACATCCGGTTCAAACGCTTCGTTTCATAACGATGTCCAAAGGGTTGTGATGCGACATATGATATGTCGCACCCTGGATCTCCAGGGCAGTCCCCCAAACAACATGAGCAACAGAAAATGCGTCACACGACTAGACAGGGCCAGCAAGCTCATACCCCTCATGTACAACAATGGACGGGAAAATCATGAGGGGAGGGAATTCTTGGGTTTTTGAGGATGCAAAACCTTTTCTTGTACACTCCGACTTGCTAAAATGCACGTGCAACCCACCTCAACACACCTCGACGAATTGGTTTAAGACAAATCTGTCTGCAGGAAACCCATAGTTTTGGAGCCAAAAACCCTGGTTTACTGTAGATTTTCCCTTAAACCAATTCATTGCACATCCCCTGCAAAACTGCTTCTCCACTACAAACAAAGGGTTGCCCACTTAAAATGTCTGGAGTCGAAAGTGTAGCCAGATTGCAGCTAAGCAGTTGCGCCCCAATGAACATCACGCCACGTGCCCACTCAAGTATCCAGCACCGGCCAGTTTCCCAGGGTGATATGGGCCATGGTCTTTCCGTGAGAAACAATCAGTTTGGGCGGTCTGAGTCATGATCCATAGTATTTCATAATGTTGTATAGTCGCTGGGTATCTTACTCCCAAAATGGAACACAAACACATGCCTTTACTTCGAGGTCTTTGAGCTTTTTTGCTGGTCTTTGACCCAAAAACATGTTAGACCCCTGCTTGGCACCCCTGCTTGGCTCGACTTTCCGCTTGCAGCACCGAAGCAAACAAGCAATGCACCTGCTTCACTTCATCGATCGTCTTCACCGCGGGGATTGACCAGTTGGTGCCGACACCGGACAAAAACGAACCAACAAATGGGACTGCCGTAGGACTGCCGAGAAACGGCCAGGGGTGTTTGACTGGGATGGTGGTTTTGGTGAATGTAGGTATCCCATGCCAGTCCCATGGGACTGGGACACAAGATCACCACCATTCTTCCACGGAGTTCGGGTGGTGATTGGATGGAACAGTCCCATCGGAAAAAGGGGATGTCCATCCAATGTCCTCCGAACATTCTGTAGTCCTGGACACTGGAGCTTGCTCCGCGCGGTTAGACCGTTAGTATCAAACCTTGACTGTTTGGTCAGCGATCACAGCACAACGCTGTCCACCCCAAATCATGTTCTCCACAATGTCCACATCCTGTGGTGAGTTCAGGTTCCTCCTTGCTCCGTCTAGTCCGTTGTCCGCATTTTT
>CAXAMN010021429.1:424529-457105 GCA_963970005.1 Durusdinium trenchii | reverse complement strand
GATGATGATGATGATGATGATGATGATGATGATGATGATGATGATGATGAGCAATGAGGTCAATTCTGCTCAGTTTACAATGTATAGCATCAACCTAATAATGACATTAACTGAACGCCAGCTCAATTTCAGCCCCTCCAAGCAACCACCGGTTCAAGTTTTCCGGAGTTCTGCCAAAGGATCCCAAAATGCATTGGGGGAGCCATGGTTGGTATGGTTCATGCCACCTTCCCAGCCTTCATACAGCTCTTGCTTTGCTGAACCCAGGAGAACCCAGGAGCATTCCAAGAAGGCGCCACCCCTGGCGCAGGTGCCTGTTGCTCGAAGACTGCATCACTCCAATGATGAATCCTGAACGGTCGAAACAATGGGTCAATGAACTAAAACCCCTTTGAGGTCAGTGAGGAGTTTGACCTCTTTGGAATGAATATGAATGATAATAACACCCTCCTGCTTGTGTTGAGGCCTTTGATCCCTTTGAGACAGATTCAATTTAATAACCAAAAAAAACGATTTCTTTGCTCCATCTGGCTCAATATATGCTTGGCTTTGCTTAAGGAGCTGGACAAAATACATATAAAACCATAGACCAAAAGATATATGTGTTAGAAACAAAAATGATTTTACTATCACCTGCATGATGCGAAAAAACGGGTCAGTATCCTGCCACCCCATGACGACCCGAGTGATGCCTGGTGCGCCATGTGATCGAAGCTCTGATCACCATCTGAGTGAAAGAATCCACCAGTTGGTGATCAGAGTCTGTTGTCTGTTCATGTGATTTCATGAGACATCTGTGAGGGTGGATCATAGATAAATCCGACTGAAATCAACGAGATGCAGGTGACCTACCCTGGTCAGCATGTCATTCTGACCACTCCACAGGGCACTGTCACAGAATCACTCGACAGGGCCCTGGAGTACCACTCCACTACAGGGCACTCCACAGGGCTTTGTTAACCACTCGACCTTCATCGACGTTCTTCGCTGGACTTCGCACTTGGCGGCGAAGGGGAACCCCACCATGCCTCCGTCCGGTGCCTCCAACGACTACTTGTGGTGTCCTCCGTGCGACATCACCAGCTTGTTTCCATTTGCGACATCACCATCTTGTGGTCACGTGTGACCTCCAACAAGCACCCCGGAGACTAAACAAACATCACCAGGCAACAACCAAACACACCACGCCACACGCCCAATCCGCCACACCACGGCCGTGAAACCTGAGGAGCCCCACTGAGAAAACATTCCAAGTGCATGCACACGTGCTCGTCGATCCTGTGCTGCTAATAGATAGTGTCAATGATTGAAAGGAGGATTATAGAATTAACAACACCCAAACACGGCACATGGGACTGCCATAGGACAGGCCAGGGGCATACATGGATGAAATGGACAAGACGAAACCATTGGGTTGTAAAGGAACATCGTCTTCCAAAGGCCCGGAATGTAATTTGGTTCCATGTGGGTCTTTTCCTGGATGTACATGAAAATGAACGAGGGGTACAATTTGAACCCTTGCAGTTAGATCATTTTAGAAGGTTGTCACACTCAATTTACTGAGTTACCGTTTGCCAATCTTGACTGTTTATTTTGACTTTGCTTTTGTCTTAGAACTCGGGGTCCTTTGTGACAGATAACAAAGACATCACAGTCCAGCAGTCCAGCACTGGAGGATCCTTGGGCAAAGGACTCTTCAACACATCGGCTCAAAAGAAAACGCGGCAAGATTCACCTCTGGGTCGAAGAGAACATAGAACATCGTCAATAGAACCTCCAGTACCCAATGGATGTCCTGGCTGGACTACCCTGCACGACTTCGAGATCTACATTGGACACTTGTCATCGATCAAGGTTGGCCTGTCAAAAACCAATGCCTATGATGGTGCCACACGCCCGGCCATACCGCCTGGCACTCTTGAAAAGTGCGCCAATTCCGACATTTCTTCGTTCGCTGCCCAGGTTTATACCGCAGCACATGTTTACCTTGGGTCTCACTGGGTACCTCGGAAAGTGGGTACAAATATATTAAATATACATGTTGTTTCTAGGGTCGAGTCATGTCCCATTTCCAAGATACAAGAGACGTCGGGTCCTATGTGTCAACCACCAATCTCCGCAACAAGCGACAGCGAACCCCGCCATTTCTCGACGCTGCCTGGATGTACTTGTAAGCATCAGGCAAGGACAGGAGCCTCGGGCCACGTCATCGAGTCGTCGGCGAACGAGAATGCCCAAAAAGAAGGGCCCTGCATAGCGTGTACGGTGAGGCAAAAAACAAGGAGTTTGTTTTTGTGTCATCTTTGACGATATGTTTTCATTTTTTCCATGGCTTGGCAGATCTTCAAAGAAGGAAATTCTGCCATTCACCTTCACCAAACCCAAGAATCCGGCCGCACGAGAGGTGCTGTTGGTTCGTGGGGCAGGTGGTGTAAGTGGAGTGTATACGTCCTTGTGTGTCGCAGTGGACTATGCAAGGTGGGTGAGGTACGGTGGCCGGAACGGGTGCAAGGTTGCAAAACTGAAAGAGATCCAGTTAGGAAACCACATTGAAGGAAGACTGAAGGAAGTGATGAGGTGCTGAATGTGGTGAGTTTCGTATGCCATTGAGGAGATACACAGTCACGATGTGATATATATATATATATAGAGTACTTATTTGATGATTGGTATATAGTACTCATCTTATATATATGGTCCTTCAGCAGCATCTTCAATAAAAAATGTCACCTTGAGGATTCCTTTGCGCTTGGTGAAGCTATTGACCGGCACCACCTGATGTCGCATCACCAAGAAATCTCAGAAACCTCGATGTAGAAACGAACAGGAACCTTTGGGACTGGCAAACCTTCCCTTAAAACATCTCCAAACCCAAAAAAAAAACAACTATCAAAATAAACAAAAAAATATCAGCAACAACAACAACAAGACTAGGCTATAACCACTCCAACCCCACGTCCAATCAACTCCGCGCCCAACTCCCCAATCTCCGGGTCTCCTCGCCGGCTGGCCACCGCACCCGCCAGCAGCTTGGCCTCCTGCAAGGTGAGCGTCTCGGAGAAGTCCTCGTCGCTCCTGGACACCGGAATCGGAAGAATCGATAGGTGGAATGGGTCAAGACCTCCAAGACCTTTCGACATTTGGTCAAACCATGGAAAACTGTAAAACATCCCTTTTCGAAAGAGGAATCTGTTGATGTTGCGTGGGAAAAGCAAAGGTTGCATGGAAAATTGGAACCCCATAACTTAAAGATTATGTAATTATGGAAAAACAAAACATACATGAACATTGGTTCATTTTTGGTGGTCAACCAGGGTTAGATTTTGACATGCCTTTTTTTCGGATGAATAAACCTTTTTGTGATCCACTGTTCATGATGTGGATGCCTTCGCTTGTGGGTTCTTCGGAGAGTATGGAAGTCTCCCCACTGACCATGGTTCCCAACACACGTGTTTGACGACGGTTTCCGGAGCAAGCTGTGTCAGCCCTGCTGTGCGGTAAGATCTGTCTCAGGTACTTTTCAACCGCCGACCGTGGCAGAGTCTGGGAGATGTGGAAAGAGAACTTGCAGACGGCGAACGTCGCGGTCATCAAGTACTCCAGGAAAGGTGCGTGGACGGACAGGCGGCGGAGCTGCCGCTTGGCGGCTTTCTCCGTAGCGCAGGAGGGCAGCTGCTCCGCTACACCGTGGAAAGCACCTGCGTAGACGATGCGAAGAATACGAACAGTCTTGACGTCAGCTGATCCTTTGCAATTCCTCCTAATTTTTCCTAAGGTGTCGCCGTGATGATATCATGGCCGGAGGTGCCGCATCTTGCACCCTCAACAATGTTCATCAATATGTTTAGCAACATTGTATGCCTCCAGCCGCTCTGGAATCTGAAGGGCCATGCAAGGCCTTCACCAATTTGGACTCCGACTGTCCTGGCTTCGATTCATTGCGAGATTGTTCTTGCATGTGATGCGACGTTGTGGTCTCCCAAGTGCTGAAGCCTGGCCCAGCATTGCACCATTTGGAAACTCCTCAGCCACTCGGCCACTCATGGCTTCGATGGCTTCAATGTTCTGTGGATCAAGATCGATCATCGAACATCGTTTTTCGTCACCTGTCAGCTGAGGATTAATTATTGCCACAACTCCTCATCCTCGTCTTTCTCCTCCCGGACCTCAACAGCAAAGGTCTGATCACAGTGGGCACCCTCAACCGCAAGCGTCAGATTGCAGTGGGCAGTCTCGAACCACTACCACAACCGCAAACGACAATCACCAACACAACGACAAACACAACCTCAAACGCAACCACAAACACGACCACAAAAACAGAAACGCAAATTACTTTACTTCGAGTGATCCGCACCACGACATGTCAATCTGAAAAAAATCTGGCATGCATTGAACCATTATTTTCGCACTCTTTCTGGCATATCTTCTTACATTCATTCCGGTTGAGCGGGAACACTGCCATCCGGAGCTTGCGGTTGAGGTCTGGTGGGGAACCATCCGGAGATGGCGGTTGAGGTGCGGAGGAGGAGGCGGAGGAAAAGGAGGAGGGAGGACGAGGACACCTGACAGGTGGGGAACACACAGCCGCAAACATGCAGATGATGTTGCACCTGCAGCAGCTAATGATTTAGCTACCTTTGCAGCCAGCGCCGGCGGTGGCATGGCCTTCGCATCCTGCGGCTGTGGCGTCGGAAACGGTTTCACAAGAGGCCTCAGACGAAAGCACGCTATGCGCCAAAGAGCGAGACTCAAAAACTTGTCAGTCCTTGACAATTTTGTCCAAGCGCTCGACCAATGGCTTGGGCAGGACCTTTTTGCTCAAATTGTGTGACTGGCAATACTGGTAAAATCCCGCCACTTGTTTGACAATATCAACTTTGCTCAAATCGGTTGTGCTCAAATCAGCTCCGATCAAGCAAGCTGCGGTCAGAGATAGTTCTTGACCAAGAAGACTACCCAAGTTCACGAATTCATTGAAAGAGGCGATGAGGGAATCTGCGCTGCCACCCTCAACGTCGGGCTTGAAGTCGTCTTTGAACGGCACAAGGGTTTGAGCCATCATCTCCAGCTCCGCAATGGGCTGAAGGCCTCAGAGACTCTAACCCTAATTTAAGATTCTAATCAAAGCTGCTGCTTTGGAGCAAAGAAACCGAGCATTGGACCATCGTCCAAGTATTTGACTCCTTTCTTCCTCTGTCCAACCTTTCAAGATGTCGTCCACAGCAGCCTGACCCAGTACGCAGTTCACCGGTTAATATATCGAGTGAACTGAGAATTGAATGGGTCATGGGCTGCACAGCCCAGCAAATGAAGAAGGGAGTGAGAGACATCCAACATCAAAGAAACACGGACGAAGTGAAAATGAAAACTGAAAGAGAATTAGCCACATGCCCTGCCCCTATCTTCCTGAGATGTGGAGGGAGCCATGCCGCACGCCGGCTTTCGCTTCCAACTTAACCCCTGTATGGTCTCACCTCTCATGCGCGCGCCTGACTGATGACTCATGGCTGGAATATTAAAATATTAGCTCAAGCCTGGTAAAACAACCGTCCCTCCCTCCTCCCTCCCTCCCTCCCTCCCTCCTCCCTCCCTCCCTCCTCCCTCCCTCTGCCGTGCCTGGTTTTGCGAGGCTAGAGCTCCATTGTAAGTAATCATCAAAGATGGGCTTCAAAGCAATTTTCTGGGCTTCAAGCTTCTGGCGCAAGTCCGACAAAGTCTTCTCCAAAGTTGACTTCAAGTTGCCAAGCACAGCCTCGGCATTCTGGAAGCCGGGCAAGGTTTTGACCTCATCAATGTCCAACTTTGAAGCCTGGATGTGGCGCAAAACAAGCTCTTTCAAACCTTCCTTGGTTGATGTGTCTGGGGCGTCGTCCGTCTTGCTCAGCTCTCCCAGGATATTGAGGATCCTCAAGAAAGCATTTGCCTCTGGCGAAATGGCTGATTTGATATTCGCCTCGAGGTTCTCAAAATCTGCAAGGCTCTTGCCCTGGTTGAGCAGCAAGACTTTGACCCATGACTTCTGGACTTAAGGTGTCAAGGCCACACACGTGAAGCAATCGCTCCACAGCAGAGGTCGCCCAATGAAGAAAAGCGGCCTCAGTAAAGTCAAGCCCCTGGCTCCGTCTGGGTCTGGCGACGGTCTGTCTCGCAGTCTATTCTATATAGCGGCTTCTCTATGCAAAAAAATCAGAGTTCTACAAGCACAGTCAAAATGATCGCGCAGAACAGCAGCGAACACCGCCAGGGCAACCGCAACCACAACAAACAACCACAACACCCACACAACCACACCACTTAAACTAAACACAACACACGGACACAACGCAACAACCACAACACACAATCACAAGCAAACAACTACAAACACAAAACCACAAACACACAACTACAAACACACAACCACAACACACAACCACAACACACAACCACAAACACACGGTCGCAACACACAACACAGCAATATATTTACCTGTGTGTCTCTTCTGACCATCTGACTTCTCTTGTTTGTCTTCTGCCGATCTGTCTTTCCATCCCATGCATCTTCCCAGCGGCCCCGAGAAAAGAGACCCCGCGCAAGGCCGTCACAATCCTCGCTCGACGAGAGCCCGGCCAACAGGTAAAGCGCAAGTCGCGTAGAGGGAGGCTCCAAAGCGCAACCACGCTGCGGGGCGGGGCGCGCTTTCCAAAGGCGGCGCTGTACCAGCGGTCCAGATCGGTTTGACGCCATTTCGCACAAACCTGTAACATCGCTCACGATGGCATTCTGGGGTGTAATGGTCTGTGACCTTGCCGTATCAGCGGCAGTGTCCCTGTGGACCGGCACTTACCCAGCATCCATTCTTGAGACAAAATGGCTGGTTACACTGGAACAGATCGACCAATAGCGATACTTTGCAGGATGTTTGTTTTGGAAATCTCTGTGTCTGTTCGAGACCCCTTTCAGGTCCTTCGCGATCAAGCCTCTGCAAGTGAGTGTCACGATGCACTTCGTTCAGACCCACACCCAGGTCGGATCTTCCCTTCTTCTGATTCCTGATGCGAAGCTTCAAGGCCAGGAAAAAGTGTATATATATATGTATAATTAATATTATTGTGTAATAATATCAAAAGAATAAACACAACTACACCACACACACAAAACACAATGACAAACAAGACACAACCACAACACAAAAACTACAATACGCAACCACAACACACAACCGCAGCACACAACCACAAAACACTACCACAACACACAATCACAAACACAACCACAAAGACACAACCACAAAACACAACCACAAGCAAACAACTACAAACACACAGCCACAAATACACAACCAAAAGCACACACCCACAATTAGTTTACTTCGAGCGATCCCCACCATGACACGTCAATCATTTGTTTTCATGCCATGGTGAGGAGCAAGTTGCCATGGCCGTGATGTGGTAACAATGATGCCTGCGCGCAAACTCGGGCGCCTGTCTTGTTATATATTTCCAACAGGGTGGACGGCAAACGTGCAGCATGGCCCGGGCTTGTCTTGCCAAGCATCTTGAACATACAGCGGCAGCCAAGCACCTCCATCCAACTCCAGTTGGCTTGCGCCTTCTGCCGGCCATGTGTGAGTTCGACGATATATCTAGGCATATATCATATAGCTGTCAAAGCTTGGCCACGAATGAAATATGCTTTTTCATCATTTCCGCCTGACTGATTGTCTCTGAAGCAGCCTCTGCTCCTCGCTCATTTACAAATCATCAGGCGGCAGTCTGTTGGGCAAATTGACTTCTGTGACAAGTGGTCTACGCCTACGCTGCTTGCAATACCCTTCCAAGTTTTAGTCGGAACCATCCATGCGACACCAATGAAGTTTTCCTCTGGCACTGGCCGTTGAGGCCCGATCGGGCCCACTGCGATCTGGCGCTTGCCATTGAGGTCCGGCAGTGCCCACTGCAATTGGGCACTTGCGGTTGGGGTCCGGCAATACCTACTGCGATCTGGCACTTGCTCTAACTTGCTGCCGAGGAGAGAGGAAAGAGGATAAGAGTTCTGATAAAATCATATAAGCTCTAACGACCCTCAGGTGCACCTGGCAGGTGAGGAAAAACACAAACGCAACCACAAGCACAAATACACAACTACATCAAACAGCCACAACACACACAAAGCCACAACACACGAACACAACACACAACCACAACACACAGCACACGAATATATTTACCTGTGTGTGGGGAGCATTTTGCGTGGCAAAGGGTCACGGGGTCGGGCTTTTGTATGCCAACTGGAGATCCTGGCGACACCCTGACGCGAACTCCCCAACACTAACACTAAAACAACAACCACTCAACAACCCCAAACCCGAGGACCGAAAAGCAACATCGAGAACCACAACACCCCCGACCATGGCAACACACTCCTCACCATGGCATGAAAACAAATGATTGAAATGTCATGGTGGGGATCACGCGAACTAAAGTAATCTATTGATTCACCACCCTTCCACCCTTGCCTCTGCATGCTTCCAAGTCCGTGCGCTCTCTGTCATTTCTTTCAAAAACGGTGCGCAAACGTCAAAAGATCGCCACCGAACTGGAACTGGAACGCTTTCTGCATCGATCTGCTAATAATTTATAGAACCTCTGTTGAAATGACAGTCCCATAGCATCCATGTCAGTAAAGACCTACATTCACCACCCAAAACCACCAAATGTAGCTGGTTATTTGCTTACAAGGATAGTTTGAGAGTGATTGATCATCGTATGCCCGGTCGCTTCTTCAACCGCACAGTGTCATTGAACCCGCCACACGCTACGACTCGTTGAAGCCACATGCCACGTGTGGGTGAATGAAGCGCTCTAAAACGTCGGCCCGACACCCATAGACCAGCCACATGACCCGTTCGGGATGACATGATTTCGTCGACAGGTCAACCTGGGAGGTTTGGAGCTACAGGTTGCCAGATGAGATTCTCATCAGCATTGCATCACCAGCTGATGTAATCCTTCAATCGCCGCTGAGTGCCAGAATTCAACACCCACTCAGCAGCCCGGAAATTGCAAGAACCACAATGACCAATGCTCACGTTCATGCTTTGGCAGAAAAGGATGTTTGTAGCTCCTGGCACGTTGAAGCCAGATATCAGAGCAACCACAACATGTACCTGGACCTATCTTCGGGCTATATTTGTATACAGTATACACTCCGTGAACTCATCAAGGTGGCGTGATGTGGCGTGGATGGCCCTGGGGCTCGACTCGGATGACCTGAATTTTTTCCCGAAACACCCAACAGGTGGTGCCATCCGCGTCTACTCCCCACCCACGAGAAGAAAGACCTCTGTGGCTTCTCCCCCTCCTGATTCCCTCGCTCTCTTCGATGGTCCGCACCGATCCTCTGAGTCCGGTGTCTCGCGTTCCGCGTCGGGCGGGCGACGTGTCTCCGACGGGTGGTGGTTGGGAGGCTCGGCTCCTCTCTTCTCCAATGGCTGCGCGCATCTCCTGTTGCCGCTTGGGGGTTGGCCTGGCCGCATTGGCGGTCCCGTTCCCAGCGATTCTGGAAAGACGAAGTCCTATACTACGTTCCAAGCTACCAGGGACCATGTCCGTGTTGTGCGTGTTTTGTTTTGGGAGTAGAATACAGGCTACCAGATCTCCAGACAGGATGTCCAGACAGGATATGGTCCAGGTATGTACTTTCCCTATAGGGCTCCTGGCCCATATCCTCAGGAGGTGGTATTCGACCCCCCTGACACCCACCACACTGGCCCATCTTCTCAGGAGGTGGGCCAGGAGCCCTAGGGTTTGCTAGTTGTAGGTCAGGTTATCTTTCTTCGGCCTTGAAACTGTGTAAGAAAAGGATAGTAATCCCTTCCGCTGGTTAGATGGGGGACATCTGTGCATGTATCTTTCAGGGGGAAGGGGGTCAACCATAACTTCTTCAAGCGGGTCTGTTTTCTCTATACCCAAACCATTCGCTCATGAACTTTGGATCTTCTTTCAGAATAAGTTTGACCACACACACCCAACAAACATCTGTTCGGGCTCACCCCGACCTGACATAATGTAGACTCTTGATTCATAAACCCTCCTATATCGAAGAGGTGTTTCAACTCAAATGGGATGGTTTATTAATCAAGAGTCTACATTACAATGTGTGTGTGTTTTTCTTTTTATAAAGGCACCTTCCAATCCGCCGACCGACCCATCGGCCGTTTGGTTTCACGTGAGCCGAGCAGCGGAGCGGCTCCCATGACGTCAACGGAGTCGGCGGAGGGGCCAAGAAAAACAACACGGACGAGCATGGTTTTCTTGTACAAAACGATGTGTTTGAAGTTTTCTGCGTGGTTTAAGGATGTTTCTGACTTCTGAAGTGAAGGCACCGTCTGAGCATGTCTGGGCTGGATACCTTTCATGCTCATCCTTCGGGGCCATTAAACTTCAAACACAACACGACACAAAAAAGAGTCACCCAGACGCTCATGGACCCTCATATGGAGGGGTCAGGGGTCTCAAATCCCTAGGTTTTGAGGGACCAGTCGGGCCGTTTGGAGCGTCTGGGCACCGACCAAAATGAAGACACAAGGTCGGCGAACGTGCGCATCAACGCTTGGATGCGCTTCTTGCCGTGTCCCAATCTATCTCGACAACTTCGAAAGGTCGGCGAACACAACGGGGTCGGCGAACCACTTCCGCCGCTCCGGTGGGGTAAGGAGGCCAGGGGCGCAATAGGATGGTGCAGCAAACGCCCAGTAGACCCTGTTGCACCTGGAGGTCGCAGGTGGGACGTCACTTTCTACGACACGCCCGGCTTCGTCGCGTCGTCACCAAGGGAAGGAAAAGACGATGGTGGAACGAGGAATTCATGGTTTGCCTTCCCGCACTCTCAGGACATCCTGATAGAACATCTTCAAAAATCTTCAAAACTACTTCTCAGCTTTCATCGTGTTTTGCTTGGCAAACCATGGATTGGAAGATGTTGGACAGGAAGGTCAGGTGTATATAAAGGTGCTTAGTGTTGGAAGTTCTACTTCCACTTCCACAGGCCAAGCCTTCCATGTCGAAACGCCTTCCGTCTTCCTAAAAGAAACCACCCCATGTCGAACACAGTGGTCCACCCAGTCCCCCTTTCACTTTTTTACGGACCATGAAGAACAAGTGTTCTATCTGAGGGACCATGTTTAGACTCTATAGACGACTTTCTCACTTCCAAAAGATAGAGCTTTCCATCTGAGGGTAAGCCAGGTATTCAGGGCTTGCTGGGTTTTGCCCTTCCAGCACACCATGTCCTCAATGTCCAGAAAGTTGCAAACTATCCCAAACTGAATCAAAGATGATAGCGGGAAGGAAACACCGAATCGGGCGATTGACCCAAATCGGAAGAAATCCTGCACCACTGAAAATGCAGAAGACGCAAACAATGGTGGACACTTGACCCATTTCTGGGTAGCATTTAGGTCCTTCAACAGTAGACTCAGCAGAGGTAGCTCAGCCCTCAGAATTCATGTCTTGCACAAGTCTCTGCGGTTTTGGTGTGGGGTCCCTGAACCTGCACAAAACTTAGACCATTCCCGTATCCTCTGAGAATGCAATCAGCCTCCAAAAATCAGCCTCCAAAGTTGTTTCCTGGATGCCCAGACTGCTATTAATCCTGGGGTTCATCTGCAGTGATTGACACAATTGACTCTTCACACGACCGGACTGTGAGCATTTAAGAGGTGCGTTCTGGACCCGAGCCTCGATAGACTCTGAAACCATGTGAAGCCACTGTATGCAGGTAGATTTGGGGCAAAGATACGCCACAGTGTTGGAGGGTCGGCAAACAACACGTGCAATTGTCATGAATCCCGGTCATACACCCAAACGCTCCATGTACATGCCTACATTGGGGTGCCACGGGGGTCAATCGGGCGGCATTTATGGCAGTCCCATGGAGTGTATGAGATTTATTAACTCTATGCGTTCCAAAGACTACAACATGTTGATCCGCCACTCACCCGCCACGGCGCCAGCAGCCGCTGTAAGTCTTCGTTGATGTCGTAGACCAGTCGCAGGGCCAGCTGCATCTCATAGCCTCGCCACGTCGGGTCGCTCCAGCGGGAGGCTGAGCGACGTTTCGATGAAGGGCGGCTTAAGAGAAAGAGGCACCCGAAAACGCCAGTTGGCCCCCAAAATGATACACTTCGTGGAGTATGGTTGGTCACTGTGGAAAATGGATGGCCCCTTTCGTTCGGATGAGCATTTTACTCTAAGAACCAGGAGTCAAAAAGATCCACTCCACTTTCGTCATTTGGTGAGGAACATGGGATGGCTGCATGGAGTCTCACGGACTCGTGAGACGAGACTCGGCTCTGACTCGGTGACGTATGGCAACGACTTGGACCGGATTCCTTTGTATATAGAGGATTCCGGTGGAAACTATGTAGATCTATAGAGGATTCCATAGTATAGAGGAAAATCTGTATACACTGTGTAATTATAGAGGATTCCCTGCCAAAAAAACTCTGTTGCAAACAAGAAGACGTTCTGCACATCCTCTAATGTCAATGACGCGAGTACTGCGTACTGCGTACAGGGTGTGATGTCGAGAACTGCGGCGCTTTCGTGCCGCGCCCACGTGCCGCGCCCACGTCGATTCGAACGGATGCCACTCCTATCCGACTGCGACACAACTGCTTGCGTCTGGTCTGAGTGAGTCGATCGTAAAGTCTCTTGGTCTGAGTGAGTTTCACTGGCGCCAGCATCCTTGGTCTCTGGATTAAGGACTTGGATCTTATCAGGTGTCATTCTTTTCGTACTTGTGCTGAGTGAAGTGTCGATATATACACTCCCTCATTCATGTTCATGGTGGCGTGGATGCCATGGCCGAAGTACAAGGATCATCATGTTGCAACCGAATACCAAACAGATGGTGCATGGCACCATGCCATCCATGTATATAACCTCCATGTAAGCATGCTTAGTTCAGAGAGGGTATACTGCGGTATACCGACCGGACCTCAAAGGAGTGAAACCAATGACGATCCCTTAATGGCAGTTCAATGTGCGTGCCGGCCCACCTGGCAGTTCCGCTCGCTCCGCAGCGAATTTCCGCGTCCGCGATCTGAGCTGCCACGCACATGATCGCTTCCACAGCATCTGTCACCTCCTTGTCTTCTTTCATGGGCCAGTCGGTCTGGCGCCGAGTCAGAAAGCGAATATGGAATCCTTTTTTTTTTTTCGGGGCCATGCGGGAGCGGCAACGGAATGCTCGAGACTCAGCTTGTTGGTGTCGGTCCTAGGAATGAATACAAACATCATTGACAAGACTTGTTGCAGCAACATCTGTATATTGAGTTCCAACCATTTGGTTTTGGGACCAGCATGTTCGTCTTCCAGGAATGCATTGTTCAGTCTTCGGGTGTGTAGATCAATCAGTGAACTGCATTTACTTTGTGGGGCAAAAGCAGCTATAGCACATAGTAGTGTGTTCATGAAAGTGCACTCGGTCACACCATGTCACACCCATGTCGCACCTACTTCAGTGTCCTTCTCCGTGGAGACCTAACTATATAAACCTGACATGACGTGGAGCGCCCGCCCACCTGTTGGCAGTAGAAGGTCACATGCTCGCGCCTGGGGATGCACCAACAAGCGGCGTTGTGTCCAAAGAAACGTGGGGTGTGTGTGTGTGTGTCCAACATGGCTAGCTTCACTTTGCTGGTTAGTTGGTCAATGTTTACAATGAAGTTTAGTTGGTCAATCACATTGAGTTTAGATCTCATTAGAAATGACCTCAGAATCCGGGAAGATTTGTTGGCTTAAACATTGCAAATGGCGGTTTCCAAGAACAAGTGTTTCCCACATAACTTGGGTATAACCTCAAAGGAACATTGCCATGTCAATTTGAACCAACAGGAACTGGGTTTCACTGTGTCATCTCTGTTTCTCACAGTCATAAATACCGTCTCGTGGGTTCTCACTTTTGTCGTTTCGTATGACGGCTATAGGCTACGGCTTCTAGCTGTGGAGTCCGGTCCATTTGGGGGGAGATCGAGTCGGTTGCTACCAGCCTGGTCTCCATATCTGGGGCTCCCGAGCAAGTTTCGCACCAAGGATTCCTCTTTGGCCTGGCCGATGGTCGATCTAGGTGGTGGGCCTAAAAAAATAACCGGCGAGAAATCAAAGGCACCGGCCAGCTGTCTGCCTAGCTCCGGCAGCTAATCGATCCGGATGGGTTTCAACATGTGTTTCGTTACCCACGGAAGTGTGTGAGTTACTGTACCCACGTAGAGTCACCAGATCTGAATCATGAGATGTCACTCGGTGAAAAGTTCATCCCTTAGACTCGACATACAAGTTCGAAAGATAGACATACACTCGGACTCACTAACATGGAAATTGAACATGGCCACTGGGAAGACGAGGCTCCTCTAGAAAGAGGTAGTTTTCCACTTCCATCTTAGTGAGCCAAGGGGTATAACAACACCAACCAACCGAAGTCTCCAAGCTTCCGCTGCCCAAACGAAGGGAAGAAGCTCGGAAGTCGTCCGCACAGCGCAAGACTGGTGGTGCAATGTGGTGCATCCTCTTTCCGACCGCGATGGGGGTAATGAGTGGGATCACCCAACATGTGAGTTTGATGAGGTACCCTGACGTATATGTGGGGTAGCTCACATCCAACATCACATCGCTGACATTGGACCTTTGTTGAAAGTCCTTCCCCAAACAACGTGATGACAACTGATGACATCTGATGACCAAGCCAACTCACACGTATTATCCCGTATTCATATATCCCACCACCGCACGGCCACACGGTTTGTCAGTTTGTCCATGATGGAATCTTAGAGATGAATCATCAAGAAACCCCTTCTTAATTTTGTTTTGTTTCTACAAGTTAATCTTGTCCGGAAAAAAAGATCGTCACCACCCCATCTGCAAGTCTGAAATATATCATGTGCCCCACAATCCCCCCCACCCCAAAATAAAACATCCAAGAAAAGCGCCGCAGGTTGTTGTTTTCGACTTGTTCCGCTTCTCCTCCTGCATCCGGCGGTTTCCCGCCGTCCGCTTCATCCGCGGCCGGGCGCGGAAAACGAACAACGGCCAGGCGGACCACCGCGGCCCCGAAGTCGGCGGGGAAGAGGTTGTAGAGCTCGGTGACCTGGACCCGGACGGCGTCGTTTTGTTCTGCGGGCGTTTGGTATACGACGATGGTACGACGACGTGGTTCGAAGGGTTGGTTTGGCTTGGGATTTGGAAGGGGAACAGAACAAGACACAAGACACATTTGCATGGATTGGGTTGGAGGAAAACAATGAAACACATGTACAAGTAACTGTATCATCATGTATATGGCGGGTTCGAAGTTGGGTTTGGGGGGAAAACGTATTAGACGTTATTTATGACATGTAATCATATACTATGACGTTTTAAGTTTACTTTTCTGGTATTCGTAGTGGTTGGGAATACTTCCCTCCAGTAGCAGCTGTTAGGTGGAGTTAGAAGTTGGGTCTGAAACACATGAAAGTGACACCAACTCCTCAAACTATGCAACACCGGACAAGTTCAAACTATGCAACTCCTTTCAGTTAAAAACCCTGCAGTGCGGGGGAGATCTCCCGGCATTCATGCAACACGTCGAGGGTCAGGTCGTCCTGAAGACTGCATCTGCCAGCCCGGAGAAACGTACACCCGTGCTCGAAGCAAGACCGATTCTGGTCAGTGGGAACCAAGAAACTCTAAATCTATAAAGTAATGTACTATATAAGAATAGTCGACATTGTAATCTACAATATAAAACTCTTGATGAATGAACCCCCCATATGAATTCACCCCCACACTGCTTCCTCTTCGGTCCCTCCTTCCAACCACCTACGACATCCCCTTGCGTCTCGCAACGCGTTCCAGGTCGCCCGAACGATGCGCACCACCATCGCTTGCATGCTGACCTCGTCCCAACGATTGCGCCACCAAGGGTGTGGAGGAAAAGCGACCGGCTCTCCGATCCAGCTGGGGGGGGCCTCTGAGGTGGATGGGGCCCAGTCAAAGAAGCAGGTGAAACCTGCACCATGCAGCAAAGTGGTGTTCATTATTACCAGTTTGCAAGCAGGGAAGGGGTGCGGAGTGCTCTCTTTCAAACCAAATATATTTTTGATTTATATAAATACCTGCTCCCTGGGTTTCCTAGCTGAGCATGGATCTTTGAGAGATGGAACAGGTTGACATGGGAGCACCTGGTTCTTTGCAACCAGCACAAAGAAACATTTTCTTGGAATGCATAGCCCAAGGTTCAGGGTCCAATAAACCCCTGTGGTATGAGGAACGCCTTTGCCCCAAAACACAAGTTTTCGGACTGAACGGTTTTCTTCTCCTCGACTGCCTTCGTGTAATTCTTGTCTGCAGCATTCAACTGCCTGATGCACGGTTCCAGCTGGCTATTGAGGTTGCGAGGATCATCTTTGAGCTCTCCGATGCCCCTCTTCAACTCACCTTTCTATGGCATGACCAATTTAAACGGCGAACCCTCAACCACCCCTTTTCTCTAGACGTTCGTGCAATTTATTGTGGGTTGGGGACTATGATCCATGACCCCGAGGTCTGACTGGGTCGGTCGATGGCATCTGAGCGCCGGACCATATCCTTGTGGCGATCCCAACCTGCAGGTTGCAAGGTGAGGGAAGTGGAGAACTTGAGAGCTTCAAGGCGAAGGAAATTTGGCAACGTGATTAGAATCTCATGTACACCGTATACTCTATCTCCCTCTTCAAGATGTATATGATTGTATATGGTTTAGAGTTCACCACAAGAACATGTCGCGTTGGAAGGAGAGGCCTAGCCGAGGCCGTCACGGCGACGGTGCGGAAGTTGAGCATGAGCTTTTAAGCTATGCGTGAACAGCCCTGGCTGGCACTGCCTGACCGATTGGCCCAAGAGTCCAAGAGGCGTGGCACCTCTAGTAACTGGCGCCGCTTGGCAAGGTGGGCTGAACGAGAAGTCACTGAGCGTACCGTAAAATGATACATCACTCTTCTTTGGCAGGTTTGAGGCAACCAACTCGCAAGGAAAGTGAAGAGTATAGACAAGAGAGGAATGCATGACGTCGCCGTGGCCGTTCCCCCACGTCCGCGTTCCGAGTTCCGCAGCCCAGAGCCACACACGACCGGTCCTGGAGTACCTGGACCCGACTCGGTCGTAGCTGAAGTACATGGGTTTGGTGACCCGAACCAAAAGCAGGTACTGAAGTACCCATGTTCCGAGGTCCTTTGAGACTCCAGGTATATACCGTATATACCTATATAGCTATATTTATATATAGCGTATATAGACTGTACATATATACATTGACCCCTCAAAGCACCCAAGTGGATCGGTCCATGTGTCAGTCCCAGGCTATATCAAGTGAGCTCCAGGTGAGCTCGGCTCAAACCTGTGCACTTCCAAAGCGAAAAACACCTCAAGTTCCACCGGGACATCCGCCCCACACCCCATCAGTTCAGTGTTGTGAGACCTACCAGCCACACTCGATGCGGTCGAAATATCACCAATGTGCTGTGAGCCCTATCCACAGAGATCAAGTCAGTGCTCGCCAAGTCAGTGCCCCTTATTGATTGGGGTGGAGACCAAACGTGCTTTGGTTTTGTCCCCCAAAAAAACGAGGACCAAACACCAACTCCGGAAGAACATCATCTAATCCCGGCATGTTTCTAATCCGGGTGACTGTCTGGTGGATTCGAACTTGACCCCTGTATTGATCGGTGCCTGGTGGTCGACCGAATCAAGGTCGAACTCAGGTTCTTTAGGTAGAAAACAACATGTATGTCCCACATATGGCCCACACAAGAACTCCTACTGGACCACGGTCGGACCACTTGGCGAAACTATCACTTTTATATGTTTCATTTGCCTCTTTTCAAACAGGACATCTATGAAACAACACATGCTCGAGCCATCTCGAGCCTGCATGTCATGAAGGGCTGGGAGTTCATGGGAATTTGACATTCCAAACTCTTGGATTTGTCCCCGATATCCTTACAATTCTCCAATTTGTCAGTCCCGTATTTCTCTTCATCTGTCATCCAAACACAACACAACGAACTTCAAGATCCAAAAACAATATAACCCAAACACTCCATGGGACTGCCATATATGTCTACATTGACCCCCAGTCAACCACCCCTGGCCTGATCAGTCCTGTGGCAGTCCCATTAGTGTCTGGGTAATATAGTACCTCCTCAGAAGCTATCTGGACCCTCTAAACCCACCCCAAACACCTTCGAAACAAAGGTACGACTGGAGACCGGATAGGATGGACCCACTCATTGGTGCCCCCAGACGGTCCAACCCGTCCAGGGCAGAAGCGGATCACTCTCAGGTGCTGTTGGAGGCCGTTGGCCACCGCGATCGCGATTTTTCTTGCTTCGAGCGGTTGGAGGCGTCGTAGAGCTTCTCCAGGCGGTTTGGTATATATATATATATACCACACTGGACCCTCCAAGTGGTGCCAAGATCTTCGAATTAACCATCACTCCGATGATCTAGGTTGGATCGAGAAGTCTTCATGCTGATCTGTGCGTATGGGTGCCCTTTTGGATCCTTTTGATTGATTTTGAGTCATCTATACTAACCATCTAACCCTATGGTCCTAGATGAGTCATTCGAGTCATGTTGGTTTCAACGCCTGGAGAGTCGCGTCTCTTTTTCAGGGAGCCCGACTGCCCTCTTTCTCTTCCCGACGTCTGGCCTTCGTCTTCGCCTCTCCTTTTGGGGCTCAACAGCAAAAAGAGGAGTAAAGAAACTGGGCATTGAGGTGAGATCCAGATCAGCTGTCCTCAATGCCAGTTGAGGTGAGATCCAAAAGTTGTGTTTGAGATCCAGAAACTCAACACAACTGACTCGAACAGCTCGCTGTGCTGCTTCGCCCAACGCAGCTGTTCAACGACTGTGGCAGCTGTTCGCTGAGGCATTCTCACCCGAATAGTGCACCCAAATGCGATCGGTGGTTTCCAACAAACACAAGAGCCGAATTCAAGGAGCCAGCTAAGCTTTTTGGACCCCTTTTTTTTCCCATGCACGATATCTTGTTTTTTACATAGTAAAACAATTATTGTATTTTTTTGGTGGGTGGTGGGGGTTTGGGAGTGCCATACCTTCGAGCCCATCACCACGTCGTGCTGTTTCTGCACCGGCACGGCCCCGCCGCCCCGAGCACGCGGACCACGCACGGGCCGCCTTTCGCGACTTGGTGCGGCACGTCGCGCGGAATCTCCTGAGGCGGACGCGGGCGGCGCGGGCGGTGCGGCGAGACCCCGGAGAAAGCTTTAGAATTCTTAGGATTCCCCCCATTGATCTATAACAAGTCGGGTCATCCCGAAGAACCCGAGCTCTTTTGACTGATTTGACACCGCAAAACCAGCGGGTTTGGCTATGTTTGTTGAAGGATGTTTAAGGGTTGACATTCACAGATGAATTGTTAGCCCCAAAGGACGAAGCAGCCTGATACACAGTTTTGTGTTTAATCAGTTTCATCCCCTTGGTGTTTCACCAGGTCTTTCCATCGGCAGCTCGGATGAGGGGTTCTCCCCCAGTCTCAGGCACAGAAAAGACCGCGCTACACATCGTCGAAGCCGCTGCCAAGGCAACTTCTTTCAAACTGCGTACGGGATGCCGTCCATTCCTTTGTAGCAGTGGCAACCATCGATTGATAAACATATGAGCCATGCCAAAAACCTCTATCCTAAGCCCTTATACTAACAACATGCTTTCGCAGATCCTTACGCGCTGCTTGCGCGACCACAGTCTTAGCTTTCGCGCGCATTGGTGTTCCAACTGTTGCTTTCGCAGGCGCTTTCTCGCGCTTGCCTCTTTAGTGGGGACGGAAGCATTGTAAGTACGCTAGGTTTTCTTTGGGCAGGGACAGTATAGGAAGCAGCAGATATACCACACACATTTTCTACTCCAGGTTTGCTTTCGCGCTTCCTTCGCGAAGCTTTCGCGAAGCTTTCGCGGATTCTAGTCCCATCACCAGCTTTCAGATACTAAATGAATAACTGTTTGACTTGGTTATGTGCCAGCATTAATATATGCTTTCGCAAGACCTTTCGCATCCAATACTCTTCAGGGTCTTTCGCAAAATGCTTTCGCGAGCTTTCGCGGCCTGGGTTTTAGCTTTCGCGCCACAACGTTAGAATAACTCTCTTACTAAACCTTTACATGGGAGTTTATGGCGCTGCTGCTGCTCATATGTTTTTTGGTTAAAAACCTTTTTGACACTGAAACCTGAAGTGAATTCTCTACGCCTAAAGGCTGCTCCGGGGACTTCCCCACAGATTAACCACCAGGTAACGAGCTTCCGAACTCCAAAATTTCACATCCATCTAAACAGTTTTGATGGAACACATATTCTCTCTCCAACATGCTTTACCCTTACATCCAAACCTCACTTGACATCCATTGCATCCATGTGGGCCCATCTCCAGACTCTAAACCATGGCCATGTGGGCCATTCCGCTTCCCCCCACAAACAGCGCAGAACACAGGCAGGTCCTTGGAGCCACCTTCCACCTGCCCCAAAGGCCCGGCCATGACCGTTGGGGGGTCTGCGCGGACATCGGACATGGGGCTGCGCGCGCAGCGGGCTGCGGCTACAAGACTTGTGGTGGACATCAATGGAACATAACATGAATATATTATGTACATCAAAGGAAAAACAGCCAGCATGCAATTCTGCTGTGAAGGTCATACTTCAGGCAAACACTTGCTTATCGAAAACTTGCCTGTTTTGGGCTTCGATGACCTCATCGTCCTTGATGCGAATGTAGTGGTAGGTCCAATGCACCGCGCCAGTAACATCATGGTTTCCACATGTTTTCACCCAGAAGAACAACGGCCAACTCTCTAGCAATATGTATTGAAAAAACACACACAAAACATTGGACATGACATGACATGACAACAACAATCATTACGTACCGTCAACTCTTCACATTCCACCCACTGACCACTGAAAAGAGAATCAACCCTTAAAACCCTGAAAGATCCAAGCTTTTCGCAAGGAAACCTCCGATGACTCTTACTTCATCCCTATTGTCCACCGAAGAAAAGGGGCCACCCTCCCAAAAAAATAACCCAAAAACATGTAGAGTAACCCAAATGTTCTTGCCCGCAAAGTAAACCAACACACCTCTGAGATGATGAGCTCCGCACCACCAAGGGTTCTCGCTCCGCCATCGCCAGCTGAATCTTCGACTTGTCGCCCTGCATCGCGCGCGCAGGGCTCGGTGGCACAGCGCAGGGCTCAACACCCCGCAGCGGTCGGGACGGCAAGAGCTTTGGTATGTCATAGGAGCAGTAACAGTGGATGATGATGACTGAGGTATTCTGAGGTGGTGGAAATAAGGCTTTTTGCAAGAAATCCTGATCCTCTTGTTGCCAACGAGAAACATTGTGGTCATGCGACACATTTGTAAATTCCATTTCTGTCATGCAAATAACGGTCCTAATGGTCCGGTTCGACCGGATGAAACAGGTCAAACTAGCTCAAACACCTTTGGTCAAAGACAAGTTCTTCATGGTTCTTCGCAGCACACCCAAACGCCTTCATGCACCAAATTCAATAGATCTTTATGTTCCCAAACAACTTCGTAACGCCTTCTGGTCTTATTATTCTATATACGAATCACCATCATGTGACTTTTGCATAGAAAGCGGCGAGACTTTTTGCAGCATCGTCTATCTGTTGAATGTTCTTAACTTAATAACTAATAAATCTCAAATTCCATCCAAACTGACAGTGCCTGAGTGCATGGTTGGCAAGAACCGGAACCCTCTTTTAGCCGATGGGTTGCTGCCTGTTGCTGCATGCCCCTTTGTGATGCAAGCAGCGAATGGCACGATCTGCTCATCCACTATCCCTTCACTTCCAAACCCTTTCGATTTTCAGTTCAAACAATCTACAAAAAGCTTGGATGTGTCATTTGTCCCACCAAAAGCCAGACAAAAAATCCGAGGAAACACTACCCGAAGAGGAGGTCCAACGGTTTCACTCCAACCGCTGGACCGCTGGACTCGCTTCGTGTTCATCGCTTCTCTGGTAGAATCGACCCTGAGGACCCCCGTGCTTTCCTCGATCAATCCAAACCCGAAAACCTCTGTTGAAAGCTCTGCTGAGTGTGATCGGAAAGACAATAGAGAATGAAAAGTCCAACAAAACCTGAGTTGAGAACAATTTCGGAAGGGTTTGGGGTGAATCTCATGAAGCTTGGACCTCCAATCAGTTCAGTCAATTGGATTGGACATTGGGCACCAAAAAATGGTTGATTGTTGATGACACTGAAAAAAATGCCTTCATGCGACGTTGTTCTAAGTACAAAATGAACAACTGGAGGCAAATCATTGCCAATACCTAAAAAGTGAACTTGCTATTTCTATTGTCTAACTTGTTCTTCAACCATTTTTTGTCCTGGCGGCAAGCAATCCAAGAGTCTACATAGTCGTGACAGAGAACCCCCGCGTCCACCGCACGACAACACGGGGCTGGGCGCTCTGACCAAGCGTTTGCAAAGCCATGGCCTCAGTTTTCGCTCAATTACCCGGGGCAATGGGGAAAGGCTTTTAGGCATACATCTATATGCATATGTCTACGGATAGCTGTGCTTGTAGCAATCCAGCTTGGGTGGTGGTGGTGTAGGCATAGACAAAGGGTTCGTCGCAGGAATAGCACTTGCCTCATCGCCCCTTGCCCAAGTTCTACTTGTTGACTTGATGTCCTCGGTCGCAAGGGTCCGGAAGATGGTTCAAAGGAGCCTTCCCTTGTGTGGAAGAAACCACAAAAGGATGAACACGTTCTGGATTCTGGATTATCTAATCATTTGTCTCTTTTGAGGTTCATGCAGAAGCACCTTATGCTTCTTCTTTTTCAACAGTTGACTGTGGATAAAGATTGTCTTTTTGCAGCTGTTTTGTTTCCAACTGCCTACTGGGGGTAGTATATGTTCTCTGCCACAACAAAGAAACTGGAAAACACATCCCCATGTATAGGGAACATCATCTTCCACACCATCTTGGCCGTGCAGCCCTGCGTCGCTACTTCCATGGATGCCAACCGAACATATCACACGCACTATCACAAGCTATGCATACCTGCCCAATGGCGCAGTGGCACATGTATACAGCTGGTGTAATAGAATTTTTGGAGCTTCCCCTGCAACCACTGGGTCGTTCGCCGTTCCCTTCTCCACATGGGTTCAGGCACTTCCAGCCGTGGTTCACAGCCCGAAGCAGAGGCCCCCGGACACGAAACCACCAGCCCACACACGCTCCAACAACCTGTGAGGCGTCAACAAAAAGGAGAATTGTTCGATCTTTTGTCGAAGGATACTCAATGCAGGTGGTTTTGGTGAGCGCATGTGCGCATGATGCAGTAGTAGAGTAGAGTCATTTTGACACGCGGCATGGATCCAACTAGGAACATCCTTGCTGCACAAAACCGGCTCCGCCTTCCTACCATTCTAAATGAACTATGCCAATGTGGAAACCCGGTCTGCATGTGGTGCAGATCATTTTTGCTGGAAACTCAATGGAAGGTTTCTTGTTAATTGTTGTCCCCAAAAAAAACACGTTCGAAACATAGTCCAGGTCCAGCTATGGACACTGAGTAAGGAACCAGCCTTTCGACCGTTCCTGTCGACCGTGCGGCCTCGTCTCACCGTGCGTGATGAAGCTATGGAACAGGGCCTGAGGGATTCGACTGAGAGGATCTGGAGAATTCGGGTGCGTCACGAAGCGTTTTGGAAACAGAAAATCAAAAAAAGGTTGTTTTCGGATCAAGAACACGAGTGAAACCCCAAAAAACATGTTCTTCTAACTGGCCTTATTGGTATAATTTCAGGTTTCGAAACTTCAGTTTCCGGGGATCAACTCTGCAAAAACATCAAAATATTCAAGTCTTCACTTTGATGGGAACGATGGCCGTGCGGCCGACCGTGTGCCCTACCCTTATAGCTATCCCACTCTCAATTGTTGTTTTGTTTCACAAAGAACAAGAAAGATCGCAGAAGCAATGGTGACACTCTGTGACATGAAATTTCATTGGCCGCAAGTGACCGCTGGACCCAGTGGCACGAGTGGCTGCAAGTGGCCGCTGGAGCCAGTGGGCACATGTCTGTCTGAAAACACAGCCACTTGCTGTCACATCCCGCCACTCGCAGCCACATGCATCATCGAAGCAAACTCGAAAAATTTGCAACTAATGATTCCCCAAGCAGTGTGGACACACTTAAGGCTTCTTATGGTAGGACAAAAGCAGCTGTGCTTAGATCGCTGGGGCGCACGGGCGTGGACGGCTAATTCGCTGCTACTTACAGTAGATTCATACTTCTCGAAAACGTCGACCTGCATTTCGACTGCGCAGGTTTGCAAAATCTGGGTGGCGGCGGCGAGCGCTTGTCGCGAATGCGCTCTCGTTGTGGTGCGTTGTGGTGCCGTGCGCATTTTCGCACATGGTGGTCACTTTTCGTGGCAGGCGTGGTCCAAAGTCGACTTTTCGTGACAGGTGCAAGGGGTCGGAGCGGTTTTACTTCGAAGTGCATATTTCGTAGCAGATGCAGCACTTTGGACGTGGTGATCGTCGAGGTGCTCTGATTTCGTGACAGGTGCCAGTGAATCGTAGCGTCGTAGCTTTTCCACATGTGGCTCCTTTGCAGCTTTCGTGGCAGGCACAGCACTTTGTGAGCCTCGAAGTGCAGATTTCGTGACAGGCGCAGCACTTTGTGAACCTCGACGTGCAGAATTCGTGACAGGTGCAGCACTTTGTGAACCTCCAAATGCAGATTTCGTGGCAGGCACAGCACTTAGTGAACCTCGAAGTGCAGATTTCGTAGCAGGCACATCACTTTTTGTGAACCTCGAAGTCCAGCAATTGGTGAACCTCGAATTGCGGATTTCGTGTGTGCTCTAGATGCTCCCCTCTCGCTCTCACTCACACTCACACTCACACACGCTCACACTCACACCCACGCTCCTCACACTCACACTCACTCTCAATCACACTCATTCACTATCTCTCACACTCACATTCACATTCACACTCTTACTCACACACTCTCTCACTCTCACTCACACTCACACTCACTCTCAGTCTCACTCACACTCACTCTCACTATCTCTCACTCACACTCACATTCACACTCTCACACACTCGCACTCGCACTCACTCTCACTATCTCTCACTCACACTCACATTCAAACTCCGACACACTCACACTCACACTCACACTCACCCGCTCACACTCACACTCACTCACACTCATTCACTATCTCTCACAATCACATTCACACTCTTATACTCACACACTCTCTCACTCACACTCACACTCACTCTCAATCACACTCACTCTCACCCTCACTTTCACTCTCATTCTCACCCTCTCACTCTCTCACTCTCTCACACTCACACTCACACTCACTCTCACTCACACTCACTCTCACACTCGCACTCACCCTCCTCTCACATACACACACTCACACTCACATTCCCAATCACGCTCACTCTACTCTCACTCACACACTCTCTCTCTCTGTCACTCACTCACTCACTCAGTCACTCACTCTCACTCACTCACTCTCACTCACACCCACTCTCGCTCACTCACTCACTCACTCACTCACTTACTCACTCAACTCACGCACGCACACACACATTCACTCTCACACTCTCACACCCACGCTCACACTCTCACTCTCACTCCCAGACCCACACTCACACTGACACTCACACTCACCACCACCGCCACCATCACCACAGATCTCTAGACTATCTGCTGATAGACCTCACACACACACTGTTTGGGGTCTCTTGACGGGATAATTTCACTTTTCTGGATTGCATTAAGAAAGACAATTTCATTGATTCATTGAGAAAAAACGTCTTCAAAGAAAAAACGCAAGAAGAAAGAAGTTCAATCACGAAAAAAGGTTCATTCAAGTCTTATGAAAAAAGGTTGAGTTTAAGAAGAGGTAGTTCCATTAAGAAAGAAGAGATGCATATATTGAGAGAAGGTGGTAAGAGTAAAGGAGGAAGAAGTTTATCTAAGGAGGACGAAGTTCATTCAGAAAAAAAGGTCTTAGAAGAAAGAGAGGTTTGCTTTAAGAAAGAACATATTTCATGTAAGCAAGACGCTCAAGCAAGACAGAAAAGGTTCAAAAAAGTCAAAGAGACCCGTAGTAAGAAAAAGGTTGGATTTAAATTCGAGATGGCTCCCTGTCAGGCCAAAACCTCGAGTATTGAGAGCTTTCGATTTAAACATGCGTGCTTTCAAACAGGTCAAAACATGAGAGCTATGTTGGTTTAGGAGGTTCCCTGCAGGACCCTGCAGACGCAAATCACTCGTTTGCGGGACCGAAACGTCATGCGCTGCACACGCCTCGTGCCTGCATGACCATGCAGGAGAAACTGTTCTACGCGACGCTACGTACACAATGCGAGTGACTCAGACTGGGGTGGGGATTGGGATGTTAACGCTCAGTTTGCACACCCATACAAAGGAAAATCTTCTGCGCTCTGCACACGAGTTTGTAAACGCTATATAACGCAACGCGTGCTATGTTCACATTTGTTATGTCGACATATTGCAGCGTGGCACACTGAAACGGTTCAATATGTCACATGTTTCAAAGCAGCCGTGTGTGGCAAAGGTGCCTTCTTTTCACTGTCCACTTCGTCGGCGTAGCTGCAGGCCTAGCTTTTCGAACAGCTTTTTAGCATGGCTTTCGGGAAGCCGGCTGCTTTCCTTGCCGGCTGCTTTCCTTGGTGAGACGATACGTCGCTGGGAGGCACCATAGGTCTGTGGGAGGACACCACACTTGCGTTTTGGCCAGTGACCATCAACCTTGCCTTTGCCCAAGATCTCTGTCATATTCTTCTTGTAGATGAACTCATCAAGCCAGCATCTCGAGCCACGAGGCAAGTGGCATCCTGACATTTGACTGCAACGAAGGCGACACCAATGGTGGAAGTTCGCTCACGCGCATGTTTCAATGTACCAAACAAACTGCAACAACGTATTGTTTCACAGCATGCATGCTCACGTGGCTGGATCCTGCGCAATGCGCGGTCCTCGTCTCTATAGGTCTGCTTCCATTCGAGTGATGCTTTGCGCCCCCCTACCCGGCATCTTTCTTAACTGACGTTCTCCACGCAACCTCGGCTGAGCCCCTTGCTGTTTGCCTCTGCCCCAGCCGCCAATATCAATCACATTCCCCATCGCTGAGGCCAGCCAGACTCTTCTGCCAGTATAATTCTGAAGCCCGATTTACCTATCGCTGCTGCTTCCCGACCCCCGACCCAGTACACTAGTGCCCTCCTAATACTGCAACTCCAACCAGTCGTGCCCCAAGTTTGGCTCAACTACCCACCCCTCGGTGTTTCCTCACTCTGCACTTCTTCACGCTCGAGCCTGGTTACCATTTCCTCCCGGCTCCGAGAGCACAGGTTGCTGCTTCCCGGCTCCGCGAGCACAAGTTGCTGCTTCCCACACCAATAACCAACCCATATCCTCGTGGGGTGCTACTGACACATTCTCCATTTAATCTGTGGGGGGCAGCTTCCACCGCGAAGCGATGTGAATATGCCACATATCTTGATTAACTCAGTCAAACATACCATACTCGTATTCTTCGCAAATTCTTGTCATAAAGAAGGAACCTAATCCGGTCATTCGCGCTCCCCTTCTGAAAAAGCTCTGATCTGCCATTTCCAGCTCATCCGGAAGGGAACAAACACCCTCAAATGTCGACCCACTGCACCCTGCCTTCCGGAGAGGCCAATTCCACCGTCCAAACAGGTGTTTTTGGTCCAAACAACCAAACACCTCCCAAAAAAACTACCTTGGGCCATCCTTTTTGCCCTTCTAAATGTTAAAAGGCCCGCCTCGGACCGAGGCTATTGCTTACCTACCGACTCGGACGACCCGACCCGCCCAACCCGCGACGTCTGGCGCTCGGACCACCAGTGCGCCGCACAAGTCCGGCTGCATCTCGCACATGGGCACCCTGAGGGACGGACAGACATTCCGAAACAAGAGTCCAGTCGGCTGCTGAGGGAGGACGATAGGGTCACCACCATGGTGGTGATGGGAGTGAGCTTGGTGGTGCTTAGGTGATGCTTTTGTGATGCTTGGTGTCTTGGATACAGAAAGTCGCTGGTGGTGTTGGGAACAGATTTGGTGGTTGAGTGGTTGATTTCGGTTGGAGCGGAGCTTCAAACAGATGAAGGCCAGCAAGGCACAAAGCTTTCTCGTGGCAAACACAATGATGCAGCCTTTTTCTTGGCACCAAGCATTTGCCAGCAAGTTTTTGTTGATGCACCATGAAAACAAAACAACAAAACAGCAACATTGATGCCTTTCACTCTCCCATAGAAGCACCAACAGTAAATCAAAAGAGTGACTGTCTGTTGGTGAGGCTATATAGTCAGCAGTATGGTTCTGGAAGATGTTGGTAAATTCCTGGACCTTTGGTATGTTGTACCGTTCGAGTGGGTGTCCCTGCAAAGTAAGGGGATGAACAAAGCCCAAGCTTCGTACATTAATCAACTATCATCAACTATCATAATAGATTGTGCGTGTGCGGAAAGACACGACTCCCCTAAAACTGATCAGAAGGGATCATTTTCGCTCGACACATTCCAAGAATGCTGGAACAAACACCCAAATCTGCCCCGAAAGTCACTAGAGGAACACCCACAGTGCTTCTCAGTCTATACCTTCAGTCTTGAGAACCTCCACCTTGCCCGAATGAGATGCTCTGGCATAGTGTCTGAGCTAAAGCCACATCTTCCAGTATAGAGGTCTTCGAACCAAGCTAGAATGTTCAAATCTCCAATTCAGCCATCTAATTCTGCAACTGGTTGTTCTCAAAAAAACAAACAAAGAAAAGCGACTAGGATGGGGCGGGGAGACTACCCCACTATTGCTTGACACTTACCGACGACTGCGATGAGTACGACCGCAGAAGTACCTGCCTTCCAACAAACTTGATTTGTAGAAGCAACTTGTCTTCCATGCTTGTTGGAGAGAGGGTGAAACAAAGCCTATCTCTCACGGAGTGCTTCTGATTGCTCCTTACTGAAGGAAGAGATCCCGACATATACCCCAAAAAATGCATGATATCTCCACTCTACAGAGGGTGGCCGTGCAAACGCCAAGGTTCTGCGTCCATCAACCAAAACAACTTTCAAGAGGGAATGGATCATAGCTTACTCAGTCTGCCCAGCTCCCAAGGTCGCTCTTCGGTGGCCCGGGCAAGGAAGACATCACCGTCTCGGAGAGGAACCTCAACAGAGGAACCATCATCGATCCACGACCGGATATAGACAACTGTTACATATTGCTGTTCGGATTTGTTTGGTTCATGTAAGAAACTACTGCACCTGTTGATTCTGTTCATCACCAAATCAACATAATGATGCGCTGGGCATGTGAATTCTGCCTCCTGTGGGATCCTACGACCCAGTCAACATGACGGCTTCGGAGTGTCGTTCAGGCGGATCCGTTGGTGGTTTGCAGCGAAAGCCGGTGGGATTCAGGGCTGTCGTATCTGTCTACAACAGCTCCCAAACCTCTAAAGCCTACCAAAGGGAGAGAGAACAAGAACAATCAGATATAAATATACATGTTGTCCACTGGAGTCACTAGAATTCTAGAACTGAAGAAACCGAAGAATTCCGGAGTTATGGACATGGATTTGTTACCCAAGATTTAACACAGTCAACCCTGTCTTCCCGTGCTTGCGACCTTCTTCCGTCTAGTCTTGCCGAGCCTCACCGCTCCCATTGAGACTAAACAATTGGTAGAGACAATCATCTTCGAGGCGATCCATGTGACCATATGTGACCAAAGGAGACCTCCATCTCCATTGATTTTTTAGGGTTTATATTTTGTTCACATGTGTTCACCACGGTGCACGGTTTTTGGTTGGTCCATGGGTGTTTTTGGTTCGGAATACGTGTCCATCTCCGGGTCTGTTAGGTTCCTTCAGATTTCTTCTAACGTTCTCTTTGCCTAGGAGACCTCCATCTGGCTTGTTTGGTGCTTCTGTTCGTAAAGCTTTACCTGTCAACATGTGGACGCTAATTAGTTGTTTCCTTCCCATTTTACGTCTTGTTTTTGGGATTTGATATGATTTGATGATCTGAAGGAATTCCCACCCTGCCACCAAGCAACAAGTCAAACACATCTTAACCAACCAGAATTCCGGTAGCACTGGAACTTCTGACTGCAAAACGGTGATTCCATTGATATTTAAAGATCAATCTACACAATCACTTGTGAAACGCAGAAATCCCACGGTTCTGTCAGGAGTTCACTCAAAAAAGTTTCCATCGTGCTGCTTAGTGGAGGGCAGGCGTGTCCATTATCCACTCACATTGGGTCTCTATATAGGTTCCAAAAATAGACACTCCTCTAAAGCATTCTGGCCTTTACCTACTATGTTTCTCCCAAACCAAGTCGACCAAACCCCCAAAATTCTGAACTCAAAGAGCCAACCTGAGACAAACAAAACAAACAAACGCCTGCAAAACCTCTTCGGTTGCGTCGTTGCGTGCGCGGAGAGGGAGAGAGAGAGAGAGTTCCGCGCTGTACCGCCGCGCGCAGAGTCGCTGTACCACGCGGATCGCGTCGCTCCACGCGCGTGGCCCCGACTCGTAAGGACCGAAGTAGGAATTCCTCCAGGTCTCGACACCTCGCAGCTGAGTGGGAGCGGAGACAATGACCTCGAACCAACCAACAACGCCCAGGGAGAGAGGGAGCGGGAATATGAATTCAAACGTGAAGAGTTTGTTTAACCCGAAGGACTTGGGGAATGGAATGTATTGTAAGACTGTCAGTATGTTTGAACACAGCCAAAATGTTGAACCCACATTGGGGAGCTTCATTCAACCCTACCAATCTGCCACAAAACGGCATCTGTGGTCATCAAAATGTCACCTATCAATCTTGCATTGTTGAGCCATACCACTTGTAAATCTGTGTTGGTTCCACAAAACGGGGCAATTGTGATTATATAGATCAGGGTCTGATCATCCCAAAAACATGACCAAACTGCAAAATTCAATGATTGGCGCAAACATGCGCAGACTACACACGTTCTCACACCCATACCACAGTTCTCAGTCCTGTGTAAAGCACAGGCTATACTTCCTCCACCCGACAATATTCGGCAATTATGGTCACTGACTGAGCATGTGGTCTGTTCTTCCTATACTCAGCCTCTCAGTTTGACATAAATAGGACCAAATTCCTTCCAGTCATCCTTGTGACCTGCTCCTTGTCCGGCCCAGAACAAACTGAAGGGTCAGCTCCAAATGCCAACGATTACCAACAAACCGCTGAGCTTTCCGACGTTTCAAAATGAGGCTAAACCTCATGGCCGAACACGGAACGCAAGTGCGCGCGTCGCGTCAAATCCCAAAAGCCCCAATTCAAGCTGAGCTGAGGGTTCACACAACAACCGCCCAAACCTCCATAAGAATGGACAACAACTCCATGAGATAGAAAACCAAGGACATCTGTTCACACTAAATTATGCGTGTGAATGTGAAGCGATCCAGAGTCCCAAGCATGCTGCTGTACACTCACCAGGATAATCTTCAAACAAACGAAAATGTTCATTGGAAGGTAGGACAAGCAAACTATTTGTTCAACAGTATCTTTGAAGAAAGGGTCGTTCCTCTCAACATGCCAATGCAGCAAGTTGACCAGCGATTCAGCTGTTCAATCCATCCAACAGAAACTATACTATTATCACACACACACTCAGCTGGATAATGGTATAAATTCTGTTGGATAATGTGAAGCTCAGCTCCAATGTGAAGGGGGGTTCACACCGCAAAGATCCGCAAAGGTAGCCAACAAACGGATAAAGCCTTGAAGAAGCTCAATAGCAACTCCGTGACAGAAACACACTCGAGTGACTACAAGAGAAGGCGACCAAAGGGTGATCCCCATTCAAAAGAAGAACAACTCTAAATGTGCCGTCCCAACTCGTGGCGGTTTTTTGCAAATCGCAAACAACATGACATCCGCCTCCCCGACCACTTCATGACCCCTCCAAATACAGTAAGTTAAAAGTATCTTCTTCACCGACCCAAACACTTGCTGTGGGTCAAAACACTGCACCACAAATGTAATTAGTCGAAGCGTCCACCCATGGATGCCTCATGCTTTTTAAACTTGCGGTGCTTCCGCCTGTCAATGCTGTCTTTAAGCACCCTGAAACGTAGAAACTGTCTGAAGCACCAAATTCTGGTGCAACGAGAGAGGTGCCAAATCAAACGCAGTAAACCCATTATTGTCTACCGCTTCCTTGTCTGCACCTGCCTGGAGCAGCTGGTCCACCACATCCTGGTGTCTCTCCATAGCAGCAAAATGCAGTGCAGTATAGCCCTGATCCGCTGTCATTGCATGCTTGTCAACACCCACTTGGAGCAACATATCCACCACCTCCTTGTGGCCTTTCTTTGCTGCCAAGTGCAATGCTGAATAGCCATCATTTGCAGTCTGTGCGTTCTTGTCAGCACCTAGCTGGAGCAATGTGTCTACCACCTCCTT
>CAXAMN010021429.1:401203-424519 GCA_963970005.1 Durusdinium trenchii | reverse complement strand
GCGTTCTTGTCAGCACCTAGCTGGAGCAATGTGTCTACCACCTCCTTGTGGCCGTTCTTCGCTGCCAAATGCAAGCTGTAGAACCGTCATTTGCTGTCCTGGCATTCATGTCAGCACTACAACCTCCTTGTGGCCATTCTGCGCAGCCAAATGCAGTGCTGTCTTTCCAAGTCTTGTTGCAGCTTCCTTATCGGCACCCACCTTGAGCAACTTGTCCACCACATCCTGGTGTCCCGTCATAGCAGCCAAATGCAGTGCTGTAAACCAATCTTTTGCCACTGCATTCTTGTCAGCACCCACTTGGAGCAACGAATCTACGACCTCCTTGTGGCCGTTCTGCGCAGCCAAATGCAGTGCTGTGTAATGAAGTCTTGTTGCGGCTTCCTTCTCTGCACCCATCTGCAGCAACTCGTTTACCACATCCTGGTGCCCCATCATAGCAGCCAAATGCAAAGCACCTGCCTGGAGTAACTTACGTACTACAGCCTGGTCGCCCTTCTTGGCTGCCAGATGCAAAGCAGTATAATGCTCCGCAGCTGCAAGCAGTCCACGGACCCCTGCCGTCTTGATCGTCTTGATCAGAAGTCGGCTGGCCTTTTCGAAAGGCCTGACAGTGGCAGCTGCAATCCTCTTGGCGATCGGCTTCTTCAGCCAAGAAAGCCAACCAGTTTCTGGATAGCTGCGCTGCGAGTCCAGTTTCTGCTGTCTGCGAGGATGTGGCAAACTTCCTTCTTCATAGGATTCTAAACTGAGCCGAAGCCACTCAGTTTCGGGTGACACAAGTATTTCTTCCACTCGGTGGAGAGCAGACTGGTCATGATGATACGTTGCGCGTAAACTGGCAAGAGATCCTAAGAAAACCATTCTGACTAAACATGTTTTCCAGCGTCCTGCAATAACCACTGGAAGAGCACCGGAAGGCCTTTGGAGAAGTTCTTCCGATGGATCAGACCTGACCTCCGATGGATCCAAAATGGCCATGGCAGCCATCATCCCTCGCTGCTGAATGCGTCTGAGCACCGCATGAGCCTGCTGTTCAGACATGCCTTCCTGCATCAAAATGGTCACCAGTTCTGCTCTGACATTCCCGTCTCTGGTCACTTCGGTGTGGGCGTGGGATCCAAACATGGCATCTTCGCTTCTGATCTCCGTCGTCTCGAGGTGGGCGACCGTCGTGTCCCGCGAGACCATGGTATGCACGGTGTGTCTGCCGGCGTTGCTGTGCCTGAGATGATGGTCCTCGATGCAACGTGCTTGCTGGCGGATGTCGTGGAGCACATCGTTCCTTCTCTCACCTCAGAAAACAACAAAGTTATATACTGCATGTACTTTGAGTGACCCACCGCACTGAGAGTTGGTATGAAAAAAGGAAGGACATTCATACCACGTATACATATCTTCTCATATATAATACATATTGTATGCATTGACAAACTATCCCGGCAACGTTCTGACACATGGTCTGACAATAGAATCTGTTCCATGAATCTATGTTCAGGAATCAATGTCCGTCATGTTGACGTGTGTGCTGACATTTGTCCTGGTATATGCTCTGACATGTGTCCTGTCATTAATTTGTTCTGACATGTGTTCTGATACTTGTTCTGCACCATTTGCTCTGACATTTGTTCTGCACCGGACAGGTTCTCATCTGTTCTGCCATTTGGTCTGCCATTACGTCTGCCATGTGCTCTGGACGTATATGATGAGCATAGGATCAAGGTCCAGTGCGAAAGCACTACAGTAGGTCTTATTCTTGAAAGCCACAGCAAAGACTTCCAAACAACAAGGAACGGGAGCGTGTGTTGCATCATGACGCCAGCAAATGCACACTCAAACCAGGGTTGAACATCTATGCGTTGTTGACCAAATGCTTGTCCCTATTCTAAATAATTAGGTAGGACATTCAACCTTTGATGAACCACCAAACATGTTCCACGTTGTTGGGTTCCTGACTACCACATAGGCCTCTTGAAAGCTATCTGTTCCATGTCTCTGTATTGCACGAATCTCTTTGTATCTCCTTCCACCAAAGCATTGGTTCACAAACAAACTTGGTAGCTTTCCCCTTTCATTGTACTGCTCTTAAGTATATCGCACTATACAATGACCGTCGACTAACGAGTTGCAATTCTTGTGGGTGAATCACATGACAGTGCAAAATGGGTGAATCAAACATTCTTTTGGGGGATGACACAGTGAATCACTCAAAACCACTGGTCCAAAATGTCCAAAAACTCCAGGTGACTCAAGTTTGCCAGTGCTCTTCTCAAATTGAAATGGGCTGCTTGCAGGGTCACTTCATCCGATGCATAAGCATGGACTGTAGACCTCCACGGCTGATTCCTCAGGAGTGGCTTTACCCAGAGCAAAATATTCCGAGCAAATGCTTCTTGTTGCTCTTCGATGGTCATGTCTTCATTCTCTTCCTCTGACACTGGATCATCAGCAAAAAGCCATGCATGTCTTTCCACAAAGGCTTTCAAATATTGTACCTGTACTGTCCACCATCTTGTGTCCACACGCTCTTTGGCATATTGGCTGGCCACCCTCAGGGCTGAGGTAATGTGCAAGTTGGCCGGTGCCGAATCAATGGCGTCTTTCACCATGTCTTTCCAACATAGAGCTTCACGCCATCGAACTTTGACGCTTTCTTTGGCGTCTTGGCTTGTTACCCTCAAGGGTGCTAGGCATTGCAGATCGCGAGGAACGAAGGCAAACACCTTTGGCAACAAATCGGCCCGGAACGCCATGAGGCAGCCACTTGGAAGATGAATGGCGAACAATGGAAGGGGCAGGAAGAAACACTTTGAGATGCTTTATCATCATTTTCCAGGTGGTTTGATACAGCCCATGTGAGCAATTATTAGGTGAGGCCTTATTATACATTCTTATGCTTTGAGCTAGATATACAGTACTGTTGGAAATGGATCGTAAAGATAGTCTTTTAGGACTCTGTGATGGAATCTTCCTCGATAGTCTATAGTCATTGAATGTCGTCACTTTTACCCCTGCACAGGACACAATTGAGCCTTTCAAACGTCAAAGGTGCACTTTTTCGCGCGTCAGACTAACTCCAGCCAGACAGACGGAGGAGAGTCTATGGTCTTCGCCAGCGCGTCTCCTTACAAGCCCAGCTTGTTCGCCAACTTGGCCCTGTCCAACGGAAAGGTGTCTTGCGGAAAGTTTGGACTAGTGGCTGGAACTTGAACACAACAGGATCGAACATATTGTGGAGAATAAGTTCGCAATTGTCAGATTCTCCACCAACCCAACTAACGAAACACCTGTTCATTGGATATTCATAGGCCAATAAAACGTGACTTACTTGGCCAGGAAATTGTGGTGAAATCAGCTTCCAAGGTTCCACCAAGGCATTTTGGACCATTCTTACCACCGTTTTTCACCCACCCGCATGCACGACACCGACCCGTTCGACGTGACGGTCGCGGGTGACGCTGGGTCTTCCGGACAGGGCTTTGCGGAAGTCCGTGGCCTCGTCCGGATCCAAGGTCGAACCTCATGAGGTCGAAAGGTGGCGGTTCGACCGGTGATCTACCTGAGACGGAGAGACCTCCAAGCAGGGCGGCATTCGTAGCGGTTTTTTCTAACGGAGCACCACCATGCACCACCCAAAGAGTGGGCTGAAAAAGACCCCCCCGGACTCCCTGACCATGTGCTTTCGATTCAATAACCATGCTTTGGGTGGTGCGTTCGTACATGTTGGTTTCTAGTGGAGATTTGATATTATACGATATTATACATTTAGATGTTCAGCTAATAGGCCAGAAGTTTCCTTCTGATTCCAGGTGTTCTCTGTAGCTCAGCTAGCAGGTCCTCTTTCAGAGAACCCCAAACTTGTTTGGTGGGAATGCTCTTCAACCCCAATACTGTCCACAAACAAATTTTATGATTTGAATGGATATAATAGGTAAACGCTAAAGAAACAGGGTCTATTTTGTCACCTCTTAGGAGCAATTCTGCAGCTGTGGCAGCTAGAGTTCAGGACCCAACATCCACACAAAGCCGCACAGAAGAAACAAAGACGTCCCTTCCAGAGAGACAATTTTTTTTGGTGGAGATGTTTCCTCCTGAAAAACCGATTACAATAAATAGCAGTTTTGGAGTTTTGGGATGATATCCAGGAACTTGGATGGTGAACATCTGAAACACCGAATGACTTCTTTGCCATCTGACTTTCACCTCTGGTAGCTAAACCAATTCTGAGGAATTCACATCCACACACAAACGCGTTCCGCAAAGCCGGCAGCTGCCCCCTGCCACCAGTCCTGTAGGGCTCCACACGTGAGGAGACGTACAGAAGTCCCTCCAGGGTGCTCTTCGCAAAGGACTCCGACACCTGCGGAGTGACCGGCCAAGGACACTTCGGTTGCGCAGTCTCCGGCCTTTTGGGGTGGGGGGGCATCTGATTTTGAGGATCTGGGTCCCAGGTGTTTAAAACTTTGTACCCAAAATGGCAGTTTTTGTTAGACATGTTCTGCGAACAACATCAAACCACTGCAAAATCTGTCAACAGATTCAAGGTGCTACTCAAATGATTGTCCAGCCGAATTCATTGACCACCCGAACCCCTGCGAGCAGCCAGGCACCCACATGCATCCACTGGCATTGTTTGTTTTTCTTGTTCTGGTTTGTGGCCCTGCCTTTCCATCCGAGAAGATGGCCCAGCCTTAATACCAAATCCCATTATATCTTATGACCACCTAGCGTAAGTCATCACAAACTACCACTTCACGTGTACAACCAGGTTCACATGCTGGTCCTGGTTGCTCACGGTCTCTCACATCCATTGATACATGTTGATACCATGTTACATGGTCACTCTACACTCCCAAACCTTTCACGATCCACAGCGAAACATCGTGAAAAGGTAAATCTCCTACTAAGCCCCTGAACTATAGAGCTTTGAGGTGGTTCTTGAGCCCCTGAAAAGGCAATACGGCGCGGATCTGTCGCGCTCAATAGCTTTTATTTCCGGGCTCATGCCTCATCCAGCTCATAGAGGGAGGAACCAAAGTTCTCCAGCCTCGGAGAGGAAACTGGGACGAGTTGGTTGGCCAAATGGGATGGGTCGGAGTTAGCTACATGGGATGGGTGAGTTGGATATGGTAACCCATGGTAACCCCTGGATGCTCTGGGATTGGCTATAAAAACGAGTTCCAGGTGGGTTGGAGTGCCAGACTGGAGGGGTGCCAATGGAGAAGATCCACTGGATGGAGCTCAATTCCATCCCGACATACCGTACCTCTCTTTGGCGTGGGAAAAAACACTCACCGGAACCGCAATTTCCCTGGGATCTTTCTATCGCACACCTCATGGTATCCCATATGTTCACACTACGATGGACGGAGTTTCTTGCACTCTCACTGTTCTTCGTGGCCTGTTGACGAGTGGTCTGTTCACCTCTAAAGCACTTCACTGACAGCTGTGGCCCTTGCTGACAACAGCCCCCTGCAAAACAAGACAGGGCCAACAGAGGGGCACAGTACAGCTCACAGGGCTTGGAGCTCGCTAAATCGAAAAATGTGTGCCTGTCCGATCTCGGTAGGAACAATGGGTACAGAAAGGATATGGCATTCTTCGCCTATCTTTTTGGAGTCTTACAGGGCTCCAGTCGTACCTCCGAAACGAAGGTATGACTGGACCCTCCGGTCGCACCCACCCCAGTCCCACCGAAACGAAACGAAGGTACGACTGGAGCCCTATAGTGGATTAGGAAGGATGAGAGCAACTAATCTGTTCGATCATCACTGCTGAGCACCCCAGCCACTTCTGCACCAGCTCGCGACCTAAAGAAAAAAAGGCATGAAAGGTTCAGCCGCCACAACAAGTACCCATAGGGTCCAGGCACCTCCTGAGGATGGTCTTGGAGGTGAGTTCGTACTTGTAGAGAAAGGTCTTTGGAGCCAAAGGACATCCAAGTCGGATGGTCCTGGACCCTTAGGGGTGTACTCAAATTGGGTCTGGTTCAAAACAGAAAACATCCTCCCCTCCCTTTGGACCTCCAAACGGGAGATGAAACATCCTGGAGTCCCTGGAGCCTCCCTCCTCAAGGTCATTCAAAGCCAACCTTACAGCTTGAATTGTCCAACTGTTCTGGGGGGGAGCAGTGGAATCACAGTGGACGCCGTCTCAACTCCTGTAAAGTAGGTGCGTTTTTTGTTCGTTCGCACCATGGGTGTCAATCGAGTCCTTTGAATAGCTGCATAGCTAGCTTGGGGACGGATCCTGTTCCCTGGGCCCAGTGGGATGACAATTGTTTACCGACTGTTACAGGTAAGTCAGCACACCCCCAAGCGCACTTAGGCGCACTTCATGGCTACGATCAGCGTCCCAGTTCCGATGTGTTAAGGGACCTGTGCAGCACAAAGGCTGGGTTTCGGGTCTGCTAGTCGCCTGACATGTGTTGGATCAAATACGGGCGTGTCTCTACTAGGGAGAAAGCCAACCATTGGGTAGACTGGTCTATTTCCCGAACCGAATCCAGGAAGTCAATTTGTTTATGGGAGGTCTCCCTATTTTGAATACCCACCCATATTATGTGTCTTTGTCTGCCTGTGAGTGATGGCCTCAGCAACCTGGGTAAAGTATCCTATAGGTGAACCACCTATAAGGCACATGCCTCAGCTCACACGTTGGACCGCCGGAGGGCGCGCCAGCCGCGCCGTGGGCGCCGCCAACCCTCCTGGGCGTCCCGGACGGGCGGCCACGGAGGAGCGCGCCAGGCCCAGGAAGGCCATGATGTTGGGCAACTCGATGATCCCCTCGGCCCGAGCTGATGTCATAAGGGATAGCAGCCACGAACCCATGGTAAAACCAACAATCAACCCCAGCTTAAGGTCCAAGAACCTGATGTTTTGGAGTTCTGGCAAAGAAAAGCGACATGCACACCAAATCCTTGATTTTGACTGATGGCTGAAGTCGCTGCATAGTGGTGTCTCTTGGTTTGTCTCTCCCTGATCTTCACATCTCCCTGATCTTTGGCGGGTCGATGGGTCCTCCAGAACTGGTGACAACACACAGACTTCAGGGTCATGTTCCCTACGAACCTTCGTGTTGTCAGAGTTGTAAAGGACTTCATATAAACCATAAGCACTCATGAATTATGCATTCTTAATGCATTTCGTATGCACTTCCTATGCAACCTTCGTGTTGTCACAATATAAAGGTCTTGTCGTTGTCATCGTTTTTCCACCGACGGCCTTCAACAGCCTCCCCTGGTAAATCACTCTGAGTGGTCTCCATCTGCTGGGCTTGAAGCTTCCATTGCTTCATCATCATCATCATCATATTCACACTTTGCTTCAAAAGCCTCCCCCTACCCCGTTGCAACCCGTCCAGATCTCGTGGGCACTCTGAGACCCCCCGACGCCCAGCACCTTCACACGTCGTCGTGGGAGCAGAGGTTCACATCGATGAGACGGGTGAGACTCACTCGTTAGCACCCAAAAGGAGAGCCAAGTCCAGTTAGTACGAGTTTTGGTGACCGATGTACATGAGGTCACCGAAGTACACCATGTTTTTGGAGAGTCATTGACTAGCAGGGAAGTGGTATTTTGATAGAATACATCCGGTTGGTTGATGCTTCACATCCAAAGGGTACCACCGTGTGTCACACCAGGAGACCTTCGCGCCTCGGGTGGACTGGTCGTGCGAGCATGGTGTTTGATCCATTCCCATGTTGATCATATCCGCCCACACCGCTTCCGGTATAAGTGGTATAGTGTAGCCCAAGTGAGGAGCTACGTATACCAAGACTTGAAAGGTTTTATCTCACCGTCCTGGGTGAAACAACGAAGGACTACAACGATCCTTTGTGGTTTGTCCTTCTGAAAACAAGTGAACATGACATGTCACATCATATCCTATATTGTGGGCATAATGTTCTTCTTCCCTCATAGGGCCTAAGGGTCTTCTTTGAAAAACAATCACTTGCACCAATTTTAAATTCTTTCCTCGTGAAGACTTACAAGCGCTTGCTCTTGCTCCACCAACTGGCATGGTCCCAGAAAATGATCCGCCATGGTCAAATGTCCGGCATCCCGGCTTTACCCGACCTTCTGTTGAAAGAGTTGAATCTGGGCCAACTTCAACAACTTACTTAGACATTGGGTCCAGTCTAAACCATTGCCAACAGCGGATGGTGATGGTTGGTAATGGCCTTTCTCAAAAGTTGGAATTGATACTTCATCAACTGTAACAGGTAATAGGACAAACCCAACTTACACGCTGATAGTGGTTTCAAAGGTTGTAAGGGTGTAGGGGTCCGCGTTTGAAGCTTGGTCTTGGACGTCAACATCAAGCATGACACTTCCAGAACAACTATGGCATCGTCAGAGCCAACCTGTTCCTGGAGTAGATAGAATAGGGTGGAATATGGAACATAGAACGTTAACAAAAAGTACAAAACAAGCGACCACCTCTTTGAAGTGTTCTATGTCCGGTCTGTTCCACCTTACGGATTGATTCAACACTGTTGTTCGGTTGCTGCTATGGTGCGGAAATTTCCACAACGAACCAGTTTGCAAACTGCTTTCTTCGAGTTCTATGAAGATGCAACCTGCTTCAGCGCAGGCGAGCGCAGGATTGGGGCTTCCTGTAGAACAAGTGAAGTGTAGTTCCATGATGGTTCCAAAAGGTCCAACACCACGATGATGTACCTGCACCAAGTACTGTAAGGTAGTCTATTGGAGACCCCGGTAAGGAAGGTGCTGGTATGAGGACCTTTTTGATTTCGCATTCTCTCCGGAACCCCCAAAACACAATGGTTGATTCGAGAGAGGGGTGCGAAAATGATTCCAACAGGGGTGGATTGAAAGGAGGGGTGAGACTCTTCCGGCCCCATGTATGAAAAGGTGATTGAAAGCCGAATGTCAGGGGTTGTGGGAAAAAATACGGTGAAACAAACTGTTTGAAACTCAAATTCAAGCACACTCAGTCAAATTATAACTTTCATCATTTCATCCAATGTCATCAACAACTGGCCGCAAATGTGGCATGAGTTGAGCTAATTTCCTCAACCAAAATGGTTGCGAGTTTTTCTACCTTGAAATGCAAAAAAAACTTCCCAGAATACGTTCAACATCTTGTGGCAGATTTCAGCGTTGACATGTCTTGACCATGCGACTTCACACTCCACCGACCCCAAGAACGCCCCACAGACTCGCACCGCGCCGCGGCGGTATCCGTCGCCTCGACAGTTCGCTGATCACTCAAAGCCTGGGCGGCAGAGGTATCAGGTGACAAGCACCGCAGCCAGAATCCAGACAGGACCGCCATCTGGGACTGACCTATTTACTTACATTCGGGGTGGTTGACCTGGTGGTTACGATGTGAAAGGCACCCACAAGCCATGCACGGAATGTGTGGGATGTAGACTTGAATGGACCCGGATCACTTTACAAAGTGGGGTAGGTATGTAAGCCATTTTCGCAATTGTGCACCATTCATTCCTGGACCATCTAGTCTGGGTGTCCTGCGTTCTGGGTAGACCCAGAACAGGAGGGACCCAAACACAACAGGATGGTCTTGCTGGAGTCACATGGACCTGAAATGACCTGATCCCTTTTCAGATCGTTCTTTTAGTAAAGGTCAGAAGCACCTCTCGGGATTTTGCACCTTTTATTTCACAACAAAAAACGACACTGCCTAAAACTGCACAGGACATCGGCGTTACGCCCAGCGACCTTGTCTAACAGTGCCTGCGAAAAAACAATCTCTTGTTGACAATCCCGTTTTTTGGCTATATCTGGCTACTGTAGAGACTTGCCATCTACAACAGTGAAACCCTGCCACCACTGCGCATGTTCCAAAAAATCCTGTTCCAAATCAAGTGGAATTCCTTTGGTGAGTTTGCTTAAAAAAACGCAACAACCAAAACATACTGGATCCAAAAATTTGAGGCACCTCCCAACCACCCTCTTTAAAACAACAACTACATATTTTCACGAACATGGTTTCTTCCGAACCTGTCCAGCCCTTCCAATTTCTTTGGTGGCCCACATCACGTTTGGACTCATGCACCGACCAAAACTGGCCGGTCGCAAAAACACCGGCCACAGGTTGGAAACACACCATCCCCAGAGGCATAGCAGCAAATGAGAAGTTTAATCCTGGGAACCGGGGATGGCACAAAATTGAAGAAAGCGGCAAAGATGTCATGCTCAACAGAGGTGCTCACATGGTCAACATATGTCAACATCATTGGCTTCCATCAGGATGAGAAAGACCGATTGCAAAACACAGTAGTTCGCGGTGGCAGCAGCTTGACTGAGGGCTGCGGTAACGGCGGCGGTGTATGAGAGAGTGGTGGTCCGTGCAAAAGGGCGTGAAGGCCTGGTGTAGTGCCGCTTCTGAGAGGGGCGTTCCCTTTCCAGCTGCTCCAAACGATCTTGTTTGGTTTGTGTCGCGTGAGGAGGCATGTGATCCTGGCGTTTTCCGCGTCGGCTCGCCGGTTCATGGTGGTAACCGCCACCATCGCGACCACAACTACAAACACAACGACAGCCACCACCACCACCACCACTACTACTGCTGCTACTACTGCAACCCGTTCCATGTCCAACTAGCACTGTTCCACCACCAACATCAACAAGAACAAAAACAGTGAACAGTTCTGCTTTTGCTATACAACTTCATGTTTGGCTGTCGCTTGACTTTGACGTGTCAACCCTCGCAAAAAGACACCAGACAACCGACGAAAAAAAACATATTTCACTTCGCGTGGTCCCCACCATGACTTCAATCTGACAAGTTTTCTGGCATGCGTTGAAGCATTGTTCTAGCATTCTTTCTGGCATATCTTCTGACACTCTATCTGGCATATCTCTGCATATTCCGACATTCTTTCTGAAATTCATTCTGGCGTTCTATCTGCAATATCTTCTGGCTCGCGGCTGAGGTCCGGCCAACTCCCGACGGCAGTGTTTCCCGCTGGACCTCACCGCCAGCTCCCGACGGCAGCGTTCCCCACCGGACCTCAACCGCCAGCTCCCGACGGCAGTGTTCCCCGCCGAACCTCCGGATGGCAGTGTTCTCGCATGAGCAACCGCTGAAAGTGCAAGAGGCTCGAGTAGGAAGAGCGGCATGCCCAAGTATACAACAACAAGAAACAGACCAGAGGAAGTACACATATCAAAGCATGCGTAAAAAGCAGAGCGCACACACATGAGAGGCATGCATACATAAGAACACATATGTAAGAGCAGCCGCATGAGAGCACATATAAAAGAGATTCTAAGAGCACGCACATGAGAGCACACATATATGAGAGCATGCATATGCAAGCGCACAACACATGAGACTTAAGAGAATTTCTATATATAAACCACACGGAGCATGACAGCACGCATAGGAAAGCACACATATGAGAGCACAAAGCCCAGAGGTCATGATTCACTGCACCCGCCACGAATTTAGAGTGTGCCGAAGACCGCCGCCATGGCCAAAGCGCTGCGCCTGTGTTTCTTCATGGACTCCTTGATCACCTGCCGCTTGAAGAGCCCTTTATAAGGGCAAGACTGGTCCCTGAGCCGTTCTTGGAGGGCCGGTGCCAAGCTGAGGAAAGTGAATGTTCTTCCCGCTCTTCTTTGATCTCGTGCGGCGGGCGCTCCTTGCCAAAGTCCTTGATGCGCCTCCTCAAGTCTTCTGTGATAACACCCTGCTTCTTCTACAACCTGACCAGGTCCTTGAGCTTCCGATACTGAAGCGAAACCTTGCTTCGAAGTCGGAATCCGGACTGTGGTTCTGGGTGCTTCTTGACTTGGCCCCAAATCTGTTTCTTCACCTGCTTCCTCCAAGGTGCTTTGGGGTCGACTTTGGCTGGGGGGTATATTTGGCGTGAATGCCACGAACTTCCCAACCTGTTTTGATACCCTCTGGGGATGTGATGAAGTCGGCGATAACTCGGCCAGATGACGGCTGTGCGGCTGGATCAGCCGCTTCAGCCCCTGGCTCAACTGTTGGATCTTGTTCAGGCTCTTCTTCTTCTCCTGGGCCTTCTGTCCCTTTTGTGTTTTCCTCTTCTTCTTTTGTTTCTGCGGTCACTTGGCCGACGCTGTAATGCAAGGGTTCAGCTTCCTGCTCGAAGAGAGAGTCCAGGTTCACGTCGATCGTCCATCGTCCGTTCCTTTTTTGTGCTCGAAGCTGTAGGACCTCAAATTTAATGTCGGCTTTTTGAAGCAGGGCTGCGTACACATCTAGCAAAGGATGCTCCCAGTCCAAAAGCCAGGGTGGCGGACAGCAGGATGGAGGCTTGGGAGGAAATCTGAAGTAAAAACGCTTTGGCATCAGGCACCTGCCACGAAAAGTTCACCTATAGGACCACAAAAACATGAGTTTTTTTTTTTGTGGGCTGGCACGAAAAGAGATTCTGCGAGCCTGCACAGTCGAAATGCACTTCGAAGATCTCAAGGTGAATGAATGCACTGTAAATAGCAGCGAATTCGCCGCGCACGTCGATGAGCACCTCCGGTCAAGCACCCGTCCTTAACAATTCCCGTAAGAACCCCTAGCATGGCCACACTGTTTGAAATCATCAAGATCACACCTGCAGATCTGATCCCTGAGATCAATCCCCCCAAACACATCACCAAACACCCCTTTTTCCACGGTATCGTCCAACCGTCCTCGTCCACGCGCTCGTCCCGTCCGTGGGGTTCCGGACCACGAAGAGCTCCGAGAGGGAGATGACCTTGGGGAACGAGGCGTGCAGCCCGGCAAAGCCCGGTGTGACCACGAATGACGACCACATGACCGTTGACCTGTTTTTTTTGAGATCACCAAATCAAGGAAACATGTGTTGATCTGTTTGTTGCTGATCCAATTGTCATAAAGACAAGTGCTATTAGTGCGTCAAAGGTACCATGTGTGCACTCAAGTTTTAGGATGTGTTTTCCAATCTATGAGAGGACGGACTACTTGTTTAGATCAATGTCTGCAAACTCTGGAGAACAACCAAAAGCCACTCTGCATGCAGTGACCACATGTCGAACCACTTAGTCCAAGCTGATCCGGGTTGAAACTCAAGAGAGTCCTATGCTTGCCTGTCCTCTGAAGGGGAGGAATTCAAAGGCACCTCCTCTTGGAACCAAGCCCAGGTGTGAAATGTGTTGTATGAGAAATATCAGGGCAAACCACATGGCATGGACGGATGTGAAAATGAAGCTCAGACAAGGATTCAGTTGAGAGGAATGTCTATCATCAACAGGTGATCATATATCGGTTCCTCTGATGCCGTCACCGAAGAATGATGCCGTCAGAATGACTCCCCTTTCGACGCCTTCAGATGATCTCGTCCGAGACGTCCCAGTATCTTCCTCCATGACCCATGTGACTTATAGCCTTGAGGAACCTGGGAAAGGTTGCCAGTCACGCCTAATGACTAGTGAGCCAGGAACTCTACAGGACTCTATGCCAGTGCCTCGATGCCTCCATGCGCGGAACATTGAGGCGCCATCGACGTGGCGCCCAAAAACGCCGGAGCAACCGCTGAGTCTCCCGGGCTCTCAAGGACCCAGAGGCCGGATTTCCGATGGCCGCGAGCACCTGGATTCGGGCGCTGGACGTGTCTGAGACAAACAAGGCCTGATTAGGGCCTAGGACTGCTTGTAAGGGTGGGTGCTCTGATGTATGAGACAGGATACATCATCCATGATGTCAAGGAACCTTTGGGGCTTGGTTCACACACAATTCTGTGTTGATTTGTAACATTGCTATTTATGATGGTTTCTTCCTTGTCAGGACTATGTGCTTCACCATAGAAGATGTTGGAGGGTGCTGCAGTGATCTGGATCACCTGTGCAGCACCTTTGCCATACCTCTCTAGATCCAACCTCCGGTTCCATAGAGTTTACCACGTCCTAACGACCGTCCTGACTGGTGAAATGGACCTCGAGATCCCCTGACCACTCCGACGAACACATGGTTACACGACGGGATCTCGTGGCATGGCTCGTTCGATGACGAGTCTTTCTCCTCTACAAACAGGTGGCTTTCCACTTCCATGTGATGTGTGAGTCAGAGGGTAAGTGAAACGTTCGGGTCGCCCACGTGTTCTTGAGTATAGGAAGCAATCCCAACAGCTCCAAGATCAGGTGAAAGGAAGGAGATGGAATTCTTGCGGGAACTGGGTTATTTAGGATGCTTTAGGGTATGAAGATGTATGAAGCACATGGTAATGCATCCACTGACAGAGGTCACATACAAGTGAGCTTCGCTGCGCCGCCATCTTGGCCTTCTGGGAGTTCCATGGGTTCCCTCTTGCTTCGGTGCGATGAAGGTGGTTCAGTGGTTTAGCGGTTTGACCCACTAAGATTCAAAAGAGCCTCTAGAATTCACCCACAATAAGAATGAAAAACACATAAAATGATACTTGCTGAATAAGATAGACTTACTACCTGGTCTTCCATAGGGCCTCTGGAATCCACCAACCCCGCCACTTCAGCTCCTTGAGCACGCTCGGTCGGAGCAGTCGATCAACGGCCGGGTGGGTCCGTTCTTTCTCAGGGTCCACCGTTGTTCATCCCGATGAAGTCAGGTTCCACCGTTGTTCACCACCGAACCACCCGTGCTTCAGCTGGTGGAACTGACGATAGGTCGGTGAACGGACGATCGTTGCATCCCGCACCGTCTCCAAGATATCCAGCATGTGAACGTGCACACCCTTGGCAACGCGGCACTCCGAATGCATTGGATAGCCCACGTGCTTGGCAAGGGCCGGGACACCTCGAGAATTCACTACTTCGCATGACAGGCCGATGAAATTTTCTGGAGAGCAAACTGGGTCAGATGTTTGTTTGTGCGTGTTTTCTCTTATGTTGATTTCTGTTTTTTTCTTTTTTTTTCTGAAGGGTGGTCGTCCCTCCAAAAGGGTTGATGGCCATTTGATGTCATTTGGAACGGCCCAATCTACCGGTCTACTGATGGGCATCTGGGATCCTTCATTACTGTGAGAAGTGTGGATCCACTGTGCTGGAACTTCAAGTGTTGGAGATTCGTCTGTTGATGAGCCTATAGGTGCTAGAGAAAGGGACATTCTCAGCCAAATGATGCCATGCAACTGGAGTGGTAATCAGTGGTCACTCAGTCTCGCCCCTACAACAAGGACCGGAAGAACAATGGCCCAAGACCTCTGACTTTTTCCACTCTCAACAGCCAGGTCCAAAAAATTGTCCAATAGCGGTTCAAAAAATGTGGTCCCTTTTGGGAGGACGAATTGGTTCACCACCTCGCTTTTGTCAAAGAGTAGACACGTGTGTCCAGAAAAACATCGAAAGGATCATCAAAAGGCCCACACAGTGGTGGATGCTCTTCCCTAAAACCCGAGCCTTTACCCTTTTGTGGAACTCATCGTGGCTTCCTTTTTGTGGAACTCATCGTTGGAGGATTCTCTTTGACTTCGACTCTCAGGTGGCGTGCAAAAAGGCGACCAAAGCAAGGCAAGAAAGGGCGAATAAACAAGAAAAGGGCTCTAATGGGTACGCCTCACTGGTCACTGATCACTGATAACTTGCTCATGGTATAGATGATCATATTATGATGATTGTATATGATTGTTGTCAAATCATCCAATCCAGGCAGTCAAATGCAACACTTCTTCCACTGAAAGATTCAGTTGGGATTTCACTAGCTGTCTGAACCCCCAAAGGGTAGGGCTATCTTTCGATTGGACACACGCAAGACTGAGGAACTCGGATTTTCACAAGCCCCTCATACATAATATCACAACAACTGCAATCCTCACCATCCCCTAGGCCCTAGGGGCCTTACTTATATCCTGTGTAACTCAGTATCTTCACATCTGTCAACTGCCACCTCTCATCACAGCACGCCGCTCGTGGCCACGTTCCGCCCTCCGGGAGGCCCGACGTAGCAAGACTTGGAGAGGGCAATCATCATGCGGGAGGTGCTGGCGGCCAAGTCCTGAACACGCCGGCTGTTCGAGTCCCTCAGAGGGCTGTTCGAAGAAGAAGTGGCTGCCAAGTCAACGATCTTGCGGGAAGTGCCGAGTCTAACCGATCATGATCTTCTGAGTGCCGAGTCTGACCGATTAATGATTCATCCAAATAGTATAGATGCTAGATCTTCCAAAGCAGTATACAGTATACACACTTGTTTTTTTGGCTTTACCGCTTATCAGCTCCCACAGTTCCAAGTGGAGATGAAAAGCAACTACAGATGGTCGTAGGGGATCCAGTGATAGAAGGGACTCATAACACCCCCACTTTTGCCCACTGCAACCGTGTGTGTTGCCACTGAGGCTGATCAGGGACCTTAGTATGGACCTCCAGTGCATGGCAAAATCATGGATCAGCCACCGAGAAAAACAACCAAATACTTATTCACCAGGGGTGGGTGCCAGGGGGGTCTAACCACCTCCTGAGGATATGGTTGGAGCCCTAGGGATTATAGGCCACTTTGATATTGAAAGTTGCAGCTTCCTCTTGTTGGATCAATATAGAGAAGTGGATTGAGAGTGACTACCCCTCCAAGGCCAACAATTAGGCCAACAATCTGTGTGAACCAACGACCACGTTCAGGCATTGCTTGTCCAAATAGCCCCCCTGCCCGGGATGTCATGGAAAGGAAATCAAGTCTTGGTGAATTTGAGACTCTTGAGAAACATCCAATGTTTTGTTTCAAGAATCTAGCTGACACCCCTTATACAAAATAAGGAACATGTTCCTATCATCTATCTTGAATCCCACATCTACCCACGCCGATCATCTCCGATCCCTGAACAAACACTGGGTTTTCTTTCATTGCCAAGTGCACCAACTCCACATCAAAAGACCGGCACAACCTAATACTGACTGGTGCGACTCGTAGTAGAGAATGAGGGAAGAAGAATGAGCCGTTTCGCCCCCAATAGAGAGTCTATATTGGATCCAGCCACCATCCAGCCACCCTCATTCCCTATATACTAAGGTCGCACCAGTCAGTATAGAAACACTGAAAAACCACACATCGGACCATCCGGCCACTTAACGTCACCTGGTTGGACTGGCCCCCTCACCTGACCGGACAGGACCCCGACCACCACAACAGGAAGCATCACTCTTCCCATCCGAACAAGGCGTCTTAAGGGCTATAACTATATCACACTTTCCACCAAATCTTGGCACGCACCCGAACCGCCAACAATTCATACACTCCTATAGCAAAACGCCATCTATCCGAATTCATGGTCCCTTCCCTTCCCATCCACTTCCTCGTCCCTTTACCTCTCAACCACCCTCCACCCCTCGACCGCCTTCCACCCGTCGCCCGTGGAGTCGCCCCGGCCCGTCGAGCCGCCCCGTCGAGCCGCTGGGCGTGCCCGACGTCCAGCGGACCGGTCAAAATCCTCCGGAAGGCCTGGAGACCTGAGACGACGAGCGAGTCGCTCGCGCGAGCGCGAGACGGCGAGCGGCAGATGGGCACGGCACCGGGAGGGGTGAAGGCCAAGGAGCCGATCAGGTCGAGGTCTTAGAGATCGGAGCGTGAGGTCAGGTCTCACAAGATCGAAGCGTCGAAGGGTCTGTTGGTTTTCTCATGTCGAAAAAGGGCGGTCTTTTTTTTTAATGGTGTCTTCTTCTGTGGTGAGTCTGGTGAGTGTAACACCCCATTCATGTTTGATCGTCGCATGAAGTGAAGTGAGTGAAGTGAAGCGCGCGAGATTGGTGCGTTTCCAGAATAATTAAGCACTGTGAAAGAGAACACAACTAAATGACATCCATAAATGACACAAGGCAGCTCAAGAAACTCTCCGGTCCATGACATGTGCTTGGTTATGTGAAGTTACATGTACTCACTCTGCGAGCCGAACATTGAAAAAATCCAAGTACTTGTTGGATTGAATCCACTGCTCAAAGTTTCCCCCCAGGGTTCACCCGCGGCCGAAGGACAGTAGGAGGACACCAAGAGGACTTACAAGAGGAAGGACAAACATCGACACCTGTTCGGGGGTCCCTAGTAATTAGTACGTCCCCTAAGGATCCAAGTACCCTCTGAGAAGGTGTTTGGGGTGGGTTTGGAGGGTCCAAGTACCTTTTGAGGAGGTACGACTGGATCCCTAGGGGTCATGATCACTGTAAACACGGTTTTCACCGACGCCATTCTCTTCTCCGCGGACGGGGTCAAGTCCCCGCCGCACAGGACCCAGCGTCGACCCAACTAGCCACGGGGCAATTGGCTTTCAAGAACGCGGCGCCCGCCAAGTAGGACCTCGTCGGGCTCAAGCGGGGCGGACGATGATCTCTCAGACTATCTTAAGATATCTTAAGATCTTAATATCACATCCTAATACAATCTATTGCCAAACGAGTGGTATGAGGTCCCCTATACCGGTTGTTGATACTTTTACATCTAAGTGTGGCCACACACCCACACAAACATATGGCTGTGCGTCATATAGCACCAGACCGACCGGTTGACCTACCTGGTGGACGACCGTCGAACTCACGGCAATCGGTGGACTGGTCGGGCTGGATCGAAGTGTCCACAGATCCAGTGGCGGAGAATCAAACCCTAGGTAGGACCTCAGGTAGGACCCACTGGAGGAGAATAATCCCTAGGGTACCAGTACAGTGGTCCTACCGATCCCTAAAAGTCCTCAGTTTGTCCCATGAACCAGTGTCCACTGGAGGAGAATCCAGTTGTACCGTAGGACCCGGTAGGACCCTAGTCATCCATCGTTCACCGATCAGCACCCGATCCGCGTCGGCCTGGTCGACACGGTCGACGTGACTTCGAAGTTCTGGGCTCCACGACACGAAACCGAAGCCCGCAGGAGTTGGTCATGAGCCCCGGAGTTTCATATAGGTTCACAGTAGATGACACAAAGCAACATACATGTGGATCATGGATCCCTTTGAACATGGGATCTACGCTATGTGGATACCTTTGAGCATGGGATTTATGCCATGTAACTAAAAACATCTATTAAGATATCGTATCCGCAATGTGCTTTGCATCGTTTCGGGGAGCTTACCAAACATATCACCTTCCAAATCACAATCCCAAGTCGACTAGAGTATATACATATTACACCATATTACTATTTCATGTTTAAAATCCATCTTAAATGTCATGTGTTTTCCAAGACTCATCACAAAACATCCTCATCAGCCCCAAGTCAGGTCTGCTGCCCCCTTTCCCCCCACTCCCTTCTCAACTCCGTTTTTCCTCCGGTGAAGTTGCGAAGACGCGAAGAGTGCGCTGAGTGCCCTTCTGGGCGTCCCGGCTGAGTGCCCTTCTGCAGCATCTCGGAGAGATAGTCGCAGGCGCCCTTTCGTAGACCCACCGTGGGAGCCTGAAGTGGGCTACCCAAAAAAATATTGTTAAAAATATATCACCCGGAAGGTGTTTCTTTGAGAGTGGATGCCGCCCCAAGTTTAGTGATTTAGAGGAACCACTTAATACAAAAGACTTCTTGCAAACCATCTACTCTCAAACCACTGTAGTGTACTTGTTTTTACATGGTTTTAATTGTTGGTTTGTTTGTTTTGTGTTATAAACCTTTGGTCTTCCACTTCGTTGGCCTTCCAGAATGATTGATGACTCATCTGACAGAATTAGAACTTTGACATGCAGATCGGCTTGCCAGTGAACTGGAAAGCACTACAAACTGGCTACACATGTAAACAGAGTCGTGGTGGGTCTGGGTTCCTATATCTAGTAGGCAGTCACCTAGCGTTTGCCAATGATTACCAACACCCCTGACAACTTTGAGGGTAATTATATATTGGGGCAGCAACCACTCCTTTCTAGAGAGAACCTCACAAAGGGTTGTAATTATGAATGAATCAGTTCCTGATACACAAAGTTTGGCCACAGCTCACAGCTTCACAAGCTTGATGATGTGGCCCAGGATTCAGCGATTCAAACCCGTCTTTGTATGATCAAACACCCACCTCAATTTAAGACCCACTAAACACGTTGAAGAGGAACAAACTATGGTTGCTGCATACTTAGACAAGGTCAGCGCATAGCTGTTGCATCTGAACATGTGCACATGTCAATGTGGCATTGGACTTGTATCGAATCATCCGGTCTGTTTTTTTGATGATGTTACCCAAAACATTGTTCAACCACCCAGCAAACACCTCAACAACTTTGCAGTGGATGTGTAAGGCCTCCAATTCAATCCAACACCACTGAGAACCACCACTGTCCACTGTCACTAGTCACTTCTGGGGCGCCGGGCACTACAAACCAAAGCCAGTAGGTAGAGCGTGAACCTGAGGACCATAAATTCACATCTCTGGATCGACCTGGCTCTGTTCACCCCCACCCAAAGGGAGTCCCCTGGCTCTGGAAACCACCCAACAAAATAGGCAAATGTCAAACAAAAGGCGACATGGCATACGTCATGTTCCTTCAGGAGTCCTAGGCAATTTGGTTGTTGGGTTGATGTTTGCAGTGAATGGTGTGTCCTACATATCCTGGCTTCACAGATTGATGACAAATTGTAACCTTCCAATGTCTGGGCTGGCTCCTCTGATCATCGTGGCCTGGAATGGTATGTGACCCATATTGGGTGTTTTTCCAAAGGACAATGGCAAATACATTGAAATGTCTACTAGTATGTGGGTGCTGAAGGCGCATTAAAGTGTTTGTCGCTGCACTTCCATTGCAATTTTGTCCCCGATTTCTGGATGTCGGGCTATGCGATGTTCAAAACGTCTTGCATCTTGCGCCTTGCGCTGAAGAAGCAACAGCTCTGCTGAAGTAACAATGAGGCGAGTCATAAACGATTTTCGTGGCCGGCAGTAAGCTCCTTGCGGTGTCCTTCAGAAGAAAAAGAAAACGGGAGAAGATACGGAAACGAAAAGAAGGAGAGAAAGGTCGACTGGGTGCCAAAATGGCAAAGTCTCGTGCACTCAAAACCGGTACCAGTCGAAGCTGGTGATGATAAAGCCGGTGTCGGCGCAACCTGAATTTACAACCTAACAAGCCTGAATATATATATATAGAGAGAGAGAGAAGAAAAGGGAAAAACAAAAGCAAAAGGAAGGATAAAGTCATGCAACATGAACAATTACATACTCAAAAGTGCAAATCATTGAAGCAGTCATGAAATTCAGAGAGTTCGTGACAGGTCAGGACCCAAGATCATCTAAGATCAATGCGTGGTGATGAACAGCAGTGAAATTATGTTAAGCAATCTCCTTGGGCCCGGCAGTATTGCGTCAGCGTTTTCAAACGACATCTGGTGATCAGAAAATAACTCACGGTGCTCACGAGTAAATCTGAAGTCAGCAGCTTTGAATTCGGCGCCCCGCAGGGATCACACAGCACACCCAAGTGGGAAGATGCTACTGAACACACTTAAATATAGAGCTCAACTGAATGAACATAAATGTCAGAAGCTGGATTAGGAGTGAATACTTAGCCCTTGACTCGAAGGAACGGTAAGAATGCTGGGTCTATCAAACTGAAAGTGTTGCAACAGCCGCCGCACTAGCACGTGGCTGAAGAGTCGAGTAAACAGCTTTGTCAACAGTTCAAAGAAAGCAGGTACACATCAGGAGGTCTCCCGATGCTTCCCATCTGGCTGCCTAGCTTTGTTAGGCCAGGTCAGCAGCAAAATGCCTAGTCATGGAGGGTACAATTCCAGTGCAGGGGGTCCTGCTCCTGATTTTATAGATATAAAATGGAGTGATGGACCCCCAGGAAGCCATAGAATGACTGAGACCTCTATAAAATCAAGCGTGTTGACCAATATTAAAAGTCTATATTTTGAGAAGACTTGACCCCCTGAAATCCTTATAAAATGAGCAGTTTTCTATAAAACAACGCGTGCTGACGCCCAGCAAGTTTTCTATAATCTGATGACATCAAATGACATTTGACGATAAAAAACGCATGCTATTTTTTCTCCACGTTTCTCTGGTGCGATCTGCTCTGGTCCCACATTGGTTGCCAAGCGCTTGACAGAAAATCCCCCTTCGCTCTCATTGCAACCACAAACACACAACATGTTAGACCAATTGAGATCAAACATTGAGACCAAAGGCGTTTGTAAACACTTTGATTAAAAAACACCAAAAAAACAACACTTTCATATAGATTCCTAAACATTTCTAAAATTCTAAACGCTTTCTAGCTGCAATGAGGCGACTCGACATGGCTCAACCATGTTGCTCAACTTTCACCTTGGAAAGCTGCATAAACTGTGGATGAGATAAGCCCACTGTGTTCTCACAGGCGGACGTCTCAAAAGCTGATTCTCGATCAGCTTGAGCTTGTCGTGCACAAGCTTTCCCCACACCTCGCGTTTCCGTGTTGGAAACTCGGCCGAGAAGAAATTGGCGGCTGCGTTCAACAGATCTGTCCTTGTGCTCTTGGAAGCGTTGGGATGCCTAGGATCGAATGAACAAAAATTAATTTCAAAAAATGGTAAACTGTAATTTTTTTGAGATCAAACTTGACAATAGATGTTGGGAATGATCAGACCTTGATTCATGAATCTCAAACATCGGATTTCATTGTCAATTTCTGAAACAAAATTTTAAATCAAAAAAATCAACGCACTCACCCCCCCCAAAAAAAACAAATATATACATTTTTCACATCAAAAAATCTCATAAATATGTTCAGATACTTTATCCGACAGATCTTGGTCTCGGCGTCGAACATCGGCTTGCCAGGAAAAGCCAGGACGTCCATCTCAAGCAGCCGGGACATTTGTTGCTGAATCATGCGGGTACCTTTGGATGATCTGGTGTAATTGGAGGCCTTGTTCTCGAGCGGCTGCAGATGGCCACCTTCTTTGCCACTGCAACGGATGACTTCTTCTCGATGGGCTTCGTCTTCCCAGCAGCTTTCCATCGAGCTGCTGTCCTGAAGCACCTTATCTGTTTCTTCCGGCGCTTAGGCTCTGCTTGGATCCCTCGAGAATGGAAGCCTGAACGCCAGTCTGCAGCCACCCGCTTTTGCGCTTCCTTCACTGCTACGACACTGTCCTTCGTCAGCTCCACGAAAAAGGCGTCGATGCACTCATGTGGCGCACGATGACCTAAAAAGAAAAGGTCAACAAACCAAACATCTTGAACTAATAGATAAGCACAACTACAAACAAACCAACTAATGTGTTTTTTACTAATGTGTCTATAAACTGGGGGGTGTGACGTGCAATTTAGCATTAGATAAATCGTTTTATAAGGAGGGTTGACCCCCCTGATTTTGTACTGGCGAATTGTACCCTCCATGCCTAGTCCCCCTGCTTGAAACAATCTCTTAGGTGCAAAGGTTGACACACACACACACACACTTCGACAATTTGTATTCAGTGAACTCAGTTACCACGCTGGG
>CAXAMN010021429.1:388680-401193 GCA_963970005.1 Durusdinium trenchii | reverse complement strand
CTCAGTTACCACGCTGGGAAGGAAGGTGAGGGAAACGTAAGGTGAAAAGGTCAGCGCAACTGAAATGTTTAACAATGTTTAGCATCTGCAGAAGCGCGGCTGAATTTCGGCGGCTGAAGGCAGCGGTAGGAAACCTGTTTGGGGTTAGGTAGCATGAAGAACCATGGAATCAAACAAAGCAAATGAGACAGCGTGGTCAAAAGTTCGGGTTGCAGGTACGTCGAAAGAGCGTCCTCTTTCGATATCCTAGTCTGAACCTGGAGCTTCGTTGGCTCACGCCAGGAACAGACCCGTGAGCCCCCTGCCTGCCCCTGCCTGATTGGAGTGGTCGAAGGAAACCCTTTGTCCAGGGGTGGACACACACACACACACACACACACGCGCACACACACTCCGGTATAGAATTCCCGCACCCCCCCCCCCGGAACGAGAGCGCACGCGCACGCGGCGCGCCAAAAAATCCGTCCCAAGCGGCTTTGGCTTGAGCACGTTGAACTGAACCGCCTTGGTACTCAAAGGTGCCAAGGCCTCGGGTGCACACTTCTTCGGCCCACGTGAGGGCGAGGGCGAGGTATGGCGAGGGCGAGAGGTATGGCAAAGACGTAGAGATCCACGGATAGCTCCGGTGTCCCAACAGGTGTTTGGAACACCACCACAACCACCACAACAAATACAAAAAATACAGACAACCATCTAACCTGGCGCCGACATCCAAAAGTTTGAAGGAGCATCTTCTCAGGTCGGTGGATCCGTAGGGCCGGGAGTGTCTGTCTGGGTCTGGAACGGAGAGAGAAAACACATGAGGCGTTTTGGAGGCCTTGGACTGGAAGAGAGCAACAACAATCACCACTACTGCCCAAGTGTACTTGCTTTAAGTAGCCCATGGTATGCAATCATCATCTTGTTTCCACCAATGTAAGTATAGGGCGAAGCCCCCGGTGACAAGGCTTCTTCGTGCGACGTTCTTCGCATCGGAGCGTTTTGCCGGGTCCGACTCCTAGAGGACACGCGGAGACGACACAGCGGACCCCAGTGACACGAGCCGTCTGGGACTGGCATATTGAAGCATCAAATACATGGAATTGTATAAATGGGACTGGCATTCAAGCCATGACATGGATTTATACATAATGTTCATTTTTTAGAGCTATATACATGGACCCTGACTTTCAAGCATCCCAATAATTGATCGGTCAATATGCCAGTCCCATGTGGAGAGTGTCTGGGGGACGATTCTGAATGATTCTAAGCCAGGTTACCCTGTATGGTGCAAAACCAGGTTACCCTGGCGTTTCCCACTGGACATGAACCAAATAGACTTACCAAACATGGTCGAGCTTAGCAGGCTGAAACGGCTCCAGGCTACGACTCGCATGAGACAAGGGATGGAGATTGGAGGATTCACTGCATCTTGGCAATGCCCTTGTGAGAGAATTGGCGCCTTCACTCTGGCTGCATGCTTCCACTCTGGCTCACACATCAAGAAACGCTCACGACGTATACTACTCCCGAGTTTCTGGCTCTAAACCCCCCCAAACATCCCAAAACCCAGAAACCGCCAATCTTTCTATACAGAATAAAGGTGGATCACCACCTGCAAGGTGCTTAGAAAAGGGATCAAGGAAGCTTCTGAACGCCCAACAAATCCATGTTTATTTCCATTGCTCAAGCCAAGAGAACGAAGTCTGTGGCCGCAGCCCAACATGTCCAAAAAGACAGACACACAACATTATGGAACTTTCGTGAATCAAGAAGAATATTCTCCAGTTCTCCCACTTGGAGATGTTCCCATGCAGAGCGCAGCAACATCTAAAACAAGGCTTTTTTTACTGCTTTGCATGCTTGATTTGTTCCCAGTGATGTGTCTTTTTTGTTGTTTAATGAAACCGTTCCAACCCCCCAAAACTCCAGGTGTCGCCTCCAGGTCGAAGACGTCCAGACCCGAAGAACCCAACACCGCTCCGGGACTGACTCCATGCCACGCCGTTCCGTGTGGCGAGGCGACACGGCTGGAGACGACGTGAAGAGACACAGCTGGAGAACTCGAAGAGATGAACGGAGACAAGGCTGGAAGAGAACCAACTGCAGTTTCTATGATTTATACAGCAGTATGAGACAGTATGAGATGTATCATCTGACTGACTTAACAGCAGGAATTGTGGGTATCACACTTCTATCCTAATATAGAAGTCTGTTGGGTTGTTGAGTCATATCCCTTCAGCCCATTTCACCCCAACACAGTGCTGAGAGTCCCAACCGCTCCCAACGCCTGTGGCAGAAGGACCGGTGGTCACAGCGCGTGGCGCTTTCTTTTTTAGCGGTGGAAGGGGGGTGGTTTATTCGGCTCAGCTTCTCTGCAAACATCCGTCGCTCCGCGTCACACACTCTCCCTGAAATGATCATGGGCCAACGTGGATGCCATGGCCACTGAAGACTCGGAAGACCACCCTGTTCCAAATATACCATCATATATGGGTATTAAATAGGTGGTATGGTCTATTTCCAATAGGTGGCGCCCATCCACGTCCGCACCATCCACGTCACCACCATGAGGGACGTTCCACCAGGACGTTGCGTGGGGCCGTTGGTCCAACTCTTCGGGAACTTGACACTCTTTTGGATGCCCACCAGCTTGGTTCGGCGACGGTGAAAGGATAGAAAACGTTATAATGTCTCAGACCATCTCACTGGAATAGTCACATAGTTACATACATTTACCCCATCCAAATGAATCATTCATGGTGGCGTAACTATTCCACACTATTCCATACATGGATGGTCTAGGGAATGGGATGGTGTTGGCCCGCCAAATGGTACCCTCGATGGGTGCAATTGTCCTTTCTTGCTGCCCAAAAAACTACATCTTTGGGGACCCACATCAACTCGCTTAAAGGATTGTCCAACTGCTCAACTAATTAGCAGCTCATCTGATTCCCTTTCTGTCAGGTAGCTTGAGGAAAAAATGAATCCAAACCTGGACCTTTGGGAACCACTGAAACCGTTAAAGGCCCTACTACAACACTCACATGATCTGACAAATAAAGGAAACAACACCCAGCTATACCGTTTATATTCTGCACCAATCTACTGAGTCTTGTACGAATCTAAGCACCATCTACAACAACCTCGTCTATACTACCAAAACCACTGTAATGGACAATTGTGTTTTGCCGGCGAAACCTAAGACGCATGAAAAGCCGTCCATTGACTGCAACAAATTGTGGGGCCGTTAAACACATGTTTTTTCATTACCTTGAACGTTCATGAAAGTCCCTAGACATCCACTTTAGGATGAACCAGTGAGAACTTGAGATGTTTCTTTCGAAGAATGCTAACATAAAAAAGGCCACAAATAGTGCCCTTGCAACCATCAATCTGCGTCACCTTTCGATCCTATTTCTAGACGGAGGATCATCGGTTCATCAAATTTATCCACCATCACCAGGCTTTGGACACCCTCGCGAACTCCCAGTCGCTTCTCTGGTTCGCTTCGCCTGTTGGCATTCCAGATCAAGGACCTGACCACGCGAAAAAATAGCGACAAACGCGAGAGAAGACCGGCCGGTCAACCCGGAAAACAGATCGGTAAGGGAGGTGTTGCACTTGGTTTGGATCCATCCTCTCTCAACACAAGGCTGTATAAAGCAAGAAAGGCGTTGCGACCCAATCTACTTTTGTGACCATCCTGTGAAACTGAGTACAGAACTCTAGGACTCTAGGCAGCTTGGGGGCCCAGATTCCTTCCTTTTTGGCTCAATCCCTGCCCCTGAATCCCTGAAACGCGGCTTGTGTGAGTCTTCTATGCTTTCTACCTCTAAGGCTGAGCTGATCCAAACTCTGCACCTTGCTTTAGTCTCCTGTTCAGTATGTGCCCCCATCTTTTTCTGGATCCACTCTCCCATCAGTATACACTGAGCCCCCGGGCCAGACCACTCATTCCACGTTGGATCTTCATCCGACCTCATTCAGCTTCAGGGCGACAAAACATGTGTTATATTGAGTCATACAGTTATTCCTTTCGAAGATTCGACTCTTAAATCTCATGTGACAAACGACGAACCGTTAATATAATATCGTTTAATTGGGTTAAAGGTTGAAACAAACAATTGTAAACGGATGTCAACGTGACAAATCTGAAACTCATATATCCTGGAAGCAAAACCTCCGTCATCTATCCGATGGTGATGATGATGATGATGAGGATGATGATGATGATGATGATGATGATGATGACGATGACGATGACGATGACGATGACGATGATGATGAAACTGTTCAAAACCGTGCCCAACTATGGGAGAGTTCGAAAGCATATCGAGTATTGTTTGATTCTGTAGATTCATGCGGTTCCACGACATGCTGTGTGGGTGATATCCTCACACTGCAAGATTGAACAGGAAGAAACATATAAATGTAACTTTCTGGAGCTGATTGAAGAGATTCCACACGATTTGTTTCCACGTCTTTGCCCTAAGCTGAGCGTATGCTGAGCGCAATTCCTCTCAAGTAATTAGCCTTGGAGGCCTTCTTTGACCCCCCACATCTTCCCAAATCGCCGTACTACCAGGAGCCCCAAGATCCGAGGTTACGCATCTCTAGGCTTCCACCTCTCAGCCGGCCAAGGCATCGAAGGTTGGAGCGCGGTCAGGCGCCATCGGGTGCCCGGGCCTTCGAATTGCAAGTCGTTGGCAAAGTCCAAGGCACCAGCGATGAGTTCTTCGAACTCTTTGCCCTTGGCACCTGAGGACGGAGGCACTGAGGCAGGCACTCAGCTTTTGAGAACCCTGGGATTTTTCGGCCTTTTTGGGTGGGGAACCACTGGGTGCCGACACACACTAGGCAGTCTGCATGGTTTTTGGGGTGCCAGAACGGTATATTTATAGGAAACCCGAAATCATACCACTCTGTTGCTTGCGGCTGTGGATAGATCCAATGCCCAATATGGAAGAACTTAACATGTTGAAAGGAGCCAAGCTTTGTAGCCTCTCTATAGTGCCTATTATAGACCTCGGCCATGGCTTTCAACAGAAACCTACAAACAATTTTACTGCTGATGGGCAGATTGAGTCACAACCCTGAAGACCGTGGCATTTTTGTTTTGCTTCGCATTGATGAGCCTGCGATGTGATGGTTGGGAGGTAGAACCTACACCTAAAATATCAAAATCCTGGTGGGCTCCACATGTCTTTGTTGGGGGTGTTTGGGGGACAAAGGGTCAGCAATTGGTCCCGAGTCTTGAAGAATCCAGTGCATCTACGATTCTCAGCTTCCTGGTGAAGATCTGGTCTTCCTGATCAAGACTTCAAAAGGAGAAATCACCTGAAACACCGCCCTCGAGATGATCCAAGTACTTCAAAAGGATCGTCAGCATCTTCAGATGACCCAAGTACTCTCTCTCTCTCTCTACAACAAACTCATTTGGGTTCTCCCTCAGTGATGATGTTTTTTTCTGCAGATCCGCCAACGGCACAGTGCAAGGGAATCTCCAAAGTACACTAGAAAAGGAGGCCTGACAGTGCTGTCCATCTATGACTATGATTGATAGTTTCAATATTCCGATCCAACTTCCCGCATGCCCATCAAAATGTCCAACAGCTGGAGTGTCTAAATTTAAATAAAACCAACTAAGCTTGGGGTAGACCGATCAACCTGTGTTAATTGGTGAAGCTTGGGGAGCCTATCGGGGAGCGTGACAATCCATCACTATGCTGAGACACCGGGGAATCGACATCCACCAATAAAACACGCAAAACTGCGCAAAGCTGCAAAGAACCTTCATCCACGCCAGGGACATATAGGTTCAACACATCCAAGATCACCCAAGTCTAGGCCGAATAGAAAGTCGTCAGACACCAAAACGGCCCTCGGATCCAAAGACGTTTTTCGCCTCCCCTATTCCCCTATAGCTATCTACTAGGGCTTCAGTCGTACGGAAACTCGTTGGGACGGTCGGGGGTGCGACCGGAGGTACGACTCACAGGTCATGGTCTGCCTTCCTCCGGCTGCAAAGGTACCCGGTGCTTCTTGCATCCGACGTCATCGGGGCTTTCGGACCTGTCCCTTCCGGATCCGACCATGGCGGGATGCTGGGAACCCCATGCTAGATGCTGGTTCCCTGGGCATGCCACAAGTTGTTCTCGTTGCACCCCGAAGAAACCCTAAACCCGAAGAACCCTGGCCGAATGTCCAACCAAAAGCAGCTCAGTCGCCGTTGAAGAGCTTTGGGCCTGTTGCTGGGATGCGCATGGCTGACACAAAATATACCTTAACATTGCATGGATTGACTTGTTGTCTTGCGACGTCTTTTGCAGGCGAAGACCGAAGATCATTCCTTGACACAGGAAGACCAGTGCTTCTTTCCCGTTGATTCTAGCGAAACTTTTCTGCAAAGAGTTCGTAAGTAACATACACGCACAACTATTTTTGTATTGTAGGCATTTTTTAATTGTGTTCTATGTGGTGCAGGATGTCCTCCATTCAAAACAGCAATAAAGACGTAATTTTTTCTCAAACCCAGGTTTTGACCTTGGACTACCCCGGGCTTGCACAGTCACCCTTGGAAAAGACCAACTTCACCACACGTCGCTCGCAAGCTATTTGGAGACACTGCGATACCTAAATGCCACATGTACAGATGGGTGACAGATACCTGGGCCATTGCACAGGCCCCTCTACCCTTCATTACCGGGCTGCTAAGTGTGGTTGTGGAATCCTTCAGTGGTTGATGTTTGGCTCTCCCTCCCTGCTTCTGATCCCTCGGCGATGGATGGGATGGAATCCTCCCTGCTCGCCACTACCGACGACGACGACGACCTGCTCGCCACCCTCCGACCCGCGCGCGCTCCGCCCAGCAACACCGAGGCCTGACAAGGTCACCAGACTGATGATGCAGTGGATCTCGGACGAGATAGAGACTAATTGGTCCGCCCGCGCACGCGAGAGAGACAGAGGGGGAGAGAGAGAGAGAGTCTGAGTGTGGGGACAGAACGAACAACCTGAGATGATGTGTTGGAAGGCAACTTGCTGAATAAATCCGATGAGTTCCCTTTGATGCTTTCTTCACCAAGTGCAGTGCTGGGTCCGGCTTGCACCAACCAAATAAGGGACTAAGGGTCACGTTGAGTACGCCAGCACGGACTGTCAAGAGTAGACGGTCTCCCTGAGAGACTGACTGAAAAAGTGTCAGAATAGAATGGTCGTCGGAATGGAAGTGAACGAACATGTATGAACTATACAGAAGTGCTGCACGCAAAAAAAAAAACTCTGAAAACGAGGAACTGCCTGGAAGTTTGCACCCAAACAATTCAACAAGTATGACCATCTTCACCCAGCAACCTAAGTCCAAGGATTGCGCCAACCAATCCCACCTTGCTAGGACTAGCCAAGATGTTTTCACCATGTGTTTGTCCCCTAATTAGTTCAACAAATATATAGCCAACCTGCCTGGTTCGAGCCGCGTGCCTCCCCGACCCGACCACGTCCACTGGCGCTCCGCACCCAAGGCAAACGGAGGTCCGGCAGGTCGGGCCTCGCTGAAGCGGTTTCCAGAGGCGGCTTCGAAGCACCAAGAGGCGCCAAATGAAAACAACAGCTTCTGAAAGGGAAATGGATTCTGCATGATCTTGCTGTTGTTGCTGTCCACTTGTTTGTCTCTTTTTGTTTCCTATGATTTGTTTTGTGGGGATATGGGTGAGACACATGTCTGACGTGTCCATGTTCACATGTTTCTATGTGAATAACTTTTTACCTTGAGGTCCGTTGAAGTCCCGATGTGCCGAGCTATTGCCAGTAAGAAAGGGAGCAAAAATCATACTTACTTCTGCATTCTGGACATCTCAAGGTGTAAATTGAAGCCAAGCAGCTGTTCAAAGCGTGTTTGCATCTCTTCTTTGATCTGTGCCTGCAAGAGGATTGTCTCTTGCAGATGACGTGTGCATGTGGCTGTAACGAGGGAAACCAATACCAAGAGGGGTATCCACGGCCATGACAAAAAACAACAACTTTATTTGCAAATTGTTGAACAGGTGTGGATACAAGGGACACACAAACCTTTTCCCATATATGATGGGTGCCTGCACAGGTACCCCAAAAATCTACCATGGAAGTGGAACGTGCACATGTTTCCAATAAAGTCAATGGTTTCCAACACTGGCACTACCTGATCTACTGTATAAACAAGCAAACGTAGATCTCGACATGTGCAGCAGAGATCGTCCACTAAATGGCTCTGCCCTCCAAGAGTTTCCCAACTTGTCTTCAGAATGGCACATCTTGACCCACACATGAAACCAACAAAGGCTTTAAAGGAGTCCCTTTGCAAGGTCTATGGATCTCTAAAACGCCTCCATCCACAAACGAATCATGCTTCGATTCCAAACGCCCATCGAAACGCCCGAAATGCAGCTCTCTCCTTCGCTTCCAGCAAGCGTTCCATCAAGCCTGGGAGATCGGCCGGGCTCGCAGGCAAGCCGTAGAAACTGCATCATCACTGAAAAGATCTGAAAGGCACCAGTGGTAGTTGGTACTGTAGTTCATAAATTGAATGCTAGATAGTTGGTGCGAAGAGTTCTCATGCATTGTTTAGCACATGCACGATGAGTGGCAAGCTAAGTAAACGGCCTAGAGCTTTTATGACGACCATCAACCTGCACACCTCGATCCCCCTGGATTCAACTCATGCACAGGGGCCTCGCAGCCGACGCGACCCTCCCACAGACGACCCGGTCCCCTGAACCAAAAAGTCAGTCTCTGGGACGCTGGGCCAAGCTCAATCATCAGCTTGTGATCATCAAAGCGCTGCAACAGGAAGGCCAAGGCATATGTCCTGGCGCATGAGACACAGTGAAATGTCATAGTGTGGATCAATTTCTCCTTCTTCCAGGGTCTTTGGGAGGTCTCCTATCTTAATGAACACCCAAATGGGTTTCTACATGCTTCCTCAAAAAGGTTGTTTAGGATGATGAGGCGGAGGTGGTCGCTTGAAGAGACAAAGTGGCCCCGGCTGGTGCTTTATCAGCAGTCAAAACCCAAGCATGTGGAGACGAGGGTTCAGGCAGTCCGCGTACAAGTGAAGGCCAAAAAGAGTATTTCAAAAGTACAGTCGAACGAGCTACCAGATTCGCCCAAACAGTCAAGCAACCCCACCTAACCTAGCTAATTACTCATTAATTAACTGTGAAGCAGCCTGTTTCGATAAAAGCCGTTTCGTCAAGACTTGCAAACACCAGACAGTTTGAAGGTGGTCCGAGTTAACGTTGTTGGGCAGGGCATGCGGTCTTCGCATCTTCCCGAGGATTCAGTATGACTCCCAATTGCCTTTCCCCATCTTCTCCAGTTCCCCAACTCCCAAAAAGTTATCCTCATCCCAGCCACTGCATATACTGTAGACTCATCTGGATTAACAATCCCTTTCCATATGAAGAGGTCGTTCTATCAAATTCAGTGGGAGTTAATCGGGAGCTGTATTTAGTCGAGCGTCTAGAATCTTCATCTGTTTGCCCCGGAAACACTCACACCACCCCGAACCGCGGTACACACTGCTGGGTCATCCCCACTTGGCGTGGATGCAAGCGCCCTGATCTCCATAGAGCTCCGGACTGAGCCGCTTGGGGCAGCTGCTGGGGAGGTCGTCTGGGTGCAGCTGATCCGTCAGGAATTTCCCTATCAGGAGTCAATTGACTGGGCAACCCTGGAGGTTTCCGTGTCCAAAATCTCTGGGCAGCTGTAGAGAAGCGCTTTGCTGCAAAATCCAGTGTCCTATGTGTTTTGAAGTCTTCATGACTCGGAACAAAAGCAAACTACTCCACTTTGGAAACATCATACACCTGACATGTAGCACTCAAGTATGTTTGATGTTTCTAGGCGAGTTGAGTTGTCTGGCCAGCTCAAATGGAAATAATGTATGTGATATCAGTGATATCCATGTAAAACTCGACAGACCATATCAAGTAAAATAGCTGTTATCTTCGCTGGACACTAAAACTTCAGCATACAAAGTATTTCTCCCCACCCCCCCGAGAAAAAATACAGCATTGACAATTCGAAAGGCTTGGTGGGTTGACTTCTTCAAGGGACATGACACATGAAATACGCAAAGTCCGGCTCTTCTTTTCATGAGCCGCGGGGTGAAATTGAAGGCACTCAGATCCACAGAGAGAGCCTCAAAGCCTCATGACCATCATGAAAAGCACCCCAAAATGGCTCCTGATGCACCGAAGTAGCTTGGATTGGCAGATCCCAGAAACCTGGGGAAGAAAAGTAAACATAACTATTTGCCAGTCTTGGGGGGATTCACCCACTTCCGGAACATACAAATCAACCGATCCACAAAACCAGGGAAGAATCAACCTGAAGAGGTTTATTATGACCTGATTGGAGACTCAGTCGCCGACCATCTGGTGAACGGATTCCACAAATCAAGGATTTCCAGACTGGGATAAGCCACCCTATGATTGGTTGAACAATTTGCCCACCATTTTTCCAAGCAACAGGAAACCCATAACCTTCTGGGCCGTGGAAAAATTGTGGAACTATCAGGTTCAAGGTATCCCTCAGCACACCGTAACATCATGTAACATTTCACTTGCCTCCTTTCTTGTACATTCACACGTTGGGCTCTCCTCTCCATTTAAAACTGCAGTCCAACCCATCTCACGGTTCAGCATTTAGTCATTTTGCCAAGGTGCTCCGACTCCAAACCCGTCAAGAAGTGCCAAGCCGAATGGCTGTTCAGCAACTGAGCGCGTCACACGCGCATCCGGCACGTGTGCCCGACGGGCGGAGGGGTTCCCACACGGCGAACGAAATGACCAGAAACCTTCAGGATGAAGAGACTGAAGTGACCCGTGGTACATGTCCTTCTCAATGTTTCTACCCACGAAACCAAACTATCAAACCCAACTAATTACTGTCGAACCCATGGGTAGATTGATTGGTAGAACATGCAGAACCCTTGCAAACAAGGGTTTCGAAGTATCGAACCCATGGTCCAGAGGCAACCTGGGCGACCACTTCATCGATTAAATCCATCAAAAACCATGGGCGGATGTATTTAGGGCTTTCATATCGCACAGGGTTCGCGTGAATTGGCTTTGGATCCGTCTGCATCAAGTCCTAGAGATCAACTGCTAGAGAACAACCTCATGTAACCAGGTGGAAGGGTAGAAGTTCTGAGTGTTGCTTCTCCGCCTGCCCCCAATCCAAGATTCTGTCACTGCGATACATGGATCCACGGCTTAGGATTGAACCTTTAAACTGTAAACTCTATTTGTATTGGTGATCTGTGAAACTCACCAATAACAAATCGCCAAGAGAATACAGCATGTTCCAGCAACCGATCCGAGCTGGAAATGTCCTCTCGATCCGTCCAAAGAAATCGTCCGACGAGCTCATCCAAGTGCCAGACGCATGCATTGCCTTTTGGCCTTGGTCGAATGAGTTGAATGGCAAAAGAAACGACACGTTCGAGGTAAAACCATGGCTACTGAGCAATGTCAAAGCAATGTCAAGCGTAGTTCAAGCCTTCAAAAATACGTTAGGTACAATCAATGCAGTTTATACCCTAGTGGTGATCACCTACCCTTCAAGGAAGGGTAAAGTACAGCAAATGCAGTCTGCCTCTGTGTACATCGCCCTTGTCATGATCGATGGATCACCTACCCTTGATTATCAGGAACAACTGCTGGTATCTCCAAACAATGAAACATCCTAAAGTCCATGCGAAGGTGGAGCTGGAAGTGATCATGCACCGAGGTGAGGAAAAGTTGTTATATATCATATGAATCCTCGGTGTCTTACCACCATGGCCTCGTCTTGTTTAAACGCCTGAAGCATCCTGATTCCCGACATTGCAGTCAAACTGAAACATCAAAGGTGGTCAGGTTTGAAGGCACACTTCGGTGTTTGGATGAGCTGCAAAGCCCCAAGGCGCTGGGTGTTCACACTCAGGGCCTTATAGAACCATGTAAGCTGGGATGTTCACTGATCCCATGGTTTGGGGTGTCTTGTGCCATGGCTATGACATGCTATGACATGCTATGACCTAAAGTCTGTATATTGTCATTGCTTTTTGATCAGCTTTGAGCATCCCAAAGGTTCAGGGACCGAAACACAAGCAATGGCCCAGCTGTGGTTTCTACGACGCACTCCAATGGAAACTGCACTTTGTAGCCTTCCGGTGAATGTACAAAGACAATAAAAAATCAAAAACTTGCGGGCCGTTATAAACATATCATAGTGCCGCAAAAGCTCTAAGCATGAATGATACTGCGGCAAAATGGACTTTTGCAGAGCTTTTGCAGAATAGTAGAAGCTTCCAAACACAAGTGGCGAGGAAGAGCTCCACAAAAAACAAAGGGCCCACAAAAGGACCCCAGGTTTGGGCCGTCTCCGTCTAAGTAGTAAAATTGCAACCGAAACATTGCCACTCTGTGCAGCCAAATGCAGTGCGGTTTCACCCGCTGCTGTTACTGCCTCCTTGTCAGCACCAGCGCGTAGTAATCGGTCTGCTAGTCG
>CAXAMN010021429.1:375958-388670 GCA_963970005.1 Durusdinium trenchii | reverse complement strand
TACTGCTTCCTTGTCAGCACCCTTGTCTAGGAGTATTTTTGCAATTCCATAATTGCCCTTCCGCACAGCCAAATGCTGTGCTGTTTCACCTCCTGCTGTTACTGCTTCCTTGTCAGCTCCCATGGCAAGCAGAAAAGTTGCAGCAAAATGATTGCCACTCCGTGCAGCCAAATGCAGCTCTGTCTCACCCGCTGCTGTAACTGCCTCCTGGTCAGCACCAGCACAGGTCGGAGGAGCACTGGGAGAAGCCTCGGAACGCTCCAAAAGGGCTGGAGCTGCGACTAGACCCCGCAGCTCCATCTCTCTGAGCAATTCCTGAGCCACTTGATCCGAAAGTCCTTTCTGCTGAAACATGGTCATCAGTTCGTCTCTGGTAATTCCTTTTCTCCTGATTGCGGTCTGTGCAAAAGAGCCAGATACAGCATCTTCACTCCTCACCTCGCTGGTCTCACGGTTCGCCACCATCTGTGAAATGGGTTCATCCATCTGCCTGCGATCGGCGTGCGACACCACGGTGTGCACCGTGTCGGGATGCTTCAGATGATGGCGCTCGATGCAGCGCGCTTGTTGGAGGATGTCTCGGAGCACTTGGTTGTCTCTCTCACCTTGGAGACAAGCATCACAGGGAGCATTCAAGGAAACGAGCAAGAAGTCTTGCTTGTTTGCTGGGATAGAAACTAGTAAAACGAGGTTTGATGGTAGGACAAAGATCTGAATCTCTATCAAAAAAACACTCTACACAAATGTAAATCTAAGATGCTGCCAGGGGTTAGTGTTGCAAAACTGATTTTGGATGCTTTTGGCAAACGCACCAATCTACTAGTTTTGGGATGGTTGTACTCTGAAAGGATCGATTGAACACTACAAACACCAGTTCAAACACATTACATCCCTTAAACAAACACAAACAAAAGGGAACAAACATTGATTCCATGTTTTAAAATGTTCTCTCTCTCTCTCGAGTTGGGAGCCCCTTTGGAATCTGTTTGATGCTTTTGCAGTGGCAAACACGTGTCGGCCAGTGAGTCAATGAAAGGAGGCCGGGCACAGTCATGACTCAAGCAAATAGGAGTGACAAAACAAGCTGCCTGGGTCTTCGTACCTCCTGAGGATGGTTTCTGAAGTAAAAACATGTCCAAAAGAACCGTTGGAGGCAAAGTTACATTGTATGGTACATCCTCAGGATGGTCCCTGACCCTCTGGAACAATTGCTGAAGCAGCTCCAGGAAACCCAAGTTCACGATTGCCCTTCTCAGATTGATGTATGCTGCCTGCGGAGTCACCTCACCTGTGCCAGGTGCCGAAGGTTGTGGTCTCCACGGCTTATTCACCAGGAGTGGCTTGACCCAAAGTAAGATATTCCGAGCAAAGGCTTCCTGCTGCTCTTCAATGGTCACATCGTCATTCTCTTCATCTATCTCTGGATCATCAGCAAATAGATTAGCATGATGATCCACAAAGGCTTTCATCTTTCGCACCTGTTGGGAACTGGCTCAAAACCGTTGACCAAGGAATTGTTGATGTTTGGAACACGTCTTGTCAAACATTTAAATGATTTGCCCAAACATGATTGAACAAACATATACCAATATCGGTCAAACAAATCTTCCCCTTTAACGTCTTTGTGGAATGCCACTGTTTAAGTCAAACCCCATCTGCACCTGCTCTGTCCACCATGCAGCTTCCACACGCTCTTTGGCGTATCGGTTGGCTCCTCGTAGCGATGACAAACATTGCAGGTCGGCCGGTGCGTGTGCGAGCACCTTTGGCAGCACATCGGCCAGCGCCATGAGGTAGTGAAAAGCCACCAAGAGGCGAAGTGAACGATGGAACTGAAAGGAGAGAGCCAAGGGATCGAGGATGAACATGCACTGCAATGTAGTTGTTCTTGACTCGTTAACAACTCACACATCACTTCGCTTGCCCAGAAGCTTAGGGTTCCCTTCTTGGAGGTGTCTTCAGGTCCCTTAAACACAAGGCGATGGTTTTCTTTGACTCATGCATGTTTCACACTAGGTAGAGTCTACAGGAGTCTGCACCAGTCCTGCGCTGTCCTGCGTTTGTTTTGCTCAGTCCTGCGCTGTTTGTCAAGTAGTTTGCGTGAGTCCCAACCACTGCCGCAGAACATCCTTCACACTGTGCCATGCCAAGAGACACATGTGCCGCCCGCGAGAGTAGGTGGATGAAGCATCGTCGGATGCCCGCATCGATGCCTTATGGGACATGCATCGGGTTGAGTGGCTTGAGAGGTTTGTTTGGAAGTGATGGGTGAATGGTCAGTGCGTCCTTTGCGGGGTAAAAGGTGGTTTGAACTTACTTTCAGTGTGATGCAGATCTTATAATCTGACCAAGGAATCAATATCGCAACAATCATCTAAACTCCGAACAACACAGCACAAATTTCTGCAGTACAAATGATCGAGAAGAAATTGTTCCCAGCAAGTCCCTTAGCCTGGAGAGGTGACATTCCACAAGAAATGCTTCGGCAATCATGTCCTGGCTTCCACATTTGACCTGGCTTCTGACATCCTAGAAGCACTTTGGCAAGGATACACCAAATCTACCTAATGCGTGTCCACTTGAGATCCCTGAGTACTCTAGGGACGCCCATTGGACAACCTCCTGCTGGATGCTCCGATAGGCTCGAAACCAGCGGCTCCACATCTGTCCAGCATGACCTCCATGTGGTACAGCCCACATCGCAGTGGGCGTGGGCGTGGGGCGTCATCTACAGCAGTGCACCAACCCCCAACCGACTGAGAACTGGACGACTCTGCGGTGGAATCTTCAAGTGGTTCCATCCACGCTTCTCCTCGCCACACGCGGTGAGCGGGGAGGAACCACTGTCAGGCGGTGTTGGTGTGGGAGGCTGTATTGGGGGTGTCACAGCTGAAAATCAACATGGAACATTGATGAACCCACTGATGTTCGTAGAAAAAAACATATGATGTTTCAGGTTCCATGGGTCATTCGAGCTTGCAGCTCCTGCAGCTCTTCCAGAGCATCCGTCTCTCACATGGACCATGAACCTCTCACATGGCTGCTCTGAGTCCATTCCGCCCGCCCCGCGTCGTTTCGCCTCCCCGGGCTCTTCGCCCATCATCATGGTGTCGCGGGCCTGGGCGAAGCGACAGACCAGCGGTGAAGTCAAAAGCCCAAAAGCGCCATGGGGTCTGAACTGAGCGAAAACAGAAGTCTCCAAGAGATCTGGTGGTTTAATCATGATGACCCTGTTCCTGTTGGATTGAGCTGAAAATGGTCAATCCTCCTTCAAACAAGTGCTTGGGGTTGATATAAATATACCAAAGAACCACATAGTAATTGTGTTGCGCAAATTCCTATGATCATCTGGTCAGGTGAGGGGCAAAGTCGGAACTCTTTTGGTGTTTTGACTCTATTTTTGGAAGAAACATAAGGGCTCGGAAGAAACACCACCTGAAGGGAGATAACAAATTGTGACCTCTGACATATAGTTTAAGTTTAAGATTCACAACATTTGTAGCACCCCCATACTGTTTACAGTACCTATCCCTATCAGCACCGGGACTGTTCTTCCATCACCTTCTCTTCCTTCCTTTTATCTCAGGATGAGTGCAACCTACCTATAGAATGTCCATCCAACCCAAACTCCACTGAACCCACATAAGCACACTTCAAGCACGCCGCAAGCACGCACGTGCGCCCATGTGTCTTTTGCCAGGGTCCCGCACCGGCGCATCAGGAGCCAGGAGAGTTGGGAAGGCCTTCCTGCCAAGGTGTTTCGGATGATTTTCGGGGATTGCTCCACTGATCCTGGTGGGTGCTACTGGGACACTTGGCAGCAACAAGGCCGGACTATCCCGGAAAGGTTGGGAGGAAGCGGGTAGCAGCAGATCCTCTGATTTGGGGCTTAAGGGTTCAACATGGTTAAACAAAAGGACGGCTAGAATAACTATTAAGCAATTTGTGTGAAGTGGAGGGTAGGTTTACACAACCAGGGAGGAGAGTGTGTAGTGTAGGGAGTTAGCCAGGTGAAAATGCTAGTCTCACGATGGTGGTGACAACTCTGGTCGCCAATTTAACAGTGAATTCACCTCATATGCTTTTCAGGGTTGTCTGCGGCTGTTGTTGTAATGACATGCAATGACAACATGGCAACCAAGGGTTTGAAGATACAAGATCCACGCGTTCCTGGCGCAACATCTGGGTTGTCCAAAGTTCCTCCATGTTCCTCCTGCAATCACAGTAATCAACTGCGTGGCCAGCGGGTTTAGCAACCAAGCAGAGTCCAGTGAGATACTTTCGGGGGTTTGGGGCGACCAAAAAGGACTCAAGAATTGTTTCCTGGGAGATGCCGGAAGGAGCAGGTCGGCGGGTCAGCCCGCAGGTCGATGCAAAAGATCTCAACTGCCACTATAGTCCCTTTGATTCCTATGGTAACAAAATAAACAAGCAAGCAAGCAACAAATGAACAGGCACCACATTTGGTGTCATGATTTGTATTTCTTGGGATGCTACCTGATTGGTGCAACCAGGACTGCAAACAAGAAATGAAGAGGACCACTGGTCATCACTTCTCCCCCGACCCATTGAAATCCACAAAGTGGTTGAACAAGGGAGACTGCTGGGTCCTTTCTTTTGAGGACAAAATATCTTCTCAGTTTGCACCTGTACCGGCCGGTTTCAACCACAAAATTGGACAGCAAACAATTATATGCCTGGTGAGCAATGCCAAGTCCATGAAACACTCAGTGTAGGGAGTGGAGATCAAATGAACCATGTGTAGACCTGGAAAGCTGTTGGTTTCCTTATGCAGTCGAAGTCCTGCTATAGTTCAAGTACATTTGATGGAAGAAAGGCGCTTCCACGACCTGCGATTGCAACAAAACACGCCCAATGGGTGATGTGTCTTGGTGGTTCCAGCAGTTGACAGCAATCTTTTCTTCCATCAACAGTGGAGTTAGTTAGCATGAGTCAGCTACTGACTAGTCCGCTATCACACCACCTGCCCCCCGCCCCAAACTGGGCATCCCCCTGCTCAGAGATCCGCAACACATCCGGCATGTGCGGCGGCAAGCAGGGTCTGAGGACCGGCGGTCGGCGGTCGATCGAGTCCCAAAACCACCCCATGGGTCGAACGGCATGACCCATTCATACATAATATGTACCCATACATAGTACCCAATGTCACCCATTGGGGTGAGTCCATTCAGTCCCTCCCAAGTGACGGCATGACGGCATGGTGGATTCAATGACAGGGCGTGGAACGTGACGTCACTTGGTCAAAAATGGGTTGCATCCGATGTGTAGTTACAATACCTTTCAAACCAACTCTCATCGTCTCGACATGTGAATTGGATTGGCAATCATGTTGCCCTTGGCTCTGACATTGCCAACTGTTTATGGCGGACACTCTCGTTTGGGATGACCCAGCGAGGCTTGCCCGGGTCTCAGAAAGTGAACGAAGCTTTCGCAAACGTCCATCCCCCTAGGGCTCCTGGCCCCTGGCCCACCTCCGTTTCAAAGGTGGTTGGGGATAGGTTTTCGGGGGTGTCTTACTACCTGAGGATGTGGGCCAGGAGCCCTGGGGATCAGAAAAGTATCCAATGATTCGAAGGTTTACTCTTCACGGAAAAAGAGGTCGAGTCTTCCAGCTCTTTGCGAAACTCTCCGACAAGCCAGGACAGTCATAGGGGAATACACTCAGCTCATGATGCCTAACAAAAATCCTCTGCGAGGAGGTCTGCCACAGCTCAAAGAAATCATTCCTAATTCAATGGTCGTCCTTTTAAAACAACTTCGGGCACAATCGCTGCCAAACAAAACCCAGATGTAATTCTATCATTTCTATCTCTGAACCGCTGGCTCCCGCACGACCACACCACTTAAAAACCGAACCACGGTTTGCCTAGAGTTACATTCATGACTGTCAATTCTAGGAGGAAATACTGATCATCTCAGTTTGATTATCTGATTTCCTCAGGGTTCAACCCATACCCATAACTTTCAATTTGAACCATGCAATTCTATTTATTCTACAGGCAAAGCACACTGACTGACCTGACCTTTGGCCTCGTTCCCGGTCTTCATCTCATCCCGGCCCTGCACGGCTCCGAGGCTCCACACGACGTGCTCACCGAGCTCAGCAAGAAGCACACCGCCAAAGCCTTCCCAACGAGGGAGCCGGACCGACGATGGGCGACGCGACTCTTCCGACGAAAGCGACATGGTTGAAAATCGAAGGATGGAAGGATCCAAATGGTTGTCAGGCTCTTGACAGTCATGACATTAAAAATAAGGTGCCTGACATCAAATCCTTACAACTTACAACTTACCCACTTGGTGGAAAGAAATAAAAGGAATGTCACACTGTCACACTTATAATCTTGCAAAGCGATATGATATATATATATATATATATAGTCCTTCGAGGTGACCTTTCGACTAGGAGTTGGATCCAGCTCGGCTCAGAAACAAGTTTTCGGGCGCGGCTAAGACACATGGCGCAAGAACTGATGGATGATCCGAAATAGAACTGACTCAAACATGGGCTTGATTGGAAGATGATTGATCAGCACAAATGTTGCGAAGTGATCTCAACTATAGCATTGCATTCACTAACCACTACACGTGTCGACTGCTGATGGCGCGCTGATGGTGTAGTGATGGTGTCCCGCACCCTTCAACGATCGCGTGCTCGAGCTCTTGCACTGATTCTGAAGCACCGGTGCCAATGAGAAGAAACATGACCCTAAAAAACCTTGGTTTTTAGGAAACTCCAGCAGCCTGAAACCTGACCTAAAACCCAAGGAACTTGGCCACTTGGCACCTAAAAACCGGAAGCAGTCTAAAACATGCACTTGTGGGTGACAAGACTCAAGACCCGGGTACCCCTCTAGCGCCTTTGAGACTCGAAGCAATTCATGCAAAACATAAGAAGTGCAGGAGAAGTGCAGGCCAAAACATCTTTAGGCACGGGGTTTCAAAGAACTACTGCCAAAGAGATGGCGCGCATGGCTGTTGTTGTCCCTTTGGTAGAAAGCATATAGTTCAAGAGGACACCATTCCAACCAACCAACCAACAAGGGCTCAAAAGCTACCTGTGCTGACCGAGGTGCTTTTCACCGACCCCCGCAGGACTCCGGACCCGCCTCGAAGGGCTCCGGTGACTGTCGCAGGATCCGGACCAACCTGGTCGGTGGCGGATCGTGGCGGTCTGTGGTCGGTTCGTGGCTCGGTTCGTGGGCGAACCGGACTGGGTCTGGTTGCGGATGCCTGGCGGCGGAGCCTGGGAGCTCCCCAGGTGAAAGCCACTAGAATCTGGTTGGAAGGGTAGTGGTGGAGCAATCTAGGTGGTGGCCCTGGACAATAACTATATAAGTGAATTCCGCCCAAAGGCCATCTTTTTTGAAAAGGACGATTCCTCAAGCTGCCGCAGCCAGTCACTTGAGAAACCACCCCAAACATATATGGAATATTTGCCGATCTGTTGTTGAAAAGGGGTCACTTGATTAGCATTTATGCAAGTCCCATGAGTCGTGTCTGGGCAATGCTAGAGGAGTGCCAACCGTTGAAAACCTCAGCCGAAGAAGAAGCACCACACTTAGACTTAGACCCCCTATGGTGCCTGAAAGTCCATGGCATCAGGGGGAGATGGAAGTTCGGAAAACAACCCGAATCCTGGTTCCGCAGTTCTATGTATGACCACCTTGCCAAATCTGCTGGGTAGACCTGGTATAAGAATTGTTTCAAACCTGGTGACAATCTCCATAGCTCTACCTCAAAAGGAACTCCTCATTTTACCATCATGCGATCATCGCTCTCTATTTGCAGGAACCTCCAACATCAAAAACACACAAAACACCAAACACTGCCAATGCCATGCTGACTTAGGTCTCAGGTCGCTCCAAGCCGCCGCGTTCCTACAAAAATCACAACGCTTCCCACACGTAGCGGCATGACCTTTCTGCTACTGGCCTATTTGCCATACCTTGGGGTTTCTTGACCCAGGGCCACAATTGATTGGCATCGGCATATCTAGCTCCAGTTGGTGTAGAGTGTAGACATGGAACCGGCTCCAAAACCGCTTCGGCCCCCCCCCGCGGACTTCAAGACTTCCGTCCCCAAGGCACATCGGCAGCAAATCCACGCACACGAAGGAGTCGAACTGGATGTCGGTGGCCTAGCTGAGGTGCTGCGGTGAATTCGGTTCAGGTTCAGGTGAGGGGTCTGCACGGACGATCCCAAAGCCATGCCAAACCGCACCCTAGTGAACATCACCAAACCTGTGTTGCAAGGTATACCTGGCCCATGTTCATGTACCAGGTTTGAGGGCCTTGGTTTCTGGGCAGTTTTTACCCATTTGCCACATGACTTCATGATCCAAGCAAGGCATGATGTTAAGACCAGTTCTCCATTGCAGAAAAGGGATTTGGGTCTCGCAAAAAAACCTCAGCTACCCAATTGACCGGTGAGACCTGAAGGTTTATGACAAAGGTTTATGGCACCCGCATGAAGGACTTGATCATCTGAAAATTTGAACATGACCAAGAAAATCACAGGCCTTGTAGTTTACATCATCAAAAATGCGAATCGTCTCCCCGAAGTCTTGCATGTTGTGCTGTCAGGTTCTGATTAATGCATCCACATACCTTCTGAGGTGATGTGTTCGATTTGTTTTTTATGTAGACGGCAGCAGGGTCCAGTCGTACCTTCTAAGACAAGGTGGCCGTGGATCCAGAGTGATGTCACAAATGCAGGATAAGACAAAAAACAAATACAATTGCCCAGATTCCAAAGGACTGCGTGCATAGTGTCGTGAACACGTCGCAGGGTTGTTTTTGTTCGGAACACAGGTTGTGCACCAAAAACATATCATCATGGTGAGTGATATATCGTTAAATTACTTTGAATAAAACACATATTCAAAAAAAATGTATGTTAATTTAAGGTTTTTGACCAATAGGGATACACGTCCGGAAATGGAACATCGCACCTGCAAATACGATCTTGTTTTACGTTTGATTGTGCTTGTGGCCCCAAACAACCATGCACATAATTTCAAGAAAATATCAAACATACTAAGAGTGGTTCATTAGTGGTTTGTTTTGACTGACACATCTCTAGATGTTCAAATCAATTGGAATGGCTATGAGTTATCAACTGCCATCAGGCCATCCAAAATGCAAACACATAGTCCGAGAGGCTTACCGACTCACCTGTAATCGTCACCCAGGAGCGTCGTCACCGCCCCCCCCGCCCCATTCAACGCAGCAGTCTACGCTCGCCTTTTCAAGGAAGACGTCGGACTTGGGGGCCTCCTTCACCTGAACAATCTTTTTTGGGGTGCTTGGCGCTTATACTCTGAAAAGTTAGTGCGTACACAGTGCAGAATGGTTGCCGGGGGAGGCCTACGAAAGCAACTAGCAAACGTGTAATATTTGCTTGCTGTTTCGGCTCAGACACTTAGGGGACTATGATTTGGAGGTTGACACGCCAAGAAGAAAACTCTTTTGCGCCAGGCCACACCGGCCTCAGCAATTGTAAATCCCCAACGCGCAGCGTAGGCTTGTCCGCCAGGAAGAACAAAAGGATATCTATTCGAGTAAAGCCCTTGTGCAATGCCCTCTTGCAAATGCCTCAGTTACTGGTTGTACCCTCGCCTCCCGCCTCTCGGAGCGGGCACGCAACGCCAAAGTGTGTCGCCAATCAGTTCAGTTGGTTCGACGCTTGTATCAACGTAGGTGGTAATGGCGACGGCACAACCGTAGGCAGAGAGCCTACGGCTGATAACCGCAAAAACGCGAGACCCGACGCCCGCACACGCCTTTTCTCACAGAGGCCTTGTGCCAAACATCCGCACGCAAGTCTGTCCTTGACCAGAACCCTTTTGGTTGACTGGTGATTCCCTAGCATGAGAGGGAAACAGTCCTGCAATGCTCAAGTGAAACTGGACAAGCATTTTAGGGTTACCGTTCCATGGTGCACTTCTTCTCTTACTTACTTACTTTACTTACTTTACTTTCTTTACTTTACTTTACTTTACTTTGCTTTACTTTACTTTGCTTTGCTTTGCTTTACTTTACTTTACTTACCTTACTTACTTACTTACATACTTACTTACTTATTTATTTACTTATTTATTTACTTAATTACTTACTTACTTACGTACTTGCTTACTTACTTAGTTACTTACTTACCTACTTACTTACTTACCTACTTACTTACTTGCTTCCTTACTTACATACATATTTTTCTTTCTTAATTACTTACTTGCTATCTTGCTTCCTTGCTTACTTACTTCTATACTACTTACTACTTCCCACGCGCGGCTGGAGCCAGCGTAGCTGCCACGACGACGACGACTACTACTACCACTACTGCTACTCGACACTTGTGTTTCCATATCAACGAACCGCCAGCAACCAACCAGCACACAAAATGGCCGGAACCCGGAACACCTTCACAGAATTGCCAGTGACAGAAAACTCTCACTCTCACTCTCACTCACAGTCACAGTCACAGTCACAGTCACAGTCTCACTCACTCACTCACTCACCACCACCGCCGCCACCGTCACCACGATCCCTATACCTTCATCACCTCTCTGGACTCCAATGCGTCTAGATCTTGAGACTTTCTGCTTATAGACCTCGCACACACACTGTTTGGGGTCTCTTGCCGGGATAATTGAACCAGGAACACCTATCCGGCCCAGATCCTGGGTCATCAATGTTGGGAAAGAATTGGCGTCCAGGGCGTGTCTATGGCAGGCCTGGGGAGGTCTCCCCAAAATTGAAGTGTTGAAAGGTTTCCTCTGAGCAAAGTGCACAGTTGACCTCCGAGCCCCTTGTTTGTTTGCACATCTACTGAGTTGATTAGGGATCCTTGCTCCTTTCTGCTCCCCTTTAAAGGTTTAAGATCTTTGGTGAGTGTGGCCATACAGCTAAGCCAGCTTAATGTCAAATTCAAAGAAACAAACATACATTCTGTCCAAGAATGCCGGTCTTTCAGCCTCCTCGCAACCCACCCCCCGTCGCTTCGAATCGGCAAACCCTGCAGGGAATGACGTGGAGTGACCAGGGGCGGTCCTTGGGCATGACAAACATGGTACCAAATACAATGAAAAAGCTAATGGCCGCGGGTGTATTTGTGAATTGTTTTTTTTTTGGGGGGGGGGGGTGTGTTTTTTTCGTGTTTCGTGGCAGGCGCAGGACTTTGTGGACCTTGAAGTGCAGATTTCGTGGCAGGTGCAGGACTTTGTGAGCCTTGGAGTGCAGATTTCGTGGCAGGCGCAGGACTTTGTGGACCTTGAAGTACAGATGTCGTGGCAGGTGGAGTACTTTGCGGGCCTTGAAGTGCAGATCTCGCGGCACCTGCGCTACTTTGTGGGCCCAGAGTGCGTGGCAGGCGCAGGACTTTGTTTGGGGTTCGTGTTTCGTGGCGGGCGCAGCACTTTGTGGACCTTGAAGTGCAGATTGTGGCAGGCGCAGTACTTTGTGGATGTTGAAGTGCAGATTTCGTGGCAGGCGCAGGACTTTGGCCTTGGAGTGCAGATTTCGTGGCTTTTCGTGGCAGGTGCTAATAGCTAGATAGATAGACAAATAGAAAGGTAGACAGATAAATGGATCGATAGATACATTAAGAAAGAATGAATGAATGCATGAATGATTGAATGAATGAAAGATAGGAATGAATGAATGCATGAATGATTGAATGAATGAATGAATGAATGAATGAATGAATGAAAGAAAGATAGAGAGATAGGTAGGTAGGTAGGTAGGTAGATAGGTAGATAGATAGATAGATAGACCAGAGAAACAGCAAAGAGAAAGAGAACCACCACAGGAGGCATATAAGCTCAAAAGTCTTGTGAGGGCTATAGCTTACCAAGAAAATTCTTCATAAAAGGAAATCTATCTATGTAAGCAATTACAACGCTCGTAAGCAGGGTACTTCTGTAGGCTTCTGTCGCAAACCAAAGCGTCCTTGGTACTTCCCATAGACGGTGCCTCCCTCCTGTAAACTTCTCTTCTGCATCACCGTCAACCCGATGTAGAAGTGATATTCCGACTCCGCGGACACATCTGCGCAGACGACCGGCATTGTAGATCAAAGCTCTGGAAATTTCTTGGGCGCTGTCTTGAGCTGACGTGGCTCAGCCAGTAAGAGTGTGTTATGAGTTGACGTCCAGGTCAAACTGGAGGCAGGCATTCTTCCAAGATCTTCACGTTCTGGGCCACCGACTGTTGAGTGTCGCAATTCGACGCGAAGGAAAGCAACTGCACTGTCGATTGGAACGTCTCTGGACTGAACCGTCCTGTGCCAGTCACGCACTCACACTCACACTCACTGACTCACTCACTCACTCACTCTCCCACTCTCACTCACTCTCACTCACACTGAATCTCACCCACACTCACTCACTCTCTCCCTCTCACGATCACTCTCGCCCACTCTCACCCACACGCACTCTCACTCGCACTCACACTCACTCACACTCACCCTCACCCACACTCACTCACTCATTCTCACTCTCATTCTCACTCTCACTCTCACTCTCATTCTCACTCCCACTCTCACTCTCACTCCCACTCCCACTCCCACTGACTCACTCACTCACTCACACACACAGACTCACACACTCACTCTCACTCTCACCACTGTCACACAGGCACAGTCTCACGCACTCACTCACTCACTCACTCACTCACTCACTCACTCACTCACTCAC
>CAXAMN010021429.1:343791-375948 GCA_963970005.1 Durusdinium trenchii | reverse complement strand
CTCACTCTCTCACTCACTGACTCTCTCACTCACTCACTCACTCACTCTCTCACTCACTCACTCACTCACGCACTCACGCACTCACGCACTCACGCACTCACGCACTCACGCACTCACTCACCCACCACCACCGCCGCCACCGTCACCACGATCCCTATACCTTCATCACCTCTCTGGACTCCAATGCGTCTAGATCTTGAGACTTTCTGCTTATAGACAGACCTCGCACACACACTGTTTGAGGTCTCTTGCCGGGATAATTGAACCAGGAACACCTATCCGGCCCAGATCCTGGGTCATCGATGTTGGGAAAGAATTGGCGTCCAGGGCGTGTCTATGGCAGGCCTGGGGAGGTCTCCCCAAAATTGAAGTTTTGAAAGGTTTCCTCTGAGCAAAGTGCTCAGTTGACCTCTGAGCCCCTTGTTTGTTTGCACATCTACTGAGTTGATTAGAGATGCTCCTTGCTCCTTTCTGCTCCCCTTTAAAGGTTTAAGATCTTTGGTGGGTGTGGCCATACAGCTAAGCCAGCTTAATGTCAAATTCAAAGAAACAAACACACATTCTGTCCAAGAATGCCGGTCGTTCAGCCTCCTCGCAACCCACCCCCCGTCGCTTCGAATCGGCAAACCCTGCAGGGAATGACACTGGGAAGGACGTGGAGTGACCAGGGGCGGTCCCTTGGGCATGACAAACATGGTACCAAATACAATGAAAAAGCTAATGGCTGCGGATTTATTTGTGAATTGTTTTTCGGTTTTTTCGTGTGCATTTATTTGAGGGGTGTTTCGTGGCAGGTGCAGTACTTTGTGGACCTTGAAGTGCAGATTTCGTGGCAGGTGCAGGACTTTGTGGGCCTTGGAGTGCAGATTTCGTGGCAGGCGCAGGACTTTGTGGACCTTGAAGTACAGATGTCGTGTCAGGTGGAGTACTTTGCGGGCCTTGAAGTGCAGATCTCGTGGCACCTGCACTACTTTGTGGGCCTTGGAGTGCAGAGTGCGTGGCAGGCGCAGGACTTTGTTTGGGATTTTTTTGGTTCGTGTTTCGTGGCATGTGCAGCACTTTGTGGACCTTGAAGTGCAGATTGTGGCACGCGCAGGACTTTGTGGATGTTGAAGTGCAGTTTTCGTGGCAGGTGCAGTACTTTGTGGATGTTGAAGTGCAGATTTCGTGGCAGGTGCAGGACTTTGGCCTTGGAGTGCAGATTTCGTGGCAGGCACAGCACTCTGTGGACCTTGAAGTGTAGGTTTCGTGGCAGGTGCTAGATAGCTAGATAGATAGACAGATAGAAAGATAAATGGATCGATAGATACATTAAGAAAGAAAGAATGAATGAATGAAAGAAAAATAGAGAGATAGGTAGGTAGGTAGGTAGATAGGTTGATAGATAGATAGATAGATAGACAGACCAGAGAAACAGCAAAGAGAAATCGAAAGATAACTAGCACAAAAGGCATATTTGCTTGGAAATAAATTTTTGCACCGGGGAGTTCACCTTAAAATATTGATTTCGTGGCAGGCGCGGGTGTCGGAGATGAAGTGCAGATTTCGTGGCACGGGGGGTGCGGGGGGGGCGCAGCGCCGCCCCCATCAGGACACCAGATCCAAAGGTGAGCAGCTCGCAAAAGCCACAGAAGCCACGAAAGCCAAAAGCCACGGAAGCAACGAAAGCCAAAAGCCACGAAAGCCACGAAAGCCACAGAAGCCACGAAAGCCACCAATGCCAAAAGCCACAAAGGCCGCAGAAGCCACGAAAGCCAAAAGCCACAGAAGCCAGAAGCCACGAAAAACAAAAATAAGTAAACAAATAAAACAACAAAAGCTTTTGTGACGATTTGTCTTTTTCACACTATTTTGGGGGTCATTGGAGTCTCCCCCCGATGTTGCACAAGGTCAACCGAAAGATTAATCTTTGCAGGTTTTGACCATCCCTGACCCAGACACCCCATGGGACGGGCACACCCACCCACACCCACTCCTGAAACCACCCCAATGTATGTCAATGTATGTATTCAGTGCATGGGCAAGTAGGAACCTAATGGAAAATCAAGTCCTGTGAGAGCACTCCCCCGTGCCTGGACCGTGGCCAAAGCCGTGAGGAAGGCCAAGCACCACCTGTGAGAAGTGCATGGCTAAGGGCCGTGAGAAGTGTATCACCGCGGTTCGTTCCGCAAATATTTTGAAATTGTCATGCTGCCAATGAAGAATGTTCATCTCTACCTTTTCTTCCGTGTCGTAACAATATTTATGCTGTTGTGAATATCTCTTCTGCCAAGTGTCCCAAAGACTAGTCCAAAAAAGTAAACCACTTGTAACAAACGCTCACTGGCCGAGTTCGATGCACCTTCGTGGGGCCTCACAGGGTGTCCCGGTTTTGACCTGCACAGCCAAACCTTTCTGGGATTTGTAGCAAGAGAATTCACTTGACCACACTTGACCATGCTCAGTGCACCACACCCCAGCATCACAAAATGACTCAAAATGCAGGGAACCCAAGCGAATTCCCCAAACACGCGTGGCCAATATGCCAACACGGAATTTAAACATCTATCCGAATCTATCCGACCCAATCCCCAATCTCATGGATTGTATCCACATCTCATATATGGCAATGCACAGCTGGACCGAAGGTAATCAAGTCAATTGCTAAGCTGCTAAGCTGCACGGTTCCCCACTACCTACTTCCAGGTTCTTTCATCCTCCAAAACAAAACACTACAGTACACATCACTACACCCGACCACACCAAAACCATTCAAACACGACACGCTCAAAAATGAACTCACCACAACCCCCACGTCAACACGACGCGCACCGAGCCCCGCCATTTCCGCCAATTCTTGTGGCCACGTATTCGTGCGGGCAGGTGTCCCACTCCCATTGGGCTGATCCTGGGTGTCCCCAACTGCATCCGTCCTCTGCTGTCCAACTTCGGCCCCATCACGGGCTGATCCTCGTCCTACGACGAGACGAACCGAGAACGTGGATCGATTTGGCGAACAAATGGAGCAGCGCGCGGGGCCGCCCCCAAAAAAGGACCGCGACCTACTTCATCAGGTGAAACAACACCAGAGAGAAGAAATAACAAATTACTTTACCTCGAGTGACCCTCACCATGACATTTTAGTCTGACAAAATTCTGGCATGTATTGAAACATGATTTCAGCATTCGTTCTATCTTTGACATTGTTTCTGACATTTGTCTGGCATATCTTCAGACAATATTTCTAGCATGTCTTCTGACATTCTTTCATCTGACATACTGTCTGACATCTTTCCGGCATATCTTCTGACATTCTGGGTGATGTCCTTGCATCTCTGCTGACAACCAACCTTTCTGGCATTCTATCTGGCATATCTTCCGACATTCTTTCTGGCATATCTGCTGACATTCTTTCGACATTCTTTCTGGCATTCTATCTGGCGTGTCTTCTGCATATCTTCTGACATTCTATCTGGCGTTCTACCTGGCATATCTTCTGACTCGAGGTTGAGGTCTGGCGGGGAGCACTGCCATCCGGAGCTGGCGGTTGAGGTCCGGCGGGGAACACTGCCATCCGACACTTGCGGTTGAGGAGGCGGCGGACAAGGAGGACGAGGAGGCGGAGGAGCAAGGCAGATGACATAAAATCTAATAACCCTCACCTGACAGGTGGGGAAAAACATAAAGAACCTCACGAAACACAGTGGTTTTCACAGATGTTCTTGAAGGGCGCCACAACTCTTAATTATTGATGTGTCAGGCAGTCATCCGGAGGAAAACAGCATAAAAAGGCATTTGTCACAGGGCAGTGGGGGCTCTTGTTAGATCAAAATGTCCAAGGTTGGTTGAGCTTCTCAAGTCGAAATCAAATGAAGCTGACGCATCGACCGTCACGAGGCTTGGACTGAAGGGATCGTATCGCGATGCCCAAGGGATGGCAACGTGAAAAGAGGCGACCGTCACTGCCAAGAGAGGGGAATTCAATGGAACACAATGTGAAGTACATGTGTTTAGTAGTGAGGAATTGAACGGATATTATCGTTTTTGGATTGGCCAAACATCCAACTGCACAAAACGTGCTTGCATGGCCATATGAGTGCGTGTGTGGGCAGCTTTGAGAAAAGGCGAGGCCAGTTAACAAGTGAGAAAAGGATGGAAAAGGTATGTGTTCGGAGGCCAGTGGACCCCATTCCCCAGTCAGACTGCGAGTTGGTATTTCAGGATTTCCATAGATTCGGTGTGTTAACCTTAAATCTTCTCGGAAGCACTGGTTACCCACGAAGAAAGTGTTCTGTGCACCCATTGGGAATTGTATTCTTGAATCTTTGGACTTGTCATCTAATCTATGTTTCTAGACTATAATCTATGTGTCTTCATCTATATAGGTTCTTAGTCCCAAATGGAACCTTTTCATTGCTTATAATATTTACCACCATTGTCCCACCAAACACAACAATCTCATCAAACACTCAGGGAGGCTGGCTGCAGACTGCTGTCAACCGCTTCAGTCGGGCGTCAACCGGGATCAAGTGCTTCAACCCGACGAAAAGGGATTCACAGACCGGGCGAGATCTACCGCCAGACCTACAGCCAAGATAGGTTCTGCACCGATTGGGTGGTTCCGATTGGTTCAAACTCTGTGAAATCTCAAATAACAAAGACATTCATTATGATACCTTGTAACTTGAAAGAAAATGGCCCTGAGGGGGGTTGGCTCACGCTTCACGACGTTTCTTTTCAGCACCATGTGAACACCATGCCTCGTCGTTGTAGCCCTCAATCTTCATCCTGAGACACGGCAGGTCTGGTCAAGATCCATCCGTAAGATCGATCCAACCATCTGATGATGTCTAGCCCTCTAGCCCAGACTCATGGAACTGGCCCATTTGCCTACACTAATCCATGCAACCACCCCATTTGATCGGCAAATATGGCAGTCTCATGGAGTTTCTTGGGTAGTGATGTCACTCGCGGGTGATCATGTTGACATCATTTCGACGTCCAACTCGGTAGGCAAATGGCCGAAATCCAATGTCCTACACTCCCTGGAATCGTCGCTACGTGGAGACCATGGCTCCTTGGGCCTTGGACGAAGATGTAGACTCTACAAGTGGATAGAACCATTTTTGCGCTGTTGGTTTTCCACTTCGAAGATTCTCTGAGGAGTGGACCAAACCCATGTGTTTCACAGGGTCAACGGGCAAACCCTGAACGCACAGACCAGAGCGGGTTCCACGTCAAAGGACCGACCGAGACGAAAAGGCCGAGACCACACTCGAAGTGGTCGCAGGTGCCGTCCTGCACATCACCACACCACACCCAGGACAGGAGTGGTTCATGGACACCCCGACAGACCCCGACAGGGCCTATAGGTGGCTATATATTCATGGATACCCTGTTTGGGTTTGACTGGATGGTTTACTTTCACATGTCAAACAGCCCAACAAATATTTTGCCAAGTTGCACAGCAAGACTAAGAGTTACGAGTTACGAACTACTAAACCTCTTTACATGCGGGGTTGATTAATGAGGAGTCTACGTACATTGAGTTTATCAAGGGTTTCTTCTCCCTTGATTGTGTGTTTTAAGTTATTTCTTTATCATCGATGCGAAGAGGACCTTGTGGACATTTCAATAAGATGTTTGAGTTCTCCCCACCAAAAATCTCACTAAACCATCCCTTTGGGGTGTGCTATTTTTTGTGAGTTCAGCTGTTGAACGTATGGGTGAACCATGCCGAACTGTGGGGACAGCAGTCCCTCCGAATCCTTGTTGGGGCTGTTTGTTTGGGGAAGCTTTTGGGAAGGCCCCAAGAATCTAAGAACCGTGTGGAAGAGTTAAGGAGATCTGGGTCCCTTCAAAAGGTCTTCATCCAGCACCCTGCATATTCCTCTGGATTAATAAGTCTTCTGTGAAAACCATCTTGGCGCCACCCCCGTCCCAGCTACTACCCCTCGAAACTGATATGGCCAGAACACCCGCAGTCTTCCCAGCTCTCCTGTTCCCGTCTCCGCCTCGGTCGCACCAAAGCCTCACGCGTCCGTCGCGTCCCAAGGGCCCGGGCACATCCGATTCCAGTCCAGCCTGGCGCGGAGCGGTTCGGAGGCCGACTTTCGAGGCCTTCGATGAGCTGTGATTGCTACTCCTCATGTGAAACAAAGATGAAATATGATGAAATCCTGAATTCCTGCCCCCAGATTACCCCCTCACTCCCTCTTTCTCTCCCTCTTTCTCTCTCTCTCTCTCTCTCCCTCCCTCCAAGGCGAACACCTCATCAAAAGGCAGCTCAAAGAGTGCTCATAAAGACATAAAGGGAAACACCAAGGGCCTTGTATATGTTTGTGGTGGTGGAACACAGAAACTGAAGGGGAGACCCAAAAGCAACTTGACATCACGACCGAAACCCTTGACGCAAGTGCGTTTGTGTTGTTCACTTCTGTTCTGGTCACACCTGGGCACCCAAAAACCTGTTCCCTTCTTTTGGGGGGGCACGCCCGCTGCAAAATGACATGGGCATCCCAATTTATCCCAATCTTCAGTGAAGGAAAATCCCTGGATGTTCATCCACCACATCCCCCCCACACGAAAATGGGGTTCGAGTTGAGATGGACCAGCATGGACCACCGATCTAATCTTCAAAGTAACTGCTAATTCCAATTGGACTGGAATTGTCTGAATGACTACTAGACTTAGAATCACTACCAAAGGAATCCCTTTTCTCTTAAGTTACTGCGGATTCCAGAAGCTCAAACGATTCCGTTTGGCCCACAAAGTCTGACTCCACCTGGCCACGTGTGGTATTCGTTCGGGGCCGGCGGCTCTCTGAAACCGCAAAAGGAGAAACAATACGAACACCCACCACCCTCAACCAACAAACTGGCCCCAACCGCTGCTGTTTTTTCATGACAACTGCTGCAGTGAGCCGTTTTTGGTCAGCAGAACTGGTGGTTTTGGAGATGAACCTCACGTTGGGCTAAGGTGCTTAACTGACCAAAGTGGAGGCGGAGGCTGAAGCCGCTTCTCCGGTCTTTCTGTCCCCTCACCGGTCGACGACATGTCGTCAGACGGTCGACCGCGCGTTTTCTTTGCGCGGTCGGTCACAAGAGGAGTTGGAGGTGAACCGAGGGGGGCGAGTTAGAATGGGACAATGATGGACAAATAATGACAAGTGCTGCAGTGGGCTGTTTTTGGTCAGCAGAATGGTACAATTACGTACAAATTCATGAGCCTCTTAGGACACAAATAGAGATCATCCCCCAAAATGCACCCCCAAAAGGTGATCATCTCTGAACCGCTTGGAATCCCAAAACAGATTTGGAGAAACATGACTTGGAAATCCCTCGGAATCCAAAAAGAAAACACCGCCCTCGTGTTCATCTCGAATCTCGACCATTCAACCTCTTTTGGGAGTCACCATTGGACAGCTGGGAGCTCGGACGACGGCTTGCTCCAGCAAGCGGGCCTCGGCCGCGTGCGCTTGGCGTGTCGAGGATTGAACATGGGCGGATCCTTGGACCTGCGAGACCTGCATAAAGGTCACCAAGAATCGCTGACACTATGCAGACATTTGATATATTTGATACATCTGACACTAGTATATGGCAGTCCCATGGAGTATTTGGGATACATAAGTGGTATATTTGATATCCCAAACCCGACTCGTGGGACTGCCAGTCCGATGCCGCCCCAGGTCCAGACGACCCCCCCGACTTCAACCACCACCCCTGGCCGGTTTGAAGGCAGTCCGACATGGCAGTCCCAGGTCCGGGTCGTGTCTGGGTATGTACCCAAGGAAAAATGGACCAAGTGGCACCAGCATTCCGTCATATCAGCCAGTCAGATTATGCCAGTCGGTGAACTGGTCAAAAATGGCGGTCATTTCACCATGGTATACCATACGGTATACCTATACCACTCCATCAAAAGCCGCGGGGTGAATCGCCAGGGGTCAACATGGCATCTATTTTCCAGTTCCATGGAGGATCGACCGGATCATCGGATCATGGAGTGTCTGGGCAGGGAAAACCCTCGGTTTGGTACACTGAGTGTCCCGTGCTTGGAAGCAACCATGGATTCCGCAAACACCCAGTGAAACAGGTGATGTAGGTGACGTTAGACTGGGATCATGTGCACCTATTGAATGCATCGAGCACCACGGGGGGACTACCACGGGGGTGACACGCAACAACCTGGCTCAAAAAGGAGCTATGGCCTTAAGGGTCCAGGACCATCCGTTGCTCGGATGGTCGAAGGGAGGTGAGTTCATCCTTCCTATGGTCGAACTGGGGCCGAACGCAGGACATCCGAGCAACGGATGGTCCTGGACCCTTCGGGTGGATATCGAAGAACCTCAGTCCCCTACTGAGGGAACGAATGCTGCTCCGAATTTCGCTGTACGTCCAACCGTGCGAAATCCACCTCAGCTGCAGTGAGTGGCATCCTCCAGAGTGAGTGGCATCAACATCTGATTAATATGGTTACCAGAACACCAAAACTAAACCAATTGGTCACCCACTTGGGGCCCCATAGAGGTCACATGGGCCATAGGAATAAATCACTAAGGCGCCGCCCATGGTCACCCACTTGGGTCGTTCTGCTTTTTCCACGGAACATCAACGACTCCAAACCCACGCGGAGATCTCATCAGAGTGCCCAGACCACGCGTAGGTGGATCTGACGGCTGAGCATGGGCCCTTGTACCTGCCGTCGAAACGACGGTGTTTGTTGGATGGTGGAAGTGTTGGTCTATGTGTGGGATCAAAAAAAGATCGAGGTATGTACCGTACATACCAAGAAAGGAGGTTCTCATGACCTTAGATTTGCGTGTGATCGGATTTTCTTTGCTGCAATGAAGCGATTGCACTAAATCTCAACATTGCATGAAGAAACCCTCGAACAGGTGTTGTTCGTGTGGGCGGAGCCTGTTCAGAATGAACATTTCCAGATCCAATTGGATGCAAATTTGAAGTTGGCCAACCACTGTCAAAATTGATCGAATAAATCTTTTGGCTTCCCTCTGTTCCCCGAAAAAACATGACACACATGTCGCCGGTCCCCAAGGAGACTGGATCAAACCTCACCCAGTAAAGTGAAAAGTCAATAATGTGTGTCATGTGTCATTGTGTTTTTAGGATTCACATTGACACCACCCAAAACATGTCGCACAGTTCATAGCACCCTTTTTTTCCACATGAGTCACTGGGAACCCGCCGACCTCCAGACCCCGCAACGGTGCCCCTCCCTGGGGCACGCGGCGGCCACCCTCAATGGCCAACTTGTACAGAACGGGCATGTACAGGGTGAACCTCAGCTTCTTGTGCTAAAAAAGCACGGAACGCGACGTGTTCGAAGATCGGGGGGACTTGTGGGAACTTCGAAAAGAGGGAGTCCATGGATCCTGTGATGGTTTCTTTGAGATGAATGGTTATTAGTGGTTTGTAGAGGTTGTCTTCCATGTTGAGTATGTTAGCTGGAAAAGGCAGCTGATCAAGTCTGGGGCGTATGGAAAGCAACAACAAGCCCTCAACACGCAAACATCCAACCCAAACATGATAAAAACAAAAACCTCCAAACAAATCCAAACACATCCAAACACCTTATGGTGTTGCGAATTGCAGAAGGGTTCAGCAACTGCCAATCTCCTATCATTTTGTGTGTCCAAGTTTCCAATGCTTTTCAGGTAATTCCAAAGGATCAGGAGGACGGTAGATGATATTGTCCATGCCCGCAGGCGGCGCAATGCCGCTTTTCAAGCGCTACATGGTGCCCCTATGAGTGGCAATGTTTCAACCCCCAAAAGGTTCCAATACAAATCAACCTCTAGCCGACTAGCACAGAGTCTTTGATTCAGCAGTTGATTCCTTTCGATAGCGAAGTCCAAACACGAAAAGCACCTTGAAGTGAAAGGACCCGAACCCATGTCTTGTCTCGGAACGGCAAGTCATTCGTTCTGGCGCACGGCATCCAAACTCCAAAAGACCAAGGTGTTGGATGACATTGGGCCATGGACTCTTCGACGACTGATCCTTCATCTTCGTCTTCGACCTTTGTCATGGAAAAAAAAGACGCTGTTCCCTTCGCCAGCTTCTGTTGATGCGTTCGGCGCCCACTTAAGAACATACCTCGGATGCTCAGCAGGGTTTAGGATGCGCATATCAATGGGATCAAACGCTGCTTTCCGAAGTCGGTTGAGCGGCGGCTTCTCAGGCTGCTCGAAAGCACGAGGCTGTCATTCAAATGGGACTGAGGCTGTGTGATTCGAGTCAAAAAACTCTTCCACGAGATCAGACTCCATAGCCTTCCTGGCAGCAGCAGCGGCAACAGCAGCAGTATACCGTTTCATGAACTCAGGCTTCGAAAATACAGCAGGGGCCGCAATCATCCCTTCGACAATTTACTCCATTGTGGGCCATCTACATGCATACACCAACATCACGGTTCTGTAGCGATTGAGACACTCTTCTTGGGACAAGTGTTTGATAGCGTCTCCGCTGGCTTTCCTGATCGTCGCACGAAACTGAACCCAGCGAGATGATCGAGCACTCATCCTTTCTGGTGAAGCAGCCTGGTCCCCAAAGCTTCCATCTGGGCTATTGACTTGCTCTTGACTATTGTAGCTAGTACCGAGGGGATGATCGTTTCATGGGGATTGCTGAGGACAATCGTGTGCTAGAAGTAGAGGCTCAGCAGCATCTACTCGTGCGAAAAAAGCGGAACGAATCCATCATAAACGAATTGTAACCTCAAATGGAGAGCGCCTGCTAAGAGCCTGATCATGATGTGAGGCTCCTCCCCTCACTTTCTATGTTCCATCATCACAAACGCAAGCAAAACACCTGACAGTTGCCCAAATCAATATTACCTACAATCATCCATCCCAAAGTTGTTCAAATACTACGACACCGATTGGAGGATTAAGCTGTTTTTCTTCGTCTTGGACTATCAAAACACAATCCATGTCCCCTCCTTAAACGAATCATAGTTACTTGAAGTGAACACCACCTGGGACTGATTGGTCTTCGGAAGTTCCCCTTCACCCTGAGGTCTCTGGCTCGGCATCCAAAAGAGGTATGGACATGTCTAAGATACGCCTGGCGGGTGGGTGGATTCATGCCAAGGGGTGTGCGTATGATTGTTGAATGTTGTTGATATCAAAAGCCTGCAGAACGTTGGGAGGATTGGGAGGTTACAAAGGTCACCAAATGGAAAATACATGGAACAAAAGAAAACACGATCTACTTACTGTACACTCCCCCAAGATTGGACTTGCACCCAGCCAATCCTTTGGATCTAGCAAACATCCGGGTCTTCCAACATCCATCCGGAGTACGTTTGTAGGTCGATCCAACCAATGAATCACTAGACAACAGGAGAGAATTCTGGAGACAGTGGCGCAGTCTTCAGTTCATTCTACCAAAACTCCACAAGTGAAGAACCAATCTGACATTTGGTAGGATGATGTAGAATGCACTTAAGAGAACCCAAAAGCATGTTCATTCAACACATGTTTAGACACCAATCTGCAAGCTGACTCGACATCGTCTATTTTTCGTGCAACAAAATGCTGAGTTTCTGTGTCTCTCAACTCCGGGAGGTTCAACGACTGGAAAGGATTCTGTTGTCATTTGTGACCTCAAATGAAGGATGGCTTTTAGGCAGCCTTAGGCACTCGAATCGAAGAGTTGCGGCCTTTGGGGGATGTGATTCTCTCCTGCCAGGGTTGCCTCAAGCCATGGTGTAAGTTTCAAGCCTTTCAACTTGCATCAGGAAGGCACCTTCAAAAGTCGGAAGTCCAGCCCTCCAGAGCTTCCGTGCATCCTTCCGATCAACCCTTCTCATTATCTCGACTCTCCATCCGCTCCAACATCAACACTGCCGGCAAGGCAAGAGGAAATCGTCCAGCTCGGGCAAGGCCTAATACGGCGCGCATTACCGCACGCTCGCGTTCCGACTCTTCGACCGATCCTGTGCCGCCTGCGGTGCCTTTCCGTCATCATGTGGCTCTTTCCGGAAATAGGGCATTCCATGTCTACATGTTAAACCTGGAGGTATGTTACACCTGTCGGCACTGCATTTATGGAAACATGTCTATGTGGGGAAAGGAACATGTCTGGTTGGCTGTTCTACCTCGAAGGCACCTGGGAATTCCACTTGGATGAGGCAGCACTCACCCCTGAAAGACACATGGGCTTCAACATCACTTAGGAAACTGAGGTCGAAAACATATACAAGAAGCATGTGAACACATCGCATCTGTTGAACAATCAGGTTTGTGCTGCCAAGTTCTGGTGGGTTTAACCGTGGTGCTTCGCTTAGGTGGTAGTGAAGGCATTCGCAACCTTCGGAAAGCCGGTGTCCAGAACCACAATTCCACCAAACCTGCGTCGTTCCAAGCACCTGACGTGTGGTTCACACAACATTCAGCGAATGATCACCGATCGGCCTAACCTTTTTCCCCACCATGCTCGGGCCGCTCAGTCTGAGCCGCTCCACCGCGTGCGTGCGCGCGTCCGTCCGCGCCTTGTAATGCTTGCCCACGGTGCGCGTCAGCGCCACCACCATACACTGCTTCACCGCGGCCTCGACGGCCAACTGGATCCAGGGAGTTGGACTCGGTTGGATTGGATTGATCCTTTGATCCAAAGTGGAGAAAGACACAACAACCGTTGATCAAGGGGTCAAAGGGCACAAATAGAAGACACCGTGGAGGAAAAAAAACTTCCACCGCCCCAACTAGCAACCCCAGATTGAACCATTGGTTGGACAATGGTGACATTGAGCTAAGCAGCTAACGAAGGGTCAAAGCTTTGAAGATGTTTGAAGTGAGATCATTGGAGCTAATGAAACGGTAGTTTTGCCAACGGAACTTGTTAAAACAAAAAACAACATGTTAGTGGGTTGAGAGTACATGGCGCAATCCCTAAAAGGTGTTTATATGGACCCCTATATAAAAGACATCTTGGGGGTTGTGCCATTTACTCTCAATCCACTGTAAACTGTAAGACCCTTCCAAACAACTGAGTTCCATCGGGAACCATCGTTGAAATCCTGACAGGAAGAAGCTGCTCTCTCGAAAAGGTCTTGAAACACGTCGGGTTTTCCAACCCACACAACCTGAATTTTGCCGGCAGACCCCCAACATGTGCATCTCATGTCTTGGACGCACACATGCAGTGCAGTAGGGATGATTTTTTTCGGGGGAGAGGGCAGGTAAACATGATGACCTGATGATGGCCCTGGTGACATCCATAAATATAGTGGTATCATGTGGTATCTAATTGATTCACCACTGGCTCTGACAATCCTATAGGTGCATGATTGAAATCTTCTCAAAGAACGCCACACGGTCCGCCACTGTTTCATTCGTCGAGGCTCTGTTTTCGACTCGGGCTGTACAGAACCCACGTGTCTCTTAAAGGTTGACACGTGTCAAGAGTCACGAGACAAGATGAGATCAGAATTCAATTCGGAAGCTGCATGGGGAGGGGTTGCCCACCCTTCATGCACCCTGGAGTCTAGACAAACACGTTGTTTTACAAGTCACCGCCTACAGGTACTTGTCACAAAAGCATGCCTGTGAAAGTGTATGCGGGTTGGTTCAATGCACTTGGAGGCTACAATCCGAACAGCAAGGACAACCGCAGGGTCGCCGATTTGGATTTGCAAAAAATATACAGCAAAGTCACTGAACACCAGCATTATGGCACGGGTGCAAGCGGGCAGCCTCCCCCAAGAAATTAGAAAAAACACCTATATACTTTGGACGTTGACCCACCCTATACTAAATCACTGCAGTAAATATGATGGTTTTTAGAACATGACCTTTACCGCCCCTACTGCTGTTTTTTAGATCTGCTATACTATAGAATCAAAACCAGGGTAATTATAATCGACATTGAACTCTCATGAGTCTATTTCCTAGTAGATTGTTTTCCACTGAGGCTAGGATCAGGGCAGGACCGCCACTCTGGAAGCTGCGACCGATTTGTTTCGGTCGGACCGGCCTCCACTTGTGGCCGGACTCGGCGGCTTAAGCACCCCAACAGTTCGCACGTCGTTTGCAGCGATCGGCGAATCAACCATTGAGAAACACATGTGGCTGTGGGTCGTGGTACCGACCAGTCCCATTGCCAGTAACGTCGGTAAAACATGATATGACTATATATGTTTGAGCAGTCAGCCTGCAACTGAACCACAATCATCGACTGAACGCCTGGGAACGGGGATATATATATATATATAACATAGCCCGCCTATTGGATGTCCACCACCGGGGGTATATCCTCTAGTCTATATAGTAATATATATAAACCGAGGGCGTTCAAAGGTCATGGGATCATGGGATATACCTCACATCCATGGCCTCCAACCTACCAGTGATGGCCTCCAACCTAATAGAGATGGCCTCCAACCTACCAGTGATGGCCTCCAACCTACTTGCAATGGCCTCCAACCTACTAGCGATGGCCTCCAACCTCTTAAAAGGTCATAGGTTTTACCTCACATCCATGGCAAGGAGTGCTGGCCGCTCGATCGGGCCACGTTCGATCCGCTGCCGAACCGGACGAACGAACTCGACAGCGCTGACGAACTCATTCCAAGCAGAGCATGGCATTGATGATCTCGCGTTTCAGCGGAACAAAACTTCGAACGACACGGGATGCAGATTAGAACCACCATGCAGGAGTCAACCAGAAATGATCAATTGACAGAAACATGCAATGCGTGAAAGCTGGACCCCCTGCATGGGAAGACAGAAGACATTTGGGTGTGTAGCTCGAATATGGACTGGTGGGCTAAACCCATCTCCGAGTAATATGATGTCTTTCTTCCAACTAGTATAGACATTGGAACGACTACTTGTAGGGCAATTAAATCCCACCTGACCTATTCGTCGTGCGGTTTCAGCGGTATTTTCCAGATATATTGTTTTTCTCCCCCATCACCAGACTCTGCCGTCATGCACGAGCCGCTCTGGCTTCGTCTCCCGCGCTTCTTTCCGGCTCATGGCGGAGGTAATCCTCGGGTTCGGCAGCCTGAGAGGCGGTGCTCCCAAAGAACTGTGCTGGTCGGGTGTGGTGTGTTGGTTGATTGGTTGGGGAGATCTCCCCCCCGAAGCCCCTTTGTTGGTATAATCTCCCTATGACAAACTCGTCGCAAGATTCTTGGGACTGGTGCTTTGATTCGTTTTTTCACGAGACTGATAGTCGGTGACTCAAAGACTCAAAGTTTGTTGGACATCCCATTACATCATGTTCTTGAGTACTATTGACATGGTTGGTCGTTCAGTCTTTCTCAGACAGTGTCCCCCAAAATGCTGCTCACCTGGATGTGTTTACTCAGGGAGACTACATGCTTCATGGGCTTGGAGCATCGCAGGCCTATCACTTCAGCGGCTTGGAACATCTTCGACCATCAAACCGCTGAAATGATTTCAATAGGAACCTCATTGGCTTTACCATCGGTGAACCCTTCTTTCCTTGGCTTCATTTATCTTCATTTGAAATCACCAACAAAACCCATCAAGACCACCTCGACCGGACCCAGAAAGTGATGACCGACCAGACGGGAATGGTTTTATACAGATGAGGTCCGACCAGGGGATCCTCTATGAATACACCAACCCAAGGGCCTTTAAAGGCCATCTATGGAAGCAAATGTTTTTGTTCGGGGAGGATTTTGTGCAATATTTGATGGTTCAAAGCTATATACCATGCAAAAAACTATCCATCCAGCGGATGAAGACAGGTTTCTTTCCCGTTTGGAACATCTCTCACGACAGCGGTGACGCCGGGCCCATAGTTCTCCATGTCTTTAGCAATTTAGGAAAGGGGTGGGAGGTCCACTGTGGGAGATGCAAACCACTCCAGTGGAAAACAATGAGAACATGTTGTTTTCCCTACTGCGATGATGCACATCAACCCATGTGATTCACTAGCAAACGGTTAACTAGCACACACAAACCACAGCGACAGTTGGGAGCTGTCGTGTTAACGCTTCATGTGTCCAAGGGGCCCTCGCCCGAGTCAAAAGTGCAGCTACCCCGCCGAGCACCAGCAGGAGAAGGGAAGATATGAAGCAGTTCACCTTTGGCAGCTCGATCTGTGGAGCGGTCCTCTTGAACGAGTTCTCTTCCAAATTCCTTTCCGGAACACTCCGTCAAATCCACATGAAAACTGTGTTGAACAGTGAGTCGCATTGAAACATCAAGCGTTCTACTGTAGAGTTTGTTTCTGTTGAGGACCAAAAGCAGCTCTAGAAAGAACATGTATTATCCCGGCAAGAGACACCAAACAGTGCGTGAGGTCTGTAAGCAAAAAGTCTAGAGATCTAGACGCATTGGGGTCCAGAGAGGTGATGGTGGCGATGAAGTGAAGGTGGGTGTGAGTGAGTGTGGGTGAAAGGTAGAGCGAGTGTGAGTGAGAGTGGGAGAGTGAGTGTGAGTGCGAGTGTGAGTGAGAGTGAGTGTGGGTGAGAGTAAGCGTGGGTCAGAGTGAGAGTAAGAGTAGGAGAGTGAGAGTGTGAGGGAGTGTGAGTGTGAGTGAGAGTGGGAGACTGAGTGAGTGCGAGTGTGAGTGAGAGTGAGTGTGAATGTTCAAGCAGGGTCGAAGCCATCATTTCAGGGCTTGGCAACCCGCGCTCCTGCGCAAATTCATGTGAACAGACGTTCAAGATTAATATACAGTACTTCACATTGCACCTCTGTCGGCGTTGTGTCGATCATGAAGGACGAAGATTCGTCCTGGCTGATCGACCAATTCATTTCAGAAGAAAATTCAGGTTTTTGCAACCTGCCTCAAGGACGATGCTAGAATCCTCATCATCAGCCAAGACGTCGGGACACCAACCTGCATGGGGTGCCACATGACCCACTACAGGTCAGAGTGTAGGGGTTCCTGCCTTTCTTTTCTTCGCCACTGGATCCTGACTGGGATCAAGCTCCAATGAATTACATTCGGAGACTTGTGAGGTGATCGGTCCTCATCCATGGCTTCCATCTGACAGCACTGTGGCTTGGATGGAGGCAAGCCAATTGAACAAAAATGGAAGCACGCCTCAAATGCCGCGGTGGTCTGCGCGCACCCATTCGAGCCTTCCTGAGTTAAGTGGCGCTGCACGTGTCGGATCGGCGCCCCACAAAGGTGGCTATCGACCCTCGATCTATCACTCCATAACATGACATATATATATATATTTTGGGCTGTGCCATCGACCCTGAAAAACCACCGTGGATCGATCTTGATGGGGCGTGCGATTCTAAGTCGTCTCAAAAGAAAAATGGCTCATACAATGAGGGGCCCCCATAGTTACGGGACTTTGAACTTGAGATACGGGACTTATAGAAGTTAACTTATAACTAAGTTATAACTAAAGTTACGGAAGTTATTAACTTCCGTAACTTCCGTAACAAATTTGAGCGTCAGAAATGGTTAAAAATTGCGAATCAGGTATGCGTCTGCAAAAAAAACTTGCAAAACCTAAGTTTTTGTCTAAAACCAGATGAAATGTATAGAAAATGGCTATAGCCAGATTTTGAAAATTCTACATGTTTTTTTGATGCCAGACAGGACTCTTTCAACATGTGTATATGGGCCACCAAACAAACAAACCAGAACAAGGCGGAATGCCGCCAACAAGACAAAACACAACAAGGCGGAATGCCGCCAAACAAACCAAAACAAGGCGGAATGCCGCCAAAAAAAAGGAAGCGGAATGCCGCCAACAAAACAACGTACAAGGCGGAATGCCGCCAAACAAACAAACCAAAACACTGAATGCAGCCAATGCAGAATCCATCGATGCAAAGCACAAACGACTTTTTTCTCCTCTTAAGGGTCAGAACTTGTCTTTGGAAAATGGTCCACAAACACTGTCGCCCTGGTCCCTGCGAGTCGCCGCAGGCAACATCCCCCCACAAACAAATCAGCAGCAACAAGGCGGAACGCGGCCACACGATGGTGCACCGAGGCGTTTTTTAGTTGACAAAGCTGATGTGCCCTCAAATTTAATCACCAATAAGATTTGAAGTGCACTGAAGTGCACAGAAGTGACACAGAAGTGCACTGAAGTGACAAAAAAAGTGCACAAGAGTGACAAAAAAGTGCAAAAAGTGGACATTCGCAAAATCACAAAGTGCACAAAAGTGAAAAAAGCACAAAAGTGCAAAACAGCGAAAAAGAACATGCAAAAAATGCAAAATAAGTGCAACTCCAGCTCGGGACAAAAAAATACAACAGTATTCAACTAGCATTCCAGCTCCAGCTCCAGTATCCAGCTCCAGCTCACAGTTTTAGCAATTAGATTTTGTTTCCTCAACTCTCCTCACCAAACAATTTTGTCCACAGCTTTAGTCATTAGATTGTGTTTCCTTACTTTCCTTCACACAAAAAAAATGGCCACAGTTTTAGTCATTAGATTGTGTTTCCTCAACTCTCCTCACCAAATTTTTTGTCCACAACTTTAGTCATTAGATTTTGTTTCCTTAACTCTCCTCACCAAAATTTTTTGTCCACAGTTTTCGTCATTAAATTTTAATTCCTTAACTTCCCTCACCAAGTTTTATTGTCCACCGCTTTAGTCATTAGAAAATGCTTCCTTAATTTCACTCACCCCAAAGAGATTGTCCACAGTTCTAGTCATTAGATTTTGTTTCCTTTCTCTCACCCAAAAAAATTGCCCACAGTTTTAGTACTTAGGTTTTGTTTCCTCAACTCTCCCCGCCAAACAATTTTGTCCACAGTTTTAGTCACTAGATTGTGTTTCCTTACTTTCCTTCACACCAAAAAAAGTGGCCACAGTTTTAGTCATTAGATTTTGTTTCCTCAACTCTCCCCAAATTTTTTGTCCACAGCTTTAGTCATTAGATTTTGTTTCCTCAACTCTCCTCACCAAATTTTTGTCCACAGCTTTTAGTCATTAGATTTTGTTTCCTCAACTCTCCTCACCAAATTTTTTTTGTCCACAGGTTTAGTCATTAGATTTTGATTCCTTACTGTCCTTCACCCAAGAAATATGTGGTTTCTTTTCCTCTTCCTTTTCCTTGTGCCCTTCCTTTTCCTATTCCTTTTCTTTTTCACTTTTTTTCCTTTTCTCTGACTCTTGCTTTTCTTCTTTTCTTTTCCTTTTCCTTTTCCGTTTTGTGACTAAAATTACGAGGAAACAACATCTAATGACTAAAATTGTGGACAATTTTTTGGCGAGGAGGGTTGAGGAAACACAATCTAATGACTAAAACTGTGACAAAACTTTTAATTCAGGAAGTTACGGTTCTTTACAAAACATGCAATCCCATCACATTTGATCAAATTTGATCAAGACCATGGTTTTGATCAGATTTGATCAGGTTACAAATTTGTGTAAAAACACAGAAAACCAGTAGAATAGATAATCAACAAACCAAATCAAACCATTTTTTTTGTGTCCTGTTCCTCTTTCTCGACCTTTTCCTTTTTGTTTTATGTTTTACAGTTCCTTTTCCTCTTCCTCTTCCTGTTCCTCTTCCTTTTCCTAAAAACACTCATAACAAAATGGGCATGACAATGAAACGCTGACTTTCAAACACAGTAAATTAAAGCATTACTTGTCAGCTTTAAATGAACATCACGTTCAGAAACAAAAGTTGCAAATACACTTTGCATTTTCAAATCATTTTAATCACCTTTTTGCACTTTTAAAGCAAAAAAGTGCACAAATAAGATTTTATAAGCTTCAAACAGGATTTAAAATGATTCAAAAATGATTCAAAAGTGATGCAATGTGATGTTTGTTCTCAGATTTAGCAGAAGCTGGTAGGCTCAGATTTAGCAGCGCAAAGCTAAGTAAGCAGAAGCAGCTGCAATTAAGCTACAGGCTGGTGTTTTCACTGTAAGGGCACAAGGCTGGCGCAAATAGTCTTTGGCGGTCCAGCACCAGTTGGCCTGGTACAAGGTTACATGCCAAATTGTAACGGCATGGTAGGAGCGATACACTACATGATAGAGAAGTTTGTACCACCTGCCTCGTCTTCTTCGCTGAGGTTCTCCCAGCGCGTCATGGCCAAAAATGAAGCTCTGTATGCTTTCGTCTATGTGTTCGTACAGTGGGGTGTTCTTTGTCTGTTTAGTTGTGTGACACGAGTACGTGCTTTCAAATCCAGCGGTGTAACGGCCTGGTAGGAGCGATACACTACATGATAGATAACTTTGTACCACCTGCCTCGTCTTCTTCGCTGAGGGTCTCCCAGCGCTCATGGCCAAAAATGAAGCCCTGGATGCTTTCGTCTATGTGTTCGTACAGTGCGCGGTTATGATGGTGTCACCGGGTACCTTGTGTTTTTGCGGCAGTGGGTTTACGCAAACTGACATGTTTTTACAGCGAATGGCTTTGACGGTTTTGCAGTGTTCTTTGTCTGTTTAATTGCGTGACACGAGTACGTGCTTTCAAATCCAGCGGTGGGCAATGGTAGCCAGAAATTCGAACGAAAGCTGACAAACAAACACGTGAAAGGGCACACCAACACAGGAGCCGGGCAGGGAACACATTGTCCAGGACTGAAAACACCCAAACCTGGGAACCAAAAACACCAACACAGGAGCTGGGCAAGGAAAACGCCAATCCAGGAACTGAAAAAACACACAGACCTGGGGGGAGAACTCCGGGAAGGGAAAACACCAAGAGTGGGAACCAAAAAACAATACAGAAGACGGGAAGGAAAAACACCAATCCAGGAACTGGAAACACCAAGACCTGGGAACCAGAAACACCGCGGGAACCGAAAAAAAACAATCTGGGAAAAGGAAACACCACGGGAAGGGAAAACACTAATCTGAGAACTGAAAACACCCAACCCCAAACACACATCGACGCCAAAGACTCGATCGAGTTTCTCGAAGTTTCCGGCCGTGCAATGTCAAAGTTTTCCTGTCAAACATGGTTCACCAAAACCCTGACAATAGAAACATGAAACTTCCGAGTTCCAGAGCTAACCTACAGGGTGCATTTTGAAAATTCCAGAACTTCCGAGTTACACAGGCTCTGTGCAATGCAGAATCGGTATGAAAATCGGTCAATCTCTCGGTGAACTGTGATCGATCTGGCTCAGCACATGTGCAGAACGTCCACAAATCTGTCAATTTCTCGGTGAACATGTGACACCTCTGACTCCGTGCAGTGCATATTGGCCACAAAGCTGTAAAGCTCTTATAGTGACCGGGCCCATGCAGCCGCTCAGCAAAGGGGACCTGGTGAGTGAGAGTGGGAGAGTGAGTGTGAGTGCAAGTGTGAGTGAGAGTGAGAGTGTGGGTGAGAGTGAGAGTGTGGTTCACCAAGTGCTGCCTGCCACGAAATCTGCACTTCGAGGTTCACCAAGTGCTGTGCCTGCCACGAAATTTGCACTTCGAGGTTCACCAAGTGCTGCGCCTGCCACGAAATCTGCACTTCGAGGTTCACCAAGTGCTGTACCTGCCACGAAATCTGCACTTCGAGGTTCACAAAGTGGTGCACCTGCCACGAAATCTGCCCTTCAAGGTTCACCAAGCGCTGCACCTGCCACGAAATCTGCACTTCGAGGCTCACCATGCAAGTGCTGTGCCTATCTCTCCCATGCAAAGAGATATTGAATATATACAGTCTGTGTTCTTGCAGGAGAAACATGGATCGTTGTTGCATGTTGTTGCTGGTTCTCCGTAGTCATCCAACATGTCCTTTTACAAATCTTGGGTATATCCCATTACCAGTAACCGTGGATGATGATGGTTCAGTTGCAGGCCTACACCTCAAAATAGTGATCATCTTTTACTGACTGTTACTGGTAAATGGGCTACACCCTATATAAATCCAATTAAATCCATCTCCATTCGCCGGGTCGTTGGATGTCTTCCAGCCCGCAGACCCCCCCCCGCAGACCGTGGCCTTCATGTCACTCTGCTCGAGGAAGGATGCCTCGGTTCTGTTGGAGGCAGGGTTCCCGGTTCCAACGTCCGGGACTATCGTGCCGGTATGAGCTCTCCTAACATGTTCCAAGCATAGCCCACTGAACAAGACAAGTATACCACAGAACAAGATCAAGGCTGCAGAGGTGTTCGAAGCCTGTGAATCTCTCGGGAAAAACGGCTGTGCAGGCTTCAGGCCTTAGACAAGCTTGGCAGAGGCGGAGGTATGTTTGATGGAACGGATACACTATAGTTACTATCGTCGGAAGCTCGGAGGAGCCACTTCGATCCCTTTGGTTCGACCGACTTGTGAACCTCTAAGGTTGTCTTCTTTTGTTCATGTCAATCCAAGGACCAGATCCCTTGCTGTAGTTCAGATGTGATTCAAAGAAAAAACTGACTTCTTTGCTTGAACATCTTGAGCCATCTCGAGCTGAAAGAACATGTTTGTTTCTACATCCAGGAGAAAATGTAAAAACTTGGACATCAAAGTTCAATGCGTTTGTTGCCAAGCTCTTTTCACAACACGTTCCTCAACCAAACAAAATCCTAAAGCTGATGCTCACATCCTGACTGCCTGCTTGTCCACGTTGGTTCAAAAGCCAAGAGACTGGTTTCGCTTTCGACTCCTTCTTTCGACCAACCTGCCAAAACTACTCAAAACTGTTTCCAACATGCTGCAGCAAGGACATGTTCATGAACAAACACCTATTGCCCACGGCAAAAGCTCAAGATTCGGATCGACCCACCCAAAGTCGCAAGGCAACAGGCAGAACAAGCTGGGGCTCTTCTCGTACCTGTGCTCACTTACCTGACTCACCTTGAAATCTTGGCCTAGCCAAAGCAGTAAGGTCAACAAACAAAATAGTGTATGTACTATGTAACGTCACATGTGTACATGTACATCCGAAAATTAAATGCTCAAAACTTTCACATGGAAAATACCCTCTCTCTACTCATCCTGAGCATCTTAGTTACTCATCACACACTCTCCCTCCAACAATCACATCCTCCCTGTGTGTAGAGGAAACAGTCTTCCAGAAAGAAGATCCTTAGAGGGACTCGTCGGCCCTCGGTTTCAGACCATGATCCAAGGCCCAACGAGTTCCGTGACGTGATGCCGGGTGAAAGGGTCCGCTACCTATTTACCTATTGGCTATACATTTGGGGGGTCCGGTATCCATGGGTATCCGCTCTATTAATCATCCAAACAATAGTAAAAGGATGTAAAAGGCAATCTATGGTATAAGTGAAGTGAAGCAGCTGAACTTTCGGCAACATTGGATGTGCTAGCTCGCTGTAGAAGCCACGCTTTCAAACAATGGGCAAGGAGCCCACGGTCCCTCAGCCGGCCGCGAGGAGCAAATCTTCAACACCTGAGTACTATTAAGTTCCGGCAGCCCAACCTCATCCGTCCCTTACGGAGTAAACTGAGTAAACGTGACCTCCTCGCCTTGCGAAGTCGTTGGACCTCCTCTTCCAGAAACTTCTCCTCCTGAGCCAGTTGATGGGCGTGTTTCTCCCCCAACTGATCTAGTCCCATGGATTGTTAGGGAATAGAACATTGGCATTGTCAGATCTTCCAACGACATGCGAAATGTCTGTCTTTTCATCCATAACACCAGCCAAGTTCGTTAAGCAGAAACTTGGCATATCAATTGGGAGATCTATATTTAGGTACATGTCAGATCTTGTAATTGTAATTAGATGCAGCAGGATCGATTCAAGTCAGGTTTGCATGAAATCAGCTCTCCCATGATCCCCCCCACTGAGTCAGGTCGATGAAGTCAGGTCGTTGAACGGCTAGAGACGACCATCGGGTTGATGCCAAGGGAGGAGATTCTCCGCAGAAGGAGGGTCATGGGTCTACCCCCCCGGAGTCCAACAAGCATGGAATTTTATGCTGAATACCAAGGAACACCATAGAACACACTTAATATGTGTACGTATTTGTACACTACAACACCAGGTAAGCCATGGTAAACTAAAGATACTTGAAGGCTAGACGTATAGACTCGGTCATTATGAAGATGAATGATGCTGTGAAAGGGACGAACGGTGAACGAAATCAAACGTTTCATCGACCATGTGTGGGTGTTGACTAGACTGAAACTGAGATGCGAAAGATCTTTCCTGTGGCAATGGCACCAAGCCCCCAAGCCGAGACACCTACGGACGCGCCCAAAACCAACGAATGCGGACGTCTTGCCGGACTTGCCTAACTGCACGCGGACGAATCAGTGGCACCTTGGCTTGGTCTTCTAACTCTTTGTCCAAGCGCTTCTTCTTCTCCTGCCACCGAAGACAAACCCGACGCGACGTTGGCAATCGGCCAGACCGGTGGTGCGGACGGCTGGCAAGGGCAGAGCAAGGGAAGGTGCTTGTCCCAGTGAAGTATAAGCATAGATCGACACCATTCCTGACTAACACCGGGTTATTCTGACCATTCCTTAGATGATGGGTTAGATAGACACCATATTATGACAATTATTATGACACCAATTTGTTGGTCATCTAAGCTGACATCCTGACAGTCAGGTCCTCAAAAGGAAAATGGTAGCATGCATACATCAACTGGAACAGCATCTCAATAGCACCTAATTAATCGGTGTTCATCAACCCCAACAAATCCATTTGATCCAGAGTCACATACTCAGTCCATAGTCCTGTTTCAGTCGCGGCTAGCCTTTGACACATGCACTCAATCCAGAGTTGGGTCTTGGATCTCTGGCGGGTCTCTGGTCTCTCCTTCAACTCCTGATGAAATTGATCCTGCTCCGCTTTAATCTCATCGCGGGCCTTGCATTGCGGAGGCACCCGAGGAGGGGCGGGTTTCGTACGTCCCAGGAAGAGAACTTCGTGGTGCTCCCGTAGGCCCGATGCCCTGGAAGAGACCAGGGATGGAACAGGAGAAAACCTGAGAAAACCACTGGGCTGTAGAGGAAGATAGTCTTCAATCATCTTCTATAAAGGGTCCATGCCATCAGGTTCCGGTCAAAGAACCTGGGAATATCTGGAGATCTCATGAGATCTCTTATGTCTCTTCTGTTCTCCATCTCTTCTCCCTTCTGTCTCGATGCTGGAAAGAGATGGAAACAAGGCACTGCCGACCCCCTTATGTCGGGATGTGTCCGGAGCTCAGCGAAACGAAACCTCTCTTTATTTAAAGAAATACTTCATGGGACTGGAATACTTTATATACGCGTGCCAGCATCTATAGGTCATACATGGGCATATAACTGTAATGTTCTTTGCATATTCCATAAACAGGATATAGAATATTATAATGGAATAGTACGTTCTTTTCATAGTTGCATACACTGGATATGGAGTGGCGGCTGCCCGAACGAATCCCCAAACACCGATCCGCGATGCCCCCGAAAACCCCGGCCTTTCGGCGCTTCTCCTGCGCTTCCTCGACCGATCGACGACGGGGGTCATCGACGTCGTCGAAGCTCTCCGTGGTGAATCAATAGGATTGATGTGGATTCCTTCGAACTCGTGAATTGATGGGTTGGGTGATGTTGGGTGCTGGATGGGATTGGATTGGGTATCTGAAGACCTAGGTCATGGGTGATAGATCCGGAAAGCGGATCGAAGATCGGTCCCTTTGGTGACCAGATTGGCATATCTGTGGGGGGGGGAGGTAACAACCAATTTCGGCCAAACATGTCGCTTTGATGTCGGACGAGTCCAAGTCTGACGAATCGAAGGATGTCGCTCAAACACATGCTGAATTGGATGCATTTGGCAGTAAAAACAAAGAAATAGACAACCAGCAGTCCCAAAAGGGTGCTATATACATGGAGGAAGTCGGGGTGCCCCTGTCACACTCCCTGTCACACCCACTCACTGGATGGGACTAAACACCACACCACCCGGAGCTCTGTGACTCCTGGAAGACTAAGACATGCATCAACTCAAAAGTCGTGAAACAACAACTCTTTGGACATCATTTGATCCTATAGACAGCTGCCATGTTGACAAATATGCCGGGAAGTGTCACTATAGGTGCGTCCGACTGCTAAGACCTCATCCTTCTGATTGCCTCGGCCTGGATCCATTCCCCCCCTGCATTCCATGCACTTGCCGCTTAAAGCTCATCAATGGCCAAAACCATCCCCCACCAAAAACCTGTTATCACACACAACAGGTTTCAAATGGTCTAAACCTCATATCAAGTTTTAAACAAACAAACAAACAAACAAACACACACACACACACAGGAAGTCACGGGGTCAAGCTGCGGTGGAGGCAAAGTGGAGGAAGCTTTCTGGGACAACGTGCCCAACACCTCGGGTTCGGCCGAGCGCGGCCGTCGTCGATGGCGGTCGGTGACAGATCGATGGACTCGGAGTGTCGATCGGGTCCTCTGAGAAACACATGTACCATGAGATACCAAACGCCCTGCGAAGCCGGGAGACCAGTTGAACGAGTACTTTGGTTCATTCATATAGGGTAGATCTTCCAACTATGTTTAAGTTTCTGATGTTAGTGGATGAAAAGGGAAGAACACTCACATAGCTGGAAAATCCAGGTATACCCCAAAGCAGGGCTCCAGTCCTACCTCCATTTTCGGTGGGACTGGGGGTGGTTGGTCTGTGCACACCGAGCCTGAGGCCGGGATAAGCAGCTCCAAGACGTGGTCTTGGAGGACTTTATGAGAGGTCATAATTCAGGGGGGCGAGGACGTGAACCCACAGGTGAACCCACAGGTGAGTTCCGTCTACCTGTTCTGAAATATCTCTCAGGTCTCACTGTTGAAAGACATCCTGCACCACCCAGCTTGCCATACAGTACAGGATGTCCAACTATTCACATGGACTTGTGACAGTAGGCGAAAATAGCAGACTTTTTGTTGTCCAGTTTGGACACACCTTTTTGCGGCAAACGCTTGAGATCTTCCCGGACACGAACCCCTGGGGGAGACTACTTTCCTTGATGTGGGCTTCAATCTAAATTATTCCACATCTGACAACAAATCCGTCTTTTTGTGTGCACAACACGAACCACAAACCATCCTGTGAAAAAAAAGAACGCATGAGTCATGAGTTGTTTGTGGTCCCATCCTTTGTGGATTCGCTTATTTATATAAGCTCGTAGTCAATGCTGACACTCTTACACCAACCCAGTAGTGCCAAGCAAGCATAGCACCTAGCCGACCACTTACACTCCTTCAACTGGGCACCAAGTGGCATACTTCGGTGAAGAAGATGAAACACAAGCACTGGACACGAACGCGCATGCTTTGTGCGCGAGCTTTCTCTCCGTCCGAAGCCGGACTGATTTGGGGAGCGAGCTGTGCCCCGTTTCAGAGGGGGTCTTGGCTCGCTGAAGCCAATGGCTGCGGAGGATGCGGCTTCGTTGCTGTGCAAGAGTCAATCCAGGCAGCAGATCAACTGTACTCTCCCTAAGGGACCCACTGGTGAACTTGAAAATATACAGTAAGTAAGTTGAAACGGCATACATGTGCCACACTGGATATCTGGTGATATGTCCTGAGAGATGATAGACGGATCTAGACGGTATACGAGAACTGTTCCTTCAACAAGTGATCTTCCAGGTTTGTGTGTGTGGCTTCCGGAAGGGATGACTGATACTGTAAGATTTCTCACAACGGCAACCACTTCAACCCAAAGATGGCTAAACTTTAGGGTCATGTCCAAGTCATGTCCCATTGAAGGGTAAATACTGGCACTTGAAGAGTGTGGGCACTAGCACATTCCTCGGAAATCCTGCACATATGTTCAAACTAGCTTTCACCTTCGTAGACTGCTACTCCCCACGCGAAGTGGCTCGGCAGCGAAGTGGAGGAAGTGCAACGCCCAGATGAAGAATTTCTGTTGAGATGCTGCACACCAACAAGGCACCTGTATGATAAACACATGATATTTTCTGAACCAGGAAAGATAGGAAACATCAATCAACTAATTAAGAACCAATCACGCCTTTGTTCATCCTTTTTCCGTTGATTCTCTTCGAGACCACCTCCACCCCCCCCAAAAAAATCAAAGGAGAAACACCTGTTGACCACCTCTCCTAGCCACCTGATTCTAAGATCCTACCTCCGACTGACTGACGAAATCGTCCACGCGTCGGGCATCCGGGCGGATTCTTGGAAGGTGGACAGTGCCTTTCTCCGCTCCACGCGCCCCACGGGGCGACCGTCGCGAAGCGTCCCGCGGCCGTCTCCCGCGGCCGACGTGACCCCGCGGGTTGCGCCCAGGCGACACCCGACCGATTCACCATGATCTGTGTAGAAGGAACCTGGTGAGGTCTCCGGCCATTGATTTGGCATGATTTGGATGTTATGTTAAATTCGCGGATGTATCCTCCGGCCATTTCCTTCCTACATTACAATTATGAATAGAGTTCCCGCGTAGATCCAGAATGAGAATGATATATGATTGCTCCAAAGCCCATCATATCTCAACTGGAACGACCTTTTCAACAAAGGTCATGTACGGCCTCTGAAGTCATTGTGAAGTAAATTTTTATATACATGCACCTACAGCGAGCCTTTTTCAACAAACAGCAGTAGGACTGAAGCGTCAGGAAATGTCCCAAGCCTTATTCCAGGCTGACTCCATACCCTTGTTCTTCATTTCCGTCCCGCATAGTGGCATCAATACGGAATCTCTTTAAGGTCTCGAGCCAAGAATACTGAAGGGGTCCGACAAAAGTGTACTCTACACTGAACCGAGGGCAATTTGTTCCATGTTCATAACGATGAGAAAAACTACTGTATCGAGATGTATCGAGCATGCAGTGTTTTCCCAAAATCACTCCTGCCATTTGTACGAGGTATAACCTAGCCTGACAGGCTTCATGAAGCTATGCATTTGGCTGCAACATATGTTTTCCACTTGGCTGTGGATCAAAACCTTGAGCCCCTGGTTCAACCACGAATGAACAGAATCAGTCCTAGTACTGACTAATACGGTCACCAATGAACAGAATCAGCCAATCAGAGTGAAACAGTCAACCCGTTTGACCCGCCCACACCTGAGTCCCTGGCCTCCAATAAATCGGCCAGGAGCTCATACTCCCTCTGGGCTAGGATGCCGCAAAGCCCCTGGCGGGTTGAGTGCTAACCAGGACCTTTGCCTGAAAACAAGAGGCTGTTAGTGCCCAAAGGGTGTGGAATAAAACGGATAAGAATAAACAGAAACAAACCGACACCTCCATGTCCAAAAATCAGGTTGTTGGATCTTTCTGCAAAGATTCCCATTGGATTTCCATTGGATTTGCTCCTGTTCTTCGATTTCATGGTGGCTCCGGAAACCAAAGGAGCGGTGCAATTCAGATAGATCCCCGACCGACTCGCCAAGCTTTACAACAAAAGAAACGGGTTGTGTGTGATAGACTGTTAGACGAACTGATATTGGATCGCTGTAGGTTTCGAGGATAAGCTTGTTGACTGTTGACGTATGACTTGTGCTTGGATCCTATTATTAGGTATCTATGTTAAGTCGATTTAGTGGGAGCTCATCCACATACGAGTCGCTAATTCTGTTGCTTCACATCATTTGTGGATTGAAATTGTTGAATCATCTTGAATCCGTTTGCATCCAAACCATTGTTTGGTATCCCAAACACTCCATGGGACTGGCATAAGGTGGTTAACCCGGGGCCACTGTCGGGACACCGCCTTCAACCGATCCCCGAGCGAAAGCGATCCTGCTCGGTCGACAACGGTCACGCCAACCACGGCCCACGGTTGAACGGTGTGACATGAAAGAAGTCAAAGAACATGAAGTGTTCTAAGCAAGGAACCGGTCAAGCGAACCTGGAACCTCCTGTTTTTTGAATACTCGATCTCACATCTCGATTTGGAATCGCATGCTCCTTCGTTCCGTTTCATCCCACCCTACAGAAAAACATCACACCAACGAACTGACCATGGCAATTCCTGGACCACTTCAATCACTTGAACCGCTCCCCAGCCGGACTTCTGCCCGAAAAACGCCGCATGCGCAGCCCGCAGGCCTTGGGGCTGTCCATCAATAAGGCGGTCTCCAGGCCGATGGCCAGGCGCTTCAAACCCGTATGAGACAAGGCCCGGTCTCGTAGCAAACAAACGAAGATCTTCAGGAAGTTCACCGCCTGCAGCGCAGTCTACCACCGTCGTCCACCACCGTAGATAGATTGGATAGGCTGGGCCACGTGGAGTCAGTGGATGGTGGATGGGCGGACAAAAACCAAGACCGTTGATGTCATCCATGTGGCATAGGGTTTAGTTTTTGGTCCACTGCCTCATTTGTGGAAGTCAATTCAAAACCTCCTACAATGAACGTGGCAGCAAAAGGCTGTAAAAGACGGAATGTCGACAGTGAAACCATCGAGTTTACCTCACAAGCACCAACACATGATCAGATCTGGGCGACAAGGGAAGCGACAACGAAACGATGATTCAAAACATTCTGGCACCTAACCCGAGCAGATCTTAACCCCAAAAATACTGAACAAAATACGGTTCGTGGCACGAACAAGGGCCGGTCCGTCAGCCAGTTTGACCGTGCAAGGGCGTTGCCCCCTTTAACATTGCTGGTATCCTTGTCAGCTCCAGCTGGGTTCAACAAAATGTAATGTACTCCAGGGGCCATGTTGAGCTGTAATGATGAAGGGTGTTGTTGCAGCTTCGTCTCTCGTTGCATTCTGGTCTAATACCCAAGAGCAAAACACACTGTGTAACTGTTTGTGAATGATCTGCTCTGAAGAGGTATAAGGGTGAGCTCTACTTCGGCCTCAAGAACTTCCCACTCCTTTTTCGGCACGAGAACTCGCGAGCTTCAACCTTCGATAGCACCCGTCTACAAAGACGAAAGCACCGAAACCACCGCCACCACACCAGGGTTCCAGCAACACCACCGGCTAGCAAAAAAAGCCCGACTAGCAACACCACCACCACAAGCAAACCACCACCAGAAAAATCACAAGCAACACCACCAGAACACCAGGAGATCCACTAAGATGTCACACTGTTTTCCTTCTTCCTGCCCACCGTCGGCCCGGCCCGTAAACGGTCAGACGGACCGCCTGCTTGGGTCGTAGCCCGGTCTCTTCCACTGGACTGATCATGCAGCGCGTCAACATGGCGCACGAGAGCTCGGGATAACTGGGCGGGCGCAGCGGATGCGCACCGCGAATCCATCCGGTCGACCGGGTCGCTCTGGCAGGGGGTGGAGGTCAGGGTGGTCTCTTTTGGTTGGGATTGATGACATGAGATCTACCAAAGTTGGGTACACATCCTCAGGTTCGCTATGACTGGAGCCTCCTGGCACCAAACACCTTCGTATACAAGGTATATTTGGAACCCTAGGGCATGGCGATGTGTAAGATTTGGGTATTTCAAGAGGGATAGTTTTGACCAGGCAACTTTTATATAGACGGCTCTCAAAAAATTCCTTGTTTGGGGGGGTTGTCTTGAGATCAGTTCAACAAACCTACCCCGCATCATGTTTCTGTGGGGTGAAGGACCACAAGTGTCAATCAATTCTTCATCCGTTGGCTGAGGAATTAAACTATCTTAAGCTATTCAGCATGACTCTCGGACACTGTCCGATCAAAATGGTGAGACTTGCAAAGCAGATTGAAGCTTCGAGATGTTCGCTCTGAATCATGGGAGCGTGTGAAAGGATTCATAATCAGAGTCCATTAACTCTCCCTGAAACCAATACAATGAAAGTAGAGTTCACCCCCTGTTTCTATAGAGGAAAAGGGTATTTCAAGGGCCCATGTTTCATCCACTTCCATTGTTACTTTCAGGCAGTAACACGGGTCCACTAAGCTACCAACAAGTACAACAATGCGGATCCCGTGACCAAAAACCCTAGACCGAACGAGGGCCCCTGGTTCCTATACTCCTGGAGGCTGCCTGAGATCCAGCAACTGGGTGGCCACAGGTGGTAGCCACAACGGCGTGAACCTCTGTCTGTGCTACCTGCCGTGAGGATCTGCCTTGATTCTGCCTGTGCTTCTCCAATCCATGAAGACCTGACCTTACATACAACACCACAGGCCCAAAGACGAAGGTGTTGAATAACTGATGAGTGTTGTGATGGTATGTGTTTCTAAATCCTTATTAAGAACCTGAGAAGCTGCAAAACGAAAGCCAGCGCTTTTGTGGGGCTGATTCGCAGTGCAAAGCCGGGAAGAAGCTATTTCCACTGTCTGTGAAGCCTGATGCGCGCCATACCTGGGAACAGAATTGTAGCTACAAGACCTTTATTTTCAAGGTGGCCTGAACAGAGTGTTTTAGGGCAGCAAA
>CAXAMN010021429.1:302096-343781 GCA_963970005.1 Durusdinium trenchii | reverse complement strand
CTTTATTTTCAAGGTGGCCTGAACAGAGTGTTTTAGGGCAGCAAACCCTGGTCTCAGGCCACCTTGACTTTAGCTTGAAAACCACAGCTTTGAAGCCTCATGCGCGCCATACCAGAACTGTAGCTACTTGTAGCTACCCTGGGTCCGTATAAATAGTATGTTGCTATACCTCTTACACACCTATACAAGTTCAACGCACGAATGAGACTTCAAGGCTGTGGATTGCTGTGCGTGTGTAGAGGTTCTCAAGCGGTTGACGGAAAGGGAACTTGAAGTACTATACCTGGTAGCTGCACTATAGCTACCCTAGGTCTCTCTACCTTGCAAGGTGCCACCTACACCTTTCCATTCAGATGATGCAAATGATGCATTTGGCATTTCTTGCATCACCACCCCTCAAACATCACCTCCAACACAACCTCAAAAAACCTTCCCTCGGAGCACCCTCCTCCCCCAGCATGTGCTGAGTTGACGTATACCTTTCTCGGGCCACCCCCCCAGACCCCCTAACTACTCACTTCGTTCGCCAGACACAACTCCGCTAGCGCCTTCTACGAAGGCTGGCTTTCGTAACATCTCAAAACGAATCCTGAAACCACAATGACTTCCAATGTTCGATCCTTTCCCTGCACATCTCCCCCCCCCATTCTCAATCACTCCCTCCGCCCATCTCCGCCCATCGAGCGGCTCGCGGTACTCGGCGATCAAGATGTCGCAGACCGCGGGGAAGCGGTGCAGCCCCGCGTAGAGGCACACGTCACCGATCCTTTCGACCCGAGCGGCGGAGGCTGGCGGGGGCGGAGGACCGGAGCACGCCCAAGGACCGGAGGGTGGCAGATTGACCCCAAGCAGGTTGGGGATGGATTGGGTGTGGTGTTGAAGTTCAGGGGTCAATGTAGAGGTCGATACCAGCACCCAACAGGTCTCCGACATGGAGGGTATGTTATGTAGGCAGGTTTCAATTGGTGACCTGTTCGCCGTCGGTTGTCTATGCCAGTCCCCTGAGATTGCCTTGGGATTGTTGGAACGGGAGCTGACCAAGGAAAGACTCCGACGAACCAAAAACTGGAGAAAAACCACTAGCACGGAGACTTGGCGTGAAGACCAGCGTTCATGCAAAACTTGGTGGTGGCGGTGATTTTGCTGATGTGATGCTGGGACATGTACCTTCTTGGCAGTTAGGACAAATTAACTCAATAAATCTCAATAGCTGCACCAGGCAAATCAATCACTATAGCTTCACTGACCGCGTCCCAAGGTCCATGACGGTGGACTGACCGTCTTCACCTCCTTCAAATCCACCAGGCACTTCTCCTAAACGTCAGCGTATATGGCTGTGGATCCAAGCCCATAGTCCACTTCACCCTGCTACGTTGACCATGGTTGACCTCCGAAAGTAGTATGTTCTCTTCATTCTCCGTGGAGAACAAAAACAGGATCCCCCGCCAGGTCCCATGACATATATCAAGTCCTTTGAGACTTCAAATCCGCGATTGTTTAACCACGGCCCTGTTTTTTTTTCACGCCAGGGCTCATCATCTGCACATCGTGGTTGGGCCAACTGATCATGAAAGGCACCAACTGGGCTAAGATCTCCAGGTTTTGTGCAGTGTTCACATAACCTGGGGTCTTCCAGGTGAGGCAAAACGTGCGGGTCACGTCACTGAGCTACGAGGAAACTTGGAGAGGCTCAGTGTAGTACAAGGGGTATGGTCAAATCATCCGAGTGCCTCCAAGCTATCCCAAATAATTTTTCCGTCTGCTTTGTTCAACTCCAAGTCTCTCCATTTGGATGTTTTTGGTACACAGGGAGACCGACGACTGTTCCGACCCCAGTCTGACTCATGAAGAAGAACTGCATGGACCATGGACCTTCCAGCCGCCTTTTTACGCTGATATGCCCTGAACAGTTGGATCCTCTTGTCTTTCAGTGATTGATCCTTTTTATTTTTTTCGACATCACTCGGTCCCATCATCAAAGGGATCTGGGCCAAGCGCATGAAAAATTTATCCTAAACCTGGGCAAGATGTGAACGAACAGCTTGTTGGAGATAGATTTTTCCAACATCATCTGCTTTGGAGCATCTCCAACAAGTTTCTTTGCACCAGCCACCCTCTGGAAAAAAAGGTAGGAACCCCTATAGTAAGCTTGCAGTATTGCAAAACACATGACGACTCTGGTTTATTCGTGAGCCACTATGGTCAAGGCTACAACCTCTATCCAATCTCCAGGCGCATGGTCACAAGAAAAAACTAAACAACAACAACAACAACAACAACGACAAAAACAACAACAACGACAACAACAACAGCCACAACGACAACGACAACGACAACAACAACAGCAACGACAGCAACGACAACGACTAACGACAATGACAACAACAGCAACGACAGCAACAGCAACAACAACAACAACGCTGGGCTTTGAGGACCCCCCCCCGTCAACCCGCGTTGAGCAGGACGAATGAAGCGGCGAATCGGTGCGGTCGAAGAAGCCGGTGAAGATCGGCTGCGTCCAGCAGTGCCAGAGGAACTTGGTCGAGACGTGCATGAACATGTCTGACAAGACCACCTGAAGACTTCTTCGGGCGATGCAATACACTGGTGGTTGATGCATGCCGAACGCGCATGCATGTATATCATATTGGCTTGGTCGCACACATTGTATGAGGACCAACAAAAAACAAATGTTTGGGGTTCCATTCCAGTTAGTCCAGCCAGGAGACCCAAATGATCGGATGGTCCTGATAGGTGCCACCCATGATTTTGACCCATTTGTGTATGAGCGAGGAAGATCTGGTGCGAACCGGGCATGCGACCCAGCGATGTTGAGTGAAGAATTGCCACATGATCGCCCTGGACGCTCTGTGAGAGTAGCAAGTCATACACCCCGCGCCTGTGCATTTGCTACTTTCAACTCAAAACACGCCACATATTTATTATAGAACACACAAAATTGTACAAAACTGAACATGTGTTCACTGACTAGTTGTTTTGGTGTCGCTAAACCCTGGTCAGTCCAAACACAAAGGAGCAGGTTGGGCAGGGGCACTCCAGTTGTTGAGATTTCAATGTATCAGTTGGGATCCTGTGCAACCAAAAACTGAAACTGCTCCCATCCGATCAAAGAGGGATAATGCGCATCACCTCCGAGGAAGAGACTCCAAATGCAGAATCTTCCCCAAACTCTTCCCCAAACAGCTCCTCACCCCCTAAAATGTATCCATGCAACACCTTTCTTGGACGATGTCCTCAAGTTGAAGCCCTCTTCGACCCAAAGCCCACTCAGATTCCTCCATGTCTGTTGCCTTCATCTTCTTGTGCTGCTGAATTTGCTCGGCCAAAATCCTCGGCGCGCGGGTGGATCCTTCATCCGACGGATCTGCACCGAAGCACAGCGTCGAGTCTTGCCCCTGGAGGATTGGGATGGAAGAGACTCAACAGAAAGAGACCCCGGTTTTACATGGAGAAGCTCCAACAGTATAGGTGATCGTCCTCCAAAAATGCATCCCGTTTTGGGATGTGCTGCGGTTTTGCATGGGCTCTTCTCTATCTAGGCTATGTGACATGTATGTCTTCCGATAAAAACAACCATTTTGTGCAAACGCATTGATTGGTGTTCTTTGTGTCTATTGGGATGGAGTCTATGGAGTCTTTGGGCAGATGGAGTCCCAAAAGCGCAACAAGACTCTGCTGAAACAACATCGCAACAGGATCCCAGAACTCAAAAAACCACATGGTGAGTCTCGCGCGGACCCCTGAAACAGCTCTTCATCCAGCGTGGACAATCTTCTCACCCACTCTCTAGCATCTACCTTCGGCCCTTCACAAAGTTAATCTTACATCCCCAGTTCTAGCCGTTTTGGAAAGATCTCCAAAAAAAAACATCCAAGGTTCTCCTCAGAAGTTCATACACCTCCCACACATTTCCACCAACTCATGTCCCTGTCACCTTTGCCCTCCACCCTCGACTCGATTCACTCCATCTATATAATCTACTCTTCCCCCAAAACCTACCTCTCGTATCCGCTCGTATCCACCCCTCATCTTCGGTGGTCACCACACTTTTTTGGGCCTAAATATGCCTATACCTACCTACCTACCTACCTAACCTACCTGCCTACCTACCTACCTACCTACCATAACATCCATAACCTACCTGCCTTTCCCATGGCCAACTGAGGCGCTTCAAGAAGTTCTGCAGCGTAAAGCGTTGGAACGCCTTGTGCAAGGCCTCCGCCACCTCTGCCCGGTGCGGCTCCGCCGTCGGCGGCGGCGGGAAGCGCCGGTCGTGGTCGTCGCCTGGCGGTCGGCGAGCGGCGCGCGCGTGGGAATGAAGCGAAGAAAGGGGGGTTTTAAGTTAGTTGGAGGTCATTGGAGCTCATCCATTTTTGGAGGTGCTGTGCAAGAACTGAGCTTGCATTATGGGGGGGTTGTTGCTACATGTTGCTACCAGTCCAGTTTTGTTGTGAGATCAGGGTGGGCAAGAAAGTGAGAATGTGTGGCTTCTGATTTCGCGTCTCATGGGGACCCAACGTTCTGGGCTGTTGGCTCTTGGAGACCTTGGTCGATTCTTCGATTATCGAGGGTGTTCGTGCTTGTCCGGCTTCATCTGAGCAAACCTGTGATGCCACACCTTGAAGACATGTGCGAACAACATGTGTGGTGCTACCTCTCATGCAAATACCAATTTACACCAACTCAAAAGAAACATGGGCCTGCCAACCACAGGAACACGACGTGAGCATCTACGCTGGTGTCACTGCACCCTGCTGCTACTAGCAGGCACATCCAACCACCGTCGCCTGCAAAGGTGCCATAGGTCAACAGCTCGACGGCTGCGAAGTAGAGAAACCTCGGACAGAGGTGAGGATGGACGGGGTGCCCAAAACAACGAGGAAGCGAGTGCCACAGGGTGCGGCTGCGACATGAAATCCATCTGAAATCGAGGGTGAGATCCAGATCGGCAAGTGATGCAAATGAGATGTTCTGGAAAACATATCCGGGTTGCTCATAGTTGCTCGATATTGTTTGGGCGTGTATTAGGGATACCTCCTGGCCAGAAGGAAAACAGCAAACCAGCTCACCAATTGCGCCAGGTGGTCTCCCCCCCATGAGCCTCCCTGTTGAAATGCACATTCATGGGAAATGGTCGGTCTATATGTCTAGCTGGTCTAGTTCATTCAAGAAATCTGGCGAGGAGGTTGGTCTTCGTAGAGTGGGAATCAGCCGAAAGGCTTTGATTAAGCCAACCATCTGCAGCCTCAGGCCCAGCAAAATCAGCAAAGGCATCGAATTCCATCTTCGGCTCACGACTGACTTACTTTGGTGCATCCAAAACAATCCCCATAGGGATCCACATACCCTCTGAGGTGCGGTGATGTGTTCGACACTGTTCGACCTGTAAGTTTGGAAGGCTCGTCTCGTCGTCCCGAACCGGTTCGGTATACCTCCTGGATGCCTCGAAACGGATCGATCCACTCCTGTCTGAAGATGTGGATCTGCCGTTCGAACGATCCCATGAACCCTATTGATGCCTCTGGAATGAAGCAATATATGATTCATGAGGTGATGCGCGATGCGCTGGCTGAACAATTCGTTGCATGCCAGGTGAAGCTGACCGACCGTTCACCCACCAAACGGCGAAGCTATGCAAAGCTGAAACAAAAACAGATGGTGGCCGGATTGAACCCTTTGAGGGATCCTAAGGGGCTATTCATGGACACCCGGTGACCTCCGTGGTGCTCAAAATCCACACCTTGGCCCTGCCGAGAGGCTCTTGTTGCCCGCGGCGTTCTTCCACTTCCTCGGATGAAAAACCCGTGGAAGTACTTGGATGTTCTGAAAGGAGATCAGAACAGATCGGTTTGTTGAAAGTCGACTTCAGTATGGGGAATAAACAAAATCATAGCAGTCATAGCACAATATAGCACAGTTGGCTTTAGGTGTCCAAGGGTACGAGGGAAAGCTAAGGATTCTTTTTGTCAATCCATTCTATTACAATCTGCAGTTCCAACACTAGGTCGCTAGGACATTCGAACGAACGAGGAAATGACATGAAAGGACGCAAACAACAATAACATACTCCGAGCCACGATCAACAGCTCAACCTTCCAAGTTGACCCACCAGACCCCCTCTGCTCTCTTCCCCCCGCCCCTCTTCCCCTCAACTCCTCCACCTGACGGCAGCCACCCGCCAGCCTGAACACCAGCCCAGCCGGCCCCGATCGAATTCCATCTCAAGGTGCTGAGAGCTTGCGCGAGGCCGTGCCGGTCGTGTTCATGGTGACCTCCCCCCGGACTCCAGCCGCTGGATGCGTGCCCTTGCGGCGGCTCCTGACGTGGGAGGGTGAGTGAGTGATGGAGGCTCCGATGGAGGCCACCATAGGTATGGTGAGGTATATGGTGAGGCTCCTTCCTCTAGGCCCTCATAAGAGAGGCTCCTCTTTATAGGCTTTTTCGGTATATGGTGAGGTTCAGATGTCAAGGAGCAGGGTCTTCAGGATGCATAAGACCAGAAGAAAGCTTTGTGAGGTTGAAGGAGCTTCGAAAGCGTCGATCCGTGTTCAATGGGGTCATAAGGGTACGAACCTATCAGGACCCTTTGACTTGGTAGGAAAGATTATGTCATGTCTATCCTGGCTGGACGGGGATCAGGTGATTTGTTCTATTTTTTTTTCCCAATATTGGGTATAATATGGGTATATAGATGCCCTTCTGGGAAATATGTTCTATCATTTTTTCAGGTTCCTTAAGCAAAATGTGGAAGCTCTGGATGTGTTCAAAGAGTAGATGCCAAGGCAGTAGATCCCTGACTCAACTAAAATACTCCATGATTCCATGCAGTATCTCTGTACTTTGCTGGCGCACGACTGCACATTCCTTGAACATTGTTGGGCTCAACCCCCTTGATTTATCCTAGCAACATGCAAAACATCAAGACCAAGTGGAATAAGGCGGGACTATTGGACTTTTAAACAAGAAGATCAATGGACATGTTCATCCTGGTCGGAATTCACTATTCACCATGTCCATCTGTTGTCTTTTTTCACTCCCTTGGCGAGAGAAGAAATCCTCAAACCCAAGACCCTCATCAAATCGTTCCCCAAAACCGATCTCTTTGCGCTCCAATGTTCCGCCAAAACAGGCCTCTCTTCCCATCAACATCCCCACACATGTCATGGTTTGCCCAGTCCAATGGACCAAACAACAGCACTTCTGCCAAGGTTCCTCTGATACAAGCTCGCTGTTTTTTCCCAGGCCCCGGGCTGCAGGGGATCCTGCCACGTTTCACGTTGGTACCGTAAGACTGGACGTTTCCACTGGACGCAGTCCAAGGGATGGCAAGCTGCAGAGTCCGTACAAGGCCGGCGAAGGGATTTCTTGACGCTTTGCTTAGTAAGGCGGATCAATCCCGAAAGGAACACCAATGAGCAAAAGGAGACGAAAGAACATCCTGTCTTACACACACAAACTTGATGACATAGGCCACGCCAGCGCTATGCCATACGAACATCCTGTCTTGGGAGTCCTGTCTGGAGACCTGTAGTGTAGGGGAGCCTGTTGGGGCACATTATTGGATGGTCCTGCAATTCAACCCATTGATAGTGACCCCCAAGCCTCCTTTGCCTCATGGAAACGTACAGTGCTTGCTTTCCACTTCCATATCTTTCAACGGTGCGGTCGCACCTCTAGTAAGAACTGAAGAACACCATACAACCAACAATTTTTCGAAAGCCAGCCCACCATTGAACCAACCATCCTCCCACACCTCTAGTAAGACCATCTAATGACTCACCATCCAACCTCACCCAATTCAAACCCCTGTCCCTATGTCACTCCTGGGAAAGACCCACCATGAAAGACCACGAAAAACAAGAACACATCAAGAAAACACCATCCAATCCAACCATTCCAACCCGTCGCTCGCTCCTGGGATGGCCAGCAACTTCTTGTACGCTTCCGTCTGCTTCTTCGGCGCGTTGGCGATCGCCTCGGAGTGCTCCATGAGCGCATCGTAGCGCTCCGCGCGCTGGGCCTCCTCCTCGGTGATGAGGCCGTACCTGTGAGGCGTTCGGCGTTCGAGGCGTTGCGGTACGATCGGTGTTTTGGGGCCTGGACCCGACTGACCCAGTACCGAAAATGGGAACATTACCTCATAAAGAACAGGTATATATGTGTACCCATGTTCGAAGGTTGTTTTGTGTGTTTGAGTTTGTTGCGCGGAGGTCATTGTTGTTGTTGTTGTTGTTGTTGTTGTTGTTTGCTTTTCAAGTGTTGGTTTTGTTGTTATTGTTCCTGGTGGAGGGAAAAAAACAATCCTCGTTATCCTCTTCGCCAGCGTCAAACGCTTTGCGGCCTGACACACAACGTGCAACAAAGTATGAGTTAAAGGGAACTAAACATTGGTGTTCTCACAGATTGTGCAGTTGGAGGGGTGGTTTTGCTCCGCTTGAGATGATGGCTGTTGGTGAATTTCTAGATCAACCTATTACAGGATTTGTTGTATATATTCTCAACATCACTTGTGGTGCACTTTCGGCAAAAAAGGCTACAAAGGCAAACAGTTGGGGGGGGAATCGTGTTTTTATATGAAGGTCAACCTACACGGACCAGGGCTCCAGGTCGAACAACCCATGCGCATTTAGTGGTTGGTCAAAGTCCGTTTGGTATGGCCGCGATAGTTCGAGACAAATATCAATGACAAACACACCTGGGGAGTTCCTAAATCCAAACGAATGGGACTAGAACATTCCGTGTACATGACCCATCCATCTAAGTAACTGTTCCAGTCCCATGGATGGTCTGGGAAAGCACAGTGAAGAAATTCAGCCAGATTCGCATCGAGTCAGTGACTCCAGGAGCCATCAATCCAGCCGTCAGTCCGGACAGCTTCTGTGCACGAGATGATCGAAAAACTAAACCCAACCTGTTTGAAAACGTATAGATTTGAGTACACCCAAACGCTCCAAACAGCCCTGACGCTCCCTGAAAACCTATAGACCCCGGACCCCTCCAAAGGATTCGAGTCTGTTCTCTCCATAGGTTCAGGTCCAGCGTCACGCCTGGGCAGGGACATTCCACAGAATTCAATTGACATCATCCAACATGTCTCCTTGTTCGGTCGGGGACGCGCCCCAACAAGGTCGAATCATTGGTCACTTGTGCGTGAAGCCGGATGCTGCTAGGGAAAAGCATATCATCTCGAAGGATCCAACAAAGCCCCTTGACCCCTGGACCAGCGACATAGGCCAAGATACATGCTACTCTCGTACTTGTTTTCCTCCTCCAAATCCACCACACATGCCGTGGCCTCGTGCCGATGCTGAGCAGAACTAGTGTTGCCACACCAGATTAGACTGGGAGAATGAGACACAATAATCCCTAGGGCTCCAACCACCTCCTGAGAAGATGGTTGGGGTGGGTTTGGGGGGTCTAACCACCTCCTGAGGATATGGTTGGAGCCCTAGGGAATAAAAACACACCCCAAAGCCGACGGCAAAAACCGCCCAAAAACGCCACATCCTGAGGTGTGTTTCACCCGGTGAATTCACACGAGTGACATCGATACCTCCATTGCTACACTGAAAACGCCCGGTGAAGCTGAAGGCGCACACGGTGCACAACGGCGGAGTCTTTGAAGATGAGACTCGCTGAAGATGCACTCGCAAGTGGATATGATGAAAATGGACCTCTGTAAGACTAGTCTCATCTGCCAGTTTTCAGGGGTCCATGTTCATCTGGAGGGCATCCCATCCAACATGCTCAAATCCAGGTTGAACCCAGGGGCACCCACCCAGCCCAAGTACCAGTAGCGAGTTTCAAAGACGAAGGCAAATTAGGAGACTATTTAGGAGCCATACAAAGGGAATCGAATGTTCATCCATCTGTCCAAGGCTCCAAGCTATGGTTAAGGGTTAATAAGCTCAGGGATAGCACCAGCTTTGATGGCTTGAACTCCGGATTGGATTCTGCACAGAGGCTGAGTCGTTTCATGCGGTTTCTACTTTTTGCATGTACATTTTACCCAAACATGCAACAGTGTTGGGAAGTGTGCACATGCGGAGGCGCCAGGATTAAACAAAAATCAAATGAAGGTTCCAAAAGCACCCTTAGTATCCCCTCATGTCCAGGTAGCAAACAAGGAACACATCAGCTGTCGTCTATCAGGAGACGAGGGCCCACCGCTGAGGGTCTGCCTTCCCACGTGCCTGTTGATACATACATCGCACCATCAACTCCAGCAACTGAGCATTGCCATACATGGCCTCGCGAACCTCAGAGTCCAGATCTAGGGCTTTTTCTCCTGATGGGGAAAACATGAGCTTTTGCATCTGGCCAGACCACTGCAGAAATTGCAGGTCAACCGTACCGAACTGCTTAAGACCTTTGAGTCAAAGACCTTCGGACAGTCAATTGGAGGTCACCGGTCCGGGTTGTTGGGGGTTTGTGGGTGGAGATATAGACCGGTAGACATCACCTAGATCTTTCAAGGATGCGAAATGTATGCCTTCCAGCTGGTTTTAAAGGTGAAAAGGCATAAAATTGGAATAGTTGGAAGATCTAGGTATATCCTAGAACTTAGCTTGAAAGTGTGTCTCCTGAGCCAAGATCAATCCCTTGTAGGTGCTAGATTTTCCTTCTATCAGCATCCTGCAAGAGGTCTTCGCTCAAGAGTTTGCAGACTTAAACTGCTTGGTGATTGACGGTTTCAACCCAATTAGGATTCATCCTTCCAGGTCGTATTTGAAGCCACCAAACCAGTATATGTCCACTCTTCACCCATCCCCAAGACCCACAGGAATTGCTTCTCCAAAGATGTCAACATAACAAGTCCCCAATTCCTACACCCTATGGATCCACATACCGAACCTCAGAAGGCAATTGGACCCTCCTGGCGCCTACATAAATAGTCTCCAATCACCTTCTCAGAAGGTATGTGGATCCATAGGGACAGTTGACTGCATGACAGCTTCTTGTCAGAAATAACTCAATGTGCAGTGTTTGAACCACGCGATGGGTCTTCGCAGGGCCTGACTTAAATAAAACCTTCTTGACTTCTTGACTTCTCCTCTTACACCAGGGAAAATGAACCTGGAACCTGAAAGTAGACCATTGGCAGACTAATTAGTTTCCTCTACAACCAAGTGGTTTTCAGGTTCTATCTTAATCTTCCAGGTGTACTTTGAATGAATGCAGAGCTTTCAAACTTTCCCTCGCTTTGTCCCCCTCCCCCGCTGTGGAGATCCATCAACAAGTCTTCACTTCAAAACGTTCCGCATTATGGAACGTCCTTTCGATCCACCCTCTCCACCCGGCTGTGAACGGGCAATTCCTTCCGATGGGGTGAAAGCCAGAAACAGCGAAGCTTCCCCCAACCTCTACACCCACCACCATTCTGACCTCCGCGCACCTCTACGACCACCAACCTCTCCACCGATCCTGTCGCGTCTGGCGCCGTCCCAAGTGGCGCGATTGATCTCGCAGCCTTCACCTCAGCTGCGGGAAACGGCCAACGGCCCGAGGACGACGGGAGGTCCCAATAAAAGAGAGGTTATGTACCAGGTTTTGGGAGGGGTCAAGAGAAGGTTGATGAAGTCTGTGGGGGGGGTGAGCGCTTTTTCTTTCAGATTCTTTGACACACGTGTCTAAATGGACTCATGTCCCAAAAACCTGGCACTTTGGACCCATTCTTTAGCCGCTCTCGACTGCACTACTGGGTCTTTGCACTACTCGACTGCACCGCCTGCTTTTCACGACCACAAGCCTCGGATCTCAGTTCGCGGCGCGTAAGAGGTATCCGGAATTCACCGGTGGACCTGTAAAACATCACACTGAATTCTTACACGTATTTTTTAGAAGGATCCCATGAATGATATGGATATCATTTCATTGATATCATGTGTCTTTTCATGAACATGTACGTTGGATTTTTCATGCTCACGTTTATGGGTCCCCAACAAAAGTCCCAAGCACCTGTACCTTAAAGGAGTCCAGGGACTGACGTGTACCTCAAAATGGGTGAGCTTGGAGGGTTCCTCGGTTCCTCCCTGGTGAACAGCTGCAGTGCTTTGAGCCGTACTGGACAGTTCGGTTGATTTCTCTAATTTCTATTGGCAACTGAGCGGCTCTAAAAACCTATGGCATCTGCCCATGTAGCAAGAGTCGCTCGTAAGTTCTCTCATCTATTTTCGGGAAGCACATTTCTTTCCAAAGTGGACATGAGCGAAAGTACTGTTGAATGTAGACTTTTGATCAACAAAACACCCCCTACAAGTATGCATTTGGATTGTAAGACCTCTTCACATGATGTTTTATGATATAATCAAGTGGTATCAAATGTCAACATTCTTCCCAACTGGAAAGTACTCTCCCTTTTGCCCTTTCGGTTGATCATCCGACTATCACGCTGTTCTCGTCTCACATCTCCATCCGTCTCGTCGCGGACGGGACTGATGTCTGTGCAAGGGACTGATGTAGAGAATCACGGCCATGAAGAAAGGCAAGTCAGCTTCCTGCCGCGGCCGTTTCCGGCGCCGAAAAGGATCCCAAAAGGATCCCAAAAGGAAGGATCCTGGGGGCTTGTGGCAGCAGTGATGCATACAGCACCACCACTGCAGGCAGCGAGCTGGCTAAGGTTAAATGATCCCAAGAACTTAAGAGCTTTCCCCTTCACCCACATCATCCAAGAAGTCGCAGGAGAAACATCAATGTGAACGCCGAAAAACCTCTGGAGACTCATGGTGCGTGGAAGATATGAGGACCTTATGATGATTCCACCACCAGCTTGTTTGGTTCTTTTTCTGGCTTGGTTCTTCTCATTCCGTTCAGCCAGACCTACGAGCTGAAATGTCTGCTGCAATTCGTCCCTTCAGTTTTTAGTCATTCGGAACAGTCGCGCATGCTCAACTCTCCCTTCGTTCGATTGGCACCGGGCACTGGACAAAACAAAAAAACATCGGAGAACGTTCCATCGCCTCGATGCAGGAGACCAAGTTGATGATGTTGAGCATATCATCCTCATGCAGCTCCTCGCGGCCCATTTGTTTCGTGTGCCTCCGGAGTACGGAGCTATTTGTTGTTTCCCGGCAAGGAGGGAGTATCGGTTTCTACGGGATAAAAGTCCATGTTGCTGCCATGGCCAAAGTTGGGAATTAGAATCATTCCCTAAGTAGAGAGAACAAAGGAAGAACAAGTCCAGATCACCAATCAGAAACGAAAGATTGGACAAGATTCGAGCAAATGTGGAGTTCCCAAATGTATTTTCCTGTTTGCCTTCACCGATTGACATCCAAAGAATAACGAGATTGGGGATGGAATGCTTGTCTATGTGATACTTTTCATGACGTGGAGTATACAAGAGATGGTAAGAGTTCAATCCTAAAGGCAAACAAAGAGCATCCTGTTCAATTCTATCGTTTAGACCACTTCGTCCTGTGTCACTTGATCGAACAAACTAGCACCATGTGGAAGAGGAACATCACTGACTTTCTGAAAGCTTTCGAGGCTGAAGTTGGACCGCCAAACATGTAGATATACCCCAGCAACCACAAAGGGACGAAACATTCAAACCCCTTGACCACATACACTTCCTCCCCACAAACAAAAATCAATGTTGACATTCCCGGAGACTAGGGTCAAATGGACGAAACTGACGATCAAACCCCAAGGGTTTTAAAGGTACCAAACAAACATGTTGAACTTGTAACATTGAGATATGGGGTTTGCGGTTCATGGAGACAACATGATGTGCTGGGGTTTGATTATTTTGTCCATCTACTGAAGGTCCCTTGACTATATCATCCAAATATGCTAGGGAATGAAATTTCAATTACCAGTAGGATGGTCCCCTTCACATCTCAGATACTTCAGCACCTCTCAGGATCCAAAGATATCCAAAGCTACCTGATTCTCCGACTCCTCAGCTCCGAAACTCGGTTGGAACTCCTTCTGCACGTTGGAGGAGTTCCAAAGGCAGTTGCGCACCGCGGCCAACAACAAGCGCCGCACCAGGCGCCGTTGCTTCTCATCGCCACCTCGTCGTGGCGGAGGTGGAGAGATGCCATGGGAACTCCGTTGCGCATCTTAGTTGAGTGAAGTTGAGTGTGTGGTTTAGGTCTCGATGAGTCAATGGAAGTGTGTGGTTTAGCTCGTGCCTTTGTTGACTCTTAATTTGTCATCTGAATTCAACATGTTTGTTTGTCATCATTGAGGGAAGAAACAAGGCGCACGGGTCCCCCGTAGTTCACTATAGTTCACACCACAGCTGGCACTGGATGCTCCAAATCTCTGGCTAGGGCATAGCCATGCTGCCCAACGCCGCGACCCGCGACAGACTTCTTGCGGGTGAGCCATCGAAGCCGAAAAGCGGCTCCGTCAGTGATGACTTCACTTCCACAAAGCGCCAGAGTCGTCCGTCTGTTCGACGCGCAACAGCAGGTGAAATCCACCCTCACCTCGCCGCAAGTCCCACATCGTTGGCCAGCTGACATTGACATGTCCATGATGCCCCAAACTGAGCAGCTCGCCTGCGCGAGCTGCACGTTACTCTGCCTTTAGTCCGAAGAAGACATGTCTTCTTCCTCGGACGTTCCTTTGGCCCTGGCGGGATGGATTTTCATGACAGCTGAAGAACTCATCGAAGGAAGTGATCTTCGGGCTTGGCTTCTGGAAACGAAGAACGCTTGGCTTGGCGTCTTGTGTTCAGAACGGTCACTGCCCAAAAGGCGGGCCCTTGGCACAGCTTCATTCTTTGTGAGCCCGGATCCTCTTGATATCAACAAACTGCTATATGCAAAATAGGGTCTGGGGAATTCCAACTTGCCCAGGACTCAATCCGCAAAAATCGCTTGCCAAACAGTTCATCTCTCCAATTTTTTCCACATCTTGGTGTCCAGCGAGTGTTCAAGCGGGATGCCACTGATCGCTAATCACTCCGCGCACCCAACGTTGCTTGTTGACTCGAAGGTGGCGATGTCACAGCTATGATGAAGCCGGGATCCAAGTCAGTTTGCCCGGATCACCCAAAATTGATGAACAAAGAGAACAAGTGCTGCAACTCTGTTTTTCAATACCAAATTCCACCTTCACAAGGCTCCGCTGCCCCATCGAACAAGTCGGCTAAGTGGGCCCCTCAGCTCAACCTCATCCAACCTCCTTTTGCCAAACCAATTGAAAACAACACTTCCTTCAGCAACACCCACCGAACGTTGCATCCACGCACCGGACCCCACCCGCGGACGCCGCGCGCGTGGCGCGCTGGGCGTCCCGGGCGGTGGAGCGTGGCGCCCGGGCCCAGCTGTCGATAGGCTTCGCAGATCGTGGAGAGGTGCCCCGGACAGGTCAACAGCGCCGAACTGCGGAGCATACCTACCGTGTGGCGGGTTTCGGTGGTCACCGGGGGGGGTTCGGGGACGGGGGGGGGGTGCGGTTTGTTTTGGGGGGATGGAGTGGGTGTGAAGGGATGCACAATATATGGAAACCATGGTCCTGGTTTTCACATGTGTCTCGATTCACTAGAGGCCAAACACCATAAGGGCGATGGTGGTTGATCCATGTTGGTCCTAACAGGGAGATAAACTCTTTAGAGTTCGGGGTTCCTGCATAGCGACCCTGGTTGTGTGATCCGTGCATGAAATCCATGGAATTGTGCAGTGAGTTCAAGAGCATTGGATCTTTTCATATCTTTTCCCAAACAAGGGCAGGACTTGGGTATACCGTCCCATTACCAGAGTCGATGATGATGACTAGTCAGTCCTTTCCCCCCAAACAAAATATTGTCTTTTGCCAACTGCTGCCACCCTTGGATCATCTGATGCACCTCTTTTGTGTGAGGTGACTCATGCATTGAGCGAGGCCAAGAAGCAAGAACTAATGTAGACTCCTGATTAATAACCTCCCCCCTATTTGAATTAGAAATCCTTTTCATATGGGCGGTTATTAATCAAGAGTTTACATTATAACGATTTGACCTTGTTCCACCAATCAGCATTCCATTGACCACAAGTCATGGCCTCCTCTCCCCTAGCCAAAAACCGTCAAAGGCTAGCCATCTACGTACCACTATAGTGTGCAGTCACGTTTGCACCCAAACGAAACAAAACAATCCACACCGAATCTGGCTCGGATTGAGAAAAGCGATATGCTTTCAACAAAAAAGAAACAAGTGCCCTTTGGTGACTGGAACATGACCTGAGGTAGAAAAGAGAGTGCAACTGATGACTGCCAGACTCCCATTCCATCGATGGGTCGTCTCAACACCAGCAAGGCATTTGGAGGAGTCAAGGTCAAATCATGCTTCAGAAAAGGACAAAAAACGCCTAGGATGCTGGGACCATCTATCTGGGGCTTCATATTCAAATCACCACATAATGATGATAATAACATATAATAATTGATAATCTCCTCAAATAAATTAGCAGATAGACAATGGAACGGTTGAACCATCACAATGTTCCCGCCACCATTGACATGAAATGTTACATCTTCGTGAGTTGCCAAAAGTTCATGCCAAGGCCAGGACAGGTCAAAAACAACAAAAAACTGGCAGAATTCCTTCTATGTCTACCTAGACCATCCAATGGAGACCCCGAAGTAGTGTAGGGTAGTCCAGCCAGGACACCCGACACCCATTGGATGATCCTGGTCTGGTCTGATCCAACACCAGAATGTCCTTCCTTTCCGGCTAAGCGGTTTTCTCCCAGGGACTGATGTTGTGCACGATCACCACACTATAGCGGCAGAGATGTGTCTCCTGAGAAGCGTTTGCGCTGAGAGGACTGGATGCTGAAGACAGGACTCGACACCGAACACTCAGGACTGTCAGTTTGAGGAGAAGTAGCACAACCACACCGCACCTATTTATATTTGCAGCGTGGCGCTTCCAACAAAAATACGGTCGAAGCCCTGGGGAGAAGCAAACAAATTATACAAATTCAGTCCAGCAACTAAACCGTTGCTAGTGGCTCATACCTCCTCCCAATAGCTGTCTAGTCCACTGGTCAAAGTAATAGCAGCACTAGCACCCGCGTCACCTGGCTGCAAAGTGACATCTACATTAGATGCGGAAATTGTAGATCGGGACCGATCGGCGATCGGGATTGTTCAAAACTTCTTAACTAAAAGAGGTAGCTTTGTCGCTTGCAACTTCACCCTGTGAACTGTGGCTGCCGGACCCACTACCCTTGGTCAGAATCCATTGAAGCTTCCATGTACTGCTCGGGGGTGTCAAACCGTGGATTTGGTATCTTGTGAAGGTTAACTCAGGTGGCCAATACTAAAGATCATGATACAATCCTTGTTGGACGGTGTGCTTGCCCTGGTATGCCCTGGTCTCAGCACTGCTCCCAACTTGATGCATCATGAACCAAGCGAGGGACGACTCCATCCGTCAAATGTCACCGTCGTCTGCTTTGACCAAGTGACCAAGAGGTGCTCCACCACAAAGCGCAAGGCTTCCTGGGACGACATGGATGATACATAGAGGCTGGGGTCCAATGGGTGTGTAGCTCTCAGTTCGACCTCCCAGTTCGACCCTTCTGGAGGAAGGAAAAGAGACCAGAACCCGGTGGGGTGAGTCCAAGAGTCCTATTCAAGTACACCCCTCAAATAGTTAAGAGGGTGGACCACGTTTCCTCCACAAACCAAGCAAAACGAAAAGGTCTATAGTCTATAGTCTATAATATATAGTTGTTCACAAATAATATAGTCATGTGACATGTGTATCAAGGTTCCTACTTTATGTCAAGGTATTCTCTTCCAAACAGGACAAACCAAGTTCAACTAAATATACTAACCTTTCGTGGTGATGATCTACCTTTGGGTCACCAAAGGCCTGGTAACATATAATGTGACATAATTGCATCAACATGAGGCTACATGAGGCCGGCCGGCCGCCGTGGGACTCTTCTTAGCCCTTTAGGGATGTCATCCGATTTCATCTTCCTCACCACAAAGCCATCTACTTCGTGCTGATTTCGAGTCATGATCTACTCAACCTGAAAGCTTCCTATGCTGGTTCAAAACATGGAGGACATGGCTGGATCAGCCCTTAACCAACATGGACGTGTGGAAAACCACGAAATCCAGTGTGCTGATTGAAATGCCTGACCAACATCAGTGAAGGTATCATGTTTTCACCTCTTTGCTTTTCACTGTCCAGTCACTGTCCACCTCTTTGGGGAACAAATAAAACAAACCACTTGGACCTTCCACGTAGTCACTAATCATGTTTGTCCCCATCTCCTTTTGGTGGGTGACGTGGACCCTTTTCAATGTTTGGGACCCCCCTGTGTGTCATGCTTTCCACCCGTTTCTTTTTGAGGGGGGAAATCCATCATAGGTCACTGAGCCTTTTCAGACCACACAGTTCTGCCGCTGGACGCTGCGCGCCCGCCCGCCCAACGGCCCCGAGCGTCGGTGTCGCCCACCAAGTCATCCAAGGCCTTCGGTCGGCGACTCCAACCTGGCCCGGTTCGGACCCGTCGGGCGGTGAGAATCCTGGGATGACCGATGTCCGACCCCGTTGGGAAGAGCGACTCTTTGGGTCGTTGCCAGGTGCGTAGCAAACATGAACCGAAGGTGAAGGGGTTCTTCGGTGACCTTGGACTTGCGTCCTGCCTGTTCAGAGAGGCTTGGAAACTGGTGGAGAAGGGATTGCTTGACTAGAGTGATTGTGACTTTCTGGGAACAGGGTCTATTGGGAGCCAATTCAATGATGACGATTAACAGAAGCCTTTCTCAAAAAATCGGGATAGTCTCTTATCGACTGTTACAAATAATGGGATAAACCACATCCTGATTCACCCAGCAACCCAGCACCTTCTACTTCCCCTACCAGACACTACCAACAAACAGTGTTCACCTCATCCACCCATGCCACCATCTCCAAAGAAAAATAACAAAACCCTCAACATCCTCCCCGCAACCAAAGGCGCCAGCTGCAGAAGAAAATTCCACCACCGGCTCGGGCCAGGCCTGTGAGAAGCCGGTAGTGCCAAATCTGCATCTTGGGGTCCGGGACACGCTCCAGCGCATGGACAAAGGCCGCATTGTCCTTGACCACACTGGCCACATTCACCTGGGGAAGGTGGAAGACTTTGAGTCATGGAGACCCTTCCTGGAGCCTCCAATAGGTGTTTCCTGGTGGCAACAGGTGTCCAGAATCCACCTGTTAGGGTCCCTCAGACAGACTGTGGAGTCGGGTGCTGGTTGATGAGACTCTCAAACCTCCAAGACTTTTCCTTTGACAATCCATATCTAAAAGGATTTATGATTTTCGTCTAGAAGTGACTCTTCAAGAAGAGTGAAGATGCGTCAACTTCTGTCTGGTGTCTGGTGTCGAGAACAAGTCATTCCGATCCAAGAATGCTTAAAGATCCAAGAATTCTAGACCAGCAGTCACAAAGGGGTGCTTAATGGAGGTTAGGGGTGCCCATTATCCACTCGCTTAGGGACCAAACACCACCCCTTTGTGACTCCTGGGAGTCACTTCTTTCTGATTCCGAATCCCAAAAAAGAAAGCTCTGAAGTCGGAGCGACTCCGTCAAACGGAAAAGCCGGAGCGACTAGCCTCTAAGGCTTTGATGGGCGAAGGCCTTTCAAACATATGTTTACCGGTTCTCGGGGAACTCTTACGATCGGACCGTCGGACCGTTTAGCCTTGGTCACTGTTGATTGCACCCTTCACAAGCTGAAAAGTGTTGTGACCTTTCTTCTAGGTAACAGGATGTAACAGTGTCCTGGAGGTTTTTCTTTTTTAACTCAGTCGTTCATCATCACTCTGTGTGTAATGACTGAACAACATCTTTTGTTGGAGATTGAGTTACCCACATGCATGGTCAGCCGCATGCGACACCCCAGTGCTTCAGTGCCGGCTCCACGTCCAAACGACCGGCCATCTGTTTTTGGCATCAAACCGTTTTGCTACCGGGCACCACCTATCCACCTCTTGGTGAGCCTTGCTTGTTCTTAACGTTCTTTACCCTTTGCTTAATTATGATTCATGACAAGTTGATCAAGATCCAAGTCATGACCAACATATCATCAATGTTCAGGTGGACTCTTGATTCGTATTAAACCTCCCCCCAACGCCGAAGTAAAACCAAACCAACGCCTGCAGAACGCAGCCTTGAGGACAGTCCACAGTCGACGGTGAAAAGACGGGAGGATCTGAAGCCAAGGCCCGGCCAGGCCCGGCTGCCATCACCCACTGCCCGCCACTTCGAGGGGCTTGGTAGTTCCCTGGAGCCTGGCACCTCCATGTCCCAATATTCTCTGATATCTCAGAGATCTCACACCTCTGGGGGTTGACAAATCGTCCATTAAAAAGGTTGGTCATTTATCCCAGACACTCCATGGGACTGCCATATATATATGCCGCCCCATTGACCCCCCTGGCACCAATATGGCAGTCCCATTAGTCGTGTCTGGGTATGTTGATCCATGAAATCCATAGGATCCTCACAGGTCCATACCATCTTTGGATCCCGACCTCAGACCACCCGCGACCTGGCAGGACTTCGCCGAGCGACCGTCGGCGTGGAGGCGTCTGTGGCGTTCTGTGTGGAGATGATGGCACAGCAAACCTCGATAAGAGCTGGGTTTGTTCGATCGACTACACGCGCAGGGGAAGATGAAGGACATGTACAGGTCGAAACCGGAGACAACACGATCTTATAGTTAACATTATAAGCCCTCACTGTTTGGCACGCCGTTTTATAAACAGGGGTTTTATAACCATGGACATGAGGGGATTCGATGAATTGAGTCTCTATATATAAATGATATACTCAATGTTGAAAGTCCTGGTGGTTTCTACATGCTTGTCCAACAAAAAGGTGCTGCGACATGCATCACGAGAAGTCTAAGCATATGCATTGCAGAAGGGGACGTACACGAGGTCCGACCACGGCATATCGTCTGAGAGTCTACTACGTCTGAAAGCCAAAAACGGTGTTGTTGCCCATGGGTTTGGAGCCTGCTGTTTGGGATCCCAAACTCAGCCCGAGATTGGATGATATTCCAAACAAAAATGGACAAGCAACATATACCCAGACCCACACAAGTGCAAGGTCCACCAGACCTGCTGTGAATTGAGAGAGGAGAATAGACTGCCACCGACCCACGCGATGCAGGGCGGGACTCGGTCCAAGCCCAAGCCACTGCCGCCATGTCCTGCAGCGTAGTGTGCTCTTCTCGGTGGTCGCCATACGCCTCAGGTCCCCCCCCGCATTCGCGTTCGCGTTCGCGCTCTAAGGTGTGGGGGGAGTGCATCTATGTCTGCTTCTGGAAGGACACCCGGTCGGCCCCAAGAAGCACTGCTTAAGGTCATGGAAATCTCTGAATCTGAAGGACTCAATGAGAGGGAGCCCCAGGGACCTGGGTGAATGTCATGATCCAACAATCGGTGCATGACATGCGGGACAGCTCAGGCTCTAAGATGCAGGACACGATGTGGGCCCTTTCCTTCACGCCCGACTGGGCCGGAAAACATGGGCGAAATCAACACGAGCGACTGGTCACCAACTCTGTGACGAAACCTTCGCAGACATATGAGACTATACGCCTCTGACACTGCCTGCACTCATCACGACGTGGAGAACCACCTCCCATGCCATCCACTTTCGATGATTTCAGTGAGGCTCGTCAGTGAGGTTTCCATCAGGTCAAGCCGGCAAAGTGACGGCGACAGGCGATGGGGGAACAAGGTGAATCAGATCAGAATATGGCCACGAATCCAAACCCTAGGTCCCGTTTGGGCTCCAGTCGTACCTTCGTTTCGGGGGTAGGGACTGAGTGCCAGGAGGATCCAGGAGACCTCCGTTTTGGAGGTAACCTCCTGCTGGAGCCCAGACGGGAAATGGACGTGGAGGTTTCCTAGCCTGTCCCAAGTTCTCCAGGCCTAAAAATCAAGCAACTTCCATGAAGCAGCTTCGACCGGAACCTTCCGCGCATCATCCTTCTGTATTCTCTATATAACCACATCTCTCTCATCTCTCTCTCATCTTCGGCGGTCCGAGGTGCCACTTCCATGAGATATTCCAAGAAGACCAAGCCTCGATAGCAGCACCGATCGGCAAGAAAGAAACCCAAACACTCCATGTATGGCATATATATATGTTCCATATGGGACTGGCATATGTTCATACATTGGAGTGGTTGAAGTCGGGGTCAATGTATGTAAATATGCCAGTCTCATTAGTCGTGTCTGGGAAACAGCAAGCACCGCGCTTTTCGCGGCTTTTTTGCTTCTCACAGCGATCTGGGATATTTGGGTCCGGTGAGGGACCCTCAAGTGAAAACAACAACACAAAGAATCAGAATGAGTGTCATACTGCTTTTGTATATCGTATCATACTGTTTACTGCTTTTGTATACCGTGTACCTTTTGAGTTTCTGCACCTTTTGTTGTTGTTGTTGGTTCTGGGAGGCAGAGAAAGGACAGTGCAACTGCTGATGGAAGCCGCTCCTACACCACCAAGAGGGATTCAGATCCAAAGCCGCGGGTCTGCTTCCTCAAAACGAGGCCGGGGCTTCCTGATCAATCCAAGGAGAGAAAACCACACACACATACCCTGGCATTGTTGGGGACCACTTTATCCACTACCAGTTACGTAGAAGAAAAATGAAGAAAAGAAGTACTTTTACAGGAACTTCACAAAAAAAACATATTCCTTCTTCAAACATCCAAACACTTGGCGACTGTTTTTGGGCAGAATGTTGACATCCTCCCTAGGATTCTCTGGAGGGTTATTTTCATCTATGTTCATCTCACAGTTCCCTCCAAATATCTGCACATGGCCGAGCAGCCCTTAAAGGGGAAGGCCTGCTTCACCATCAGGTAGAGCGTATTGAGGATCCTGAATGTGTGACGGGGCTTTTTGCCCGCATCCAGGTCTCAGCAGTCAAAAAACCTGAAGACTGCATGTAGATTCTTGAGAAACTTGTGTTTTAGGAGCTTCCAACCTAAGAGCGGTGGTCTCCAACCTACTAGTGATGGCCTCCAACCTACATGCAGGTCTGACCTGACTCATGTAGATTCTTGATGAGTTTATCAACCTTTCCATTTTCGATTACAAAGCCTCATCAGGGCTTGCGGGAGTTTCATTCTAATTCATCAATAATAGGTGAAGAACCCCAGTCTCTATGTCGCCGAGAAAATCCGAGGCCTCAACTGAGAATCGAGCAGGACCATCCTGTCTGGGTGTCGAGGCTGGACTTACACAACTTGGAGATCTCCAGACAGGAAAAAAACAAACAGGATGGTGCAAGTATAGCTACAAATCCAGGTGAACAACATTCAGCAAAAATTCCAATGAGCCGGCAAACTCAAGGCCTGCGACTTTCCCCGATTTCAGCTCAGTTCCTGTAATTAGCATTCATCAGCTATACCTGGTTCCTTCCTCCAGCACGGCTTCTGTTGCAGTCGACAAATCGACCATTCGATTGCCACCATGGCAGGGGCCACAATGGCGTTTTGTGTTTTCACGGCGTGATGTTGAGGGCTCATGAGGGGTCATGAAGGATACCCTTGCCAGGTATAACCTCATTGTGAACCTGACCGAAACCCATACCTCTCAAACGATCCCTTTCCCGTATACCTGTGGTCCTCAAACCAAGCAAAAACCAGATGGGTGAGTCGATCCATACAGTCGAGGCGGCTGTTCGTCTTCCAGTATGTCGCTGGTCTTCAGGCGATGAATCTTGATGATGTGCCTGGCAGGCGTAGATCGATGTCGCCGGTCCGGTGGAAAGTGGCTGAGTCTGAAAGTGTCTGAATGTGGCCGAGTCTGGAAAGTGGCCGAGTCTGATAGCTGATAGTGTCATTGTAAGTCATATAGAAAGTTGTCCGAGAACAGAGAGTTTTGGAAGGAAACAAGGTCAGCTTCATCAAGATCAACGGATGATTTTCTAGATTGCGTTTTGCATGAATAAGCTCTTTGTTTCCGTCTCCCAAAGCCTTGGTGATCTTTTGCTTCCCATCAAAACACAATCAGCGATCGCATGCAAACGCTAATTGTTGTGCAAGGACGGTTCACCATGCACTCATTTGGGTGGAATCTTGGGAAATGTCACTTCGCCAAGGTGCAAGAAGTTTTCGTAGTCAATGATGTCCACCTTCTCCCAATTCATGTTCCTCGCTTGTCTGCACACAACGTTGAGAACGCACGTCTCACTGTACTAATCGTTTCGACCACGAAGACCCGTTCGTACGGCGTCAGGAGAGAACTGAGGATAACTGATGAGGTCGGTCGATTCGACATAGGAGCCCTGTAAGAAATTCAAGTGAGGTCTCAAACTGTATGATGTGTTTGTGTTCCCCTTCTCGCGTGGTGCATGAGAGTGGTGCACGATCCACCAGTATAATATACGGACCAAAAAGAGCAGAAACACACACAGAAAGAAACGCACCTTGACCTTGAAGACATAAAATGCTGACAAAGAAATCAGGACCCTCGATGTTCTCCCAAAAAAAGCATTTGGGACCTCCTAAAAATTAAGAGGCATCAATTTACAATCGATTGACCCCCCAAACCGACTCAACGACCCCGAAATTGGGGGCGGCGGGTCTTATTGGTCCCACAGCACAGTCTGTCTAGAACCCTCCACATAAATTGGCAACACGTCAGCAGGTGAAAAGCATGTGAAAAAGCATGCTTGGTCGTTGCTTTTCTTTGCAGGAAATACGTCAATCATCCGTTCTTCCCACCAACTTCCCATCTCCCACCACATCTCACCCATGAAAACAACCTCCAAATGAGCTTATCTTCAGACCAGGCGTCTGTAGGCTATCTGTGCGCTTCAGCAAGGTTTGCAGGATCACTAAGACATCTCCAATGACCTTCTCTCGTTCTTCTTCCTGCCAAGTGAAGGGCAAGAAGAACAACCTCAAAGTCACAAGTGGGCTATTGACTTATTTGAGTATCTGCAATCGTCCGTGGTTCTCCGGATTTCCTGTTCTTAACTCAACCGCAATGGTATATTTGTATTTCTATTGTATTCTATTGTGGTGTTCTAGAGCTTTGGGTTCTTAATGATGGTCGGGCTTGTTCTCGTGCACCCGCTACATGAAACATCATGAAACCCTGTACCTGGAAACCGCAAGGAGCTTCAAGTTTTTGCTTTCGATCTCGCCCAGTTGTGGCTTTTGAATGCGAGAATGACGTACAGAACTTCACACCTAAGGGACACCTCCCATCTAAGAGTCTAAGCGGTCCTGCGCATCTTCTTTTTGCTCCACATTGTTCCCCCCACCCGTCATCCACCACGCACAAGCAACACCGCGCGCGAGCCGTGAGCCCCACCCGTGTCGCGCCGTGTCGCGCAGTGTCGGCTCTCTTCGCCTTGTTGGGCACACTGCGTCGTCCGGAGATCAGGACTTTGGAGAACCTGGCCGCGCGTCCCGCGTCGCCACGGCAGGACGGGCCCAGGTTGGTCGACAGGTTGGTCAAGAAGACCCAGGTTCAGGACTGAAAAAACGGAGGCCCCAGGTTGGGCGGCACTGCTAAGGTGGGGAAGAAATGTGGACGTCGACTTGTTTTTTTTATTTTTTTTCGAAGGGGAGCCATTTGGGATGATTGAGGTCATCTAATTAAGCTGCAGACTTCGGCATCGGCTCACTTACGGACAATTTGAGCAAACACGGTTAATTCAAAGAGCTCTAGTTTTTGAAGCCAAAACAGATAGGTATAGACTGCAAAGATCAGTCCGAACTACACCCTTTCAGGAATGTTGGGTGCATATTCAACAGTTCTAACCACCAGGTGACATCCAAGATGTCAGCCCACTGAGTTCCAATTCCAGTATATAAATCCATCGATGAACACATGACCTATCCATACCATTGAACGGATGTATCCACCTGGACAAAGGCCATTGTAAAATCTGCCTGTCCTGCTCTTCTTCCCCTAGGGTGCCAAACCTTGAGTTGATAAGTGGTAAATCATAGTAAAATCCCTATCAAAATCCAAAGGACCTGTTCAGGTCAAAGACTATACCTCAGGAGGGTCCAAACCAAAAATCTGTCTGTGAGGAAACCAAGACTTTTCAAGCCCTTGGAACCCCATGATTCACGAGTCTGGGACAGATTTGAATCAACACCTTGTTGACCATGACCGAATTACCACCCCAAGAGAAGATTCTAATAACATGACTCTGACCGAATCACACCGAATCACTGGCATTATTCATGTGTTTTCTTTTTGGTACCGCCCAGTGTTCAACAGCTCCGTTTCCCCCTCTCCTCATCGTGAGAGTGATCAAGTATGGCACGTTGATGCCAGACCTCAGCAACAAAATGGGGCGAACTCTCCCTAATTCTTAACACGCTTAAATGCTTCCTGTGGTGTTTCAGGTGAACTCGCAGGGTAGCCGCAGAAGGGGGTGGTACTTTGGACCTGACGCTGACGACACATTCCGAAGACACATTCCTCCTCCCACCAGCAAGGTCTGGCGACATGCATGCTGAGAACAGAAAAGACCCCTGACGGCACAGAGACACTGACGACACATTCCGAAGACACCTTCGCCGACGACACATTGAACTCTGAGGACACAGAGACACTGACGACACATTGCGCAAACAGATTTGCTGGACAGATTTATTCTTTACATATTTTTTTCCAGGGAAAACTGGGTCCGCCAATGCTCTTGAAACAAACTGAGACTATAACTGTAGGCGCGCGCGCGCGTGCGCGCACCCGAGTTTAAAATAATGTGTAGTATATCTATATTCATCGGTTAAAAAGCTTCTCCGTGTATGTATACAGGCGGTTTTTTTTGTTTAGGGTGCTGAGGTGGAGATCAAGACCATGTCTTGCGTATGTTCAGGGCCATTGGCCTAGGATGGCCGCTTAATGTCTCTTGGATTCTTGGAAAGACGCACTTTTCTTCAGAACACCTGGAGTGATTCAGAATCGCCACCTCCAAATCGCCGTGCAGAAGTCCTTCACGAATGCCACCCAGTCCTCCGAGGCCATTTGCAGATGCACTGCTTTGAGCTCTGCATCGGCCTCCATGTCCTTCGGCCATCGCTTCCAGGACTGCTCTGGCCGCTGCCGATTCGTCCGCTTCGGCGTACAACCTCGACTTCGACGGCGGTAACCTGGGAATTCGTCGGTTGCGGCGTACGCCCCCAGTGAAATCCCCCCCTCCAGATCTTCGGTCAGCCAAGCTCCCCGTGACGTTGTGGCTTTGAAAAGCGATGAGCGTAGACCGTCTCGAAGAATGCACAGAACAACGGCTCGGGTGCCATGATAGGTTTCCTTGCTGCTGTCCAGGAGTGTAGAAGGCGCATCCGCAGTCGGGCCCACATCAGCTGCTCTCGAAATACTGCAAAGGCACCCTAATACTTCGGAACGGCTCATTAAAATTCCAGGTCATTGTATCTGCAAGTTCTCAGGAAAGTGTCTGCACAATTCGTCTTCGTCTGCGGGTGCAATTTTACACCCCCCCCACGCAACCACAATGGAACTCGAACTAAGTGATTGAAGGACGTCACGTGTTTCATCTTATTTGTGGGCCACCGTTTAGCCAGTGCGTAGTGTAGCAGTTCTTCCATCAACATCAACATTAGCTTTCTACAAATACTCAATTCTTAGCTCTTCCTTCGAGTGGTTGTTCACTTCCGGAGCCCATCAATGGGCAGTTAATTTGGAAGACCCTGTCCACCTGCCTCGGGTCTGCCACAATCTGGTTTTAGAGGGTCTTCCAGCTGGGTCTGCCAGGTCTGCCAAGAAGCTTGAAAACCTTCAGCAAACTCCCAGCGGAGTCCCTTTCCTCCTTACTGCTGGCGTTCTCCTTCCGCTCGCGCACCTGTCCGCAGAAAAGACACCCATCGAGATCGTGGTTCGGCCTTGAACACCCATTGAGATCCATCAGTCCCTATAGGGCCTAGGGAGTCCACAAGCTAGATACCGCGATTTCGCAGTAAACACCTGGATTTGAAAGCCAGCAGTTGGGTTTCGTTCGTTGGGGCACCTTCGTTTCTGCACGGCAGGAGCCACAGGACCAGTTGCGTAGGAGCAAGATGAAGCTTTGCCTTGGCTGCGTGGCAGTCGAATTGTCAGTACTCTGGTGAGCCAGTGGGTGAACAACGGCTATGAAGTCATCGTCAGTTCTTACCCAGGGTCCTACCACGTCTTCATGTTGCTCATGTGGCTCTAGACTCTATGCTGGACTCAAGGGGGGGTTGCTTGAAACGTAGAAATATCCTACTTAACTGATCCAAACCATCGAGCCCCAAAAAAGCACTGCGCTAAGTAATTCCACCTTCAGAGCCCCTTCAGTGAGGCGTCTTGAAAACCAAAGGCTTTGCGTTGCGCGCGTCTTTGCACCAGTCACAAGGTTTGGATGTAGAGCTTGTCATCCTCAATCTTGTCCTGGACAAATCACGGAGGCGACCACCCGATGGACGCTCTTCACAGGAGGTGGCTAAGATGCCGTAGCTCCAAGCCGTGGTGCAGTGCGTGGTACTTTCACTCTACAAGAGTCCGAGGATTTCACATGCCACAAGAAGGTCGTCACTCAATTGCCAAATATCCAGCAACAACACCTATAGGAATTTGTGTTGATGGCCTTCGATCTGTTGAACATCATCCTTGAAAAAAAAGAGTGTGCCAGTGGCTGGATAGACCAAACTCCATGCAACACAGGCCTAATGGCTGCCGTTTGATAATCACTTGGATGGTAGCCCCGGAAGCTTAGGGGAAAAGAACACATCTTGAAACCATGAGAAAACCAAGACTCCATTCCATTGGATTATGAAGGGCAGCCAAGGAGGGAAGGTAGCCAAATGTAGCCAAGGAAATCCAAGGAAGGGTGATTTGATGGCAAGCACGAACACCCTTGGTTTGTGACGGACCAGTTTGGCGTTTTTTTCCCCCTTCCTTGGCTACCTCAAGGACAATCATCTGCCCTTCATGCCATGCTGACGACCCCACTTCCAGACCCACACTCGAGCAAAGGAGACGATGGAGCCGACTTCCTGACCCACCGAAAACTGTTCGGTATACATGCAACTATATTTAAATATGTAAGCTAGCTGTCAAATCGCCTCAAATATAGTATCTTGGTATTTGTACATATACAATCTTCCTGATTCCTATTGGAATAATGTGTTTTGAATTGATCTAATTACCAGGAGTCACAAAGGGGTGCCTATTGGAGGTTAGGGGTGCCCATTAGCCACTCACTTAGGGACCAAACACCACCCCTTTGTGACCCCTGATATAACCATCTTCATCTCAGCAACCTGTCTTTCACCACCTTGACGGGTCCGGGATGCAGGCGCCCCGGGTCCGCCGGTCGCTGAAGATGTCTCCTCGTCGTGGAACCAATACTCGAAGAGCTTACTGGCCTGGAGCAGTGTGGAGTCGGCAGTGCCCAAACGCCCCCAACGGCATCTCAGAAATCGATGCTTCTGAGTCTGCAGAGTCTGAGTGCTCAGGACTGCTGGGTGGTTTTCAAACGGTCCGCGTGTCTCGACCGAAGATTTGGGACACCGAAGATTCGGGTGTTCTTGGAACATTCCAGGACCCTCAAGGAGTGGTTAATGGACACCCCGAATCACAGCTAAGGCTATAAATATACACCCCGACAGGAGGGTCCTGGTTTGGAAGCCTTCAGTTCGTTGAGAATCTGTGGTAGTGATCAGGAAGTTTGAGGATCAAGCGACGAAAACAAAAGCAGGAGAAAGCACACGCATACTGCAGTAGGATTGCATGCTCATATGGAGGTTTTACAATCTAAATCCGGGTCTCTTATGTTATGGGCAAACCGAATGCTCCCTGTTCGCGTTAAAGATGGTAAGAAGAACTTAACCTTAGCTTACACGGATGACAAGGTTAAACTGCTGCCACTTAAAGCACGATCCTTGCGTGTTCTGTCAGAAAGCTTCAGGTGGATCCTTAAACACATTCAGACCTTTTCTAGGTCAAAAGTAATTCCTGCATATAAAAAACAAGGCACGTCTAGTTTAACTAGATTGGGGTTCACCCATTATCACGAGGGTGGCCTGGAAGCGCAGACCGGAGTTGCCTAATGCCCAGCAGACCTATACCTTTCTGCATGCTATGCTTCAGACGATGCCTTATGACCCACCGTTCCATAATGAAATCGAGACCACGCCATTGCCGCCCGATTTGCCGTCACCACCGTGGCCGGGTCTACCAGAGATCCCAGTTGAAAAACAGGACGCCTTCATACAGCATGTGCGGTATGCTCTTTTCCGCCACAAATAGTTCGATACAATCTGACACCCGACTGCCCCTGTCAATTAGATGCGTTTTGTGCATGAAGTGCAAGCAATTAGTGAATAAGGACTGAGACCTTAGTTTTGTGTGTGTGATTTTGCTTTGCCTTGAACCCGTTTCAAGATCGCTGTTCGGTTTCACAGTTATAGTCATAGTTATCGTTGTGTACATATTTCTTGAGGACCATCCTGGTTCCCTATGTCCTTTTTTTCACTGCCCAACACCACCAACACCTGCCATACAACATGACAATCATGACAAGGGTATGCGTGGTTGTGTACGTATGTCCGCAAGTGAGTGCATCCAAATCCGGCGGGGGTAATTCATTCAAGAGTCTACATATGTCTACATGATCTCTCCTTCGCAACTCTCCCCACTTCGCCATCATCTCTCTCCATCTCTCTCCTCCTTCCGTGCTTCGCGCGCAAACGAGCGAAGACGTGCAGACCTGCGCGAGCTTCGGCGCCGGTGCCTCCTCCAGGAAGTTCAGATGTTGTAGCTCCGCAGTGATGAAGTCCACTTCAAAGGCCAACAAATTGCCTCGACCGCACGTCGTAAGGTCGGCGTTTTTGTTGGTCTTTTTTGATGTGCGAGCTCGACAGATGGTCTTGACTAAATGGTCTTTTACTCTTTTGCACGTTGACAGAACCTGCCTTTCCCTCGAAACACGCCCTGGGACAGGTTTAGGGTTTCGTTCACTAAAACCGGAAATCTTCAACCCACCTGAGAAAACCTGCCACGAGTCCTCAAACGCTTGGTTGCGAAAGAGGTTGAAATGGCAAGCTTTCACCGAAGGAACCATTCCTTATTCCCAATGTGGGCAGGTCGAATGATCATTCAATAGGGCATCCATCAGGCAAACCATGTGAACCAATCCATCACTACTCCATTATCACTCTATCTTTTGCTATATTGTAAAAAGAACTCCCTCTCCCTCTCAATTCTCGTCCCCTCCCATCCTCCCATCCAGCAGTTTTCAGGTCAAGGCGCAAATGAAGCGCAGCGCGTGCAAGGTCATGGTGTTTGCCACATCCACGTCTTCGAAGGTTGGAATCGCCTTCACCACTCTAATGACCCCACGAAGTAAGCCTTGGGCGAAGGCGCCAGACGCCGGTGGAACAGGAGGAGGGTCTGGGAAGGCTTCGGGCCTAGCTTGCGAGGTGAAGGAGGGTTCTTTCGTGCAAGTGGGCGGGGTTTGCCAGTGACCTAGCTAAGTGTTACATGGAACACGACATGCTGACATGCCGCTGAACCCAAACAGGACACCTGGTTTGATTGGAAAGGGCCATGTTTGGGGAGGAGGTGGTGATCCAACTCAGGATTCGGAATCGTCCTTTTCCACTGGAGACCGGTGGAATCACCGAAAAGATTCGTTGGGTGGATGGTGGATGACCAGCGTTGTCTTTTTGCGAAGGGGTGCGGCAGGTGAACTTCTGAGTTCAAGTTCAATTTACTGAGTGCTGATTACTATATACTTGCTCAATACTGGTTGCACCTGATTGCTGCTTAACAATAGTGGCTGATTGATGGTTGCTGTCTTCCTTCTTTGCCATCTCCTGTCACTGGCGATCACGGCAAGATCCGATACTAGCAGGACAAAACGCTTTGGGGATGTTTAAAGTAGGAACCACAACTGATCAGTTCCCCTTTTTTCCTTCCCTCGCCGTAGAACTACTAAGTATATAGCTATTAATTGTATAAATGTGTATAACCATGACTCCTCCTCCACCATCCATCCAATGGGGGCGTCCAATTCTCGGAAAACAAAAAAATAACACACGCATACGGCCCTCACAGCTCTCCTGAACTCATTCCAAGGAGCGTGACATCTCCTCCACCGGCAGGTGCTTCCCCAGCTTCCGCGTGCCGTGTCCACCGGCGCCCGGTGTGGTGCCCGGGCGCTCGTAGGCGGCGAAGTTGGCGACGCAAAGCATCGAGAGGCACAGCGCGTACATGTCGTTGGATCCTCAAAGCAGCTGCCCACGTCACGTGGGGCAGGAGGCGGGGGGCAGCAAATAATGGATGGACAACACGAGGTGTTTTCCCTCTGGCAGTGATGGCGTATATATATTGGGATGGATGGTGGTTTATATACGTTCTGGGCCACATGTAGATATTCCATACATGGAGTTGTCTGGGATATACAAATTGGTCCAAAGAGTCCATATATACATGTTGGTCAGCTATGGTCATCAATAGGAACTAGCACTCTGGGAGATACATGGAGATAAGTTGAGAGAAGTGATTTCCCAATGAACCTGTTCGCACATCTGAAACTCTACCGCTTTGGACATGATTTCATCGGCCCAAGGCCCCCTGGGCCGGGGACCCAAGTTGAGCATCAAAGTGGGCCTGGGCTTAGCATCAACGTGTTCTCCTCAAAAAAACAGGTCGTCTCTGAAACAGATCTGGGTCGATGCGCCCAGGGCGGGCATGGTTTCGTCGATCCTGCAGACCAGTTTTGATGTGTCCTCTACCCACCGGTTCGCAGCCTTTTCATGTCGTCTCACAGCCTTTTCTCACATCCGACACCCACCTGACTTAGTTCCCAAATCCCCCCCCAAAAAAGTTCCTGTGCACCTCAAACCCGATTTCTCCACAGTACTGTATAGGAGCATGCTCGGCTTTCCTTCATCCGAGCATCGCTCCAGCTCCTCAGCCAGGAAGTTGCGCAGTTCGCTTTGCCGCAGGGAGACCAAGCCCCCAAAGGGTCGGCCTCGTTTCCAACGGGTGGAACCACGGCCGGTTGGGTGGACCAGAGAATGTTCACGGATAGATAGAGCCGAAGGCAGTTGAGATCCACGGATCCCCTGACTGTAAGAAAGCCTACTAGGAAGCTAAGAGGGACTTCATGGCAAAAAGTGGAGACTTGTTCAGTTCGAATGTTCCAACTGGCACGTCCCAAAAGAAAGTGAGACAAATCATGGAAGGTACAATTCCAGTGCAGGGGGGTCCTGCTCCTGATTTGATAGATATAAAATGGAGTGATGGACCCCCAGGAAGCCATAGAATGACTGAGACCTCTATAAAGTCAAGCGTGTTGACCAATATTAAAAGTCTATATTTTGAGAAGACTTGACCCCCTGAAATCCTTTATAAAATGAGCAGTTTTCTATAAAACAACGCGTGCTGACGCCCAGCAAGTTTTCTATAATCTGATGACATCAAATGACATTTGACGATAAAAAACGCATGATATGTTTTTTCTCCACATTTCTCTGGTGCGATCTGCTCTGGTCCCACATTGGTTGCCAAGCGCTTGACAGAAAATCCCCCCTTCGCTCTCATTGCAACCACAAACACACAACATGTTAGACCAATTGAGATCAAACATTGAGACCAAAGGCGTTTGTAAACACTTTGATAAAAAAACACCAAAAAACACAACACTTTCATAGAGATTCCTAAACATTTCTAAAATTCTAAACGCTTTCTAGCTGCAATGAGGCGACTCGACATGGCTCAACTCGACATGGCTCAACCATGTTGATCAACTTTCACCTTGGAAAGCTGCATAAACTGTGGATGAGATGAGCCCACTGTGTTCTCACAGGCGGACGTCTCAAAAGCTGATTCTCGATTCTCGATCTGCTTGAGCTTGTCGTGCGCAAGCTTTCCCCACACCTCGCGTTTCCGTGTTGGAAACTCGGCCGAGAAGAAGTTGGCGGCTGCGTTCAACAGATCTGTCCTTGTGCTCTTGGAAGCGTTGGGATGCCTAGGATCGAATGAACAAACATAAATTTTAAAAATGGTAAACTGTAATTTTTTTGAGATCAAACTTGACAATAGATGTTGGGAATGATCAGACCTTGATTCATGAATCTCAAACATCGGATTTCATTGTCAATTTCTGAAACAAAATTTTAAATCAAAAAATCAACGCACTCACCCCCAAAAAAATAAACAAATATATACATTTTTCACATCAAAAAATCTCATAAATATGTTCAAATACTTTATCCGACAGATCTTGGTCTCGGCGTCGAACATCGGCTTGCTAGGAAAAGCCAGGACGTCCATCTCAAGCAGCCGGGACATTTGTTGCTGAATCATGCGGGTACCTTTGGATGATCTCGTGTAATTGGAGGCCTTGTTCTCGAGCGGCTGCACCAATGGGGTAGAAGGAGGCGCTTTGATGATGGCCACCTTCTTTGCCACCGCAACGGATGACTTCTTCTCGATGGGCTTCTTCTTCCCAGCAGCTTTCCATCGAGCTGCTGTCCTGAAGCACCTTATCTGTTTCTTCCGGCGCTTAGGCTCTGCTTGGATCCCTCGAGAATGGAAGCCTGAACGCCAGTCTGCAGCCACCCGCTTTTGCGCTTCCTTCACTGCTACGACACTGTCCTTCGTCAGCTCCACGAAAAAGGCGTCGATGCACTCATGTGGCGCACGATGACCTAAAAAGAAAAGGTCAACAAACCAAACATCTTGAACTAATAGATAAGCACAACTACAAACAAACCAACCAATGTGTTTTTTTACTAATGTGTCTATAAACTGGGGGGGTGTGACGTGCAATTTAGCATTAGATAAATCGTTTTATAAGGAGGGTTGACCCCCCTGATTTTGTACTGGCGAATTGTACCCTCCATGACAAATCCACGCGCGACGAAACCGGAAGGTTGTAATGCTTTCTGGGATCCCATGGTGCAAGCAGGGAAACCTCTTCTGCGCCCCTCACCGTGTCCCCGCTACCCAAAACCACACCCAGCAACCTACTATCATCACACTAGGATCCACACGTGTGGATCCACATCTACCTAGGTACGGTGATGTGTTCCACCCTGTTCTGGTGTTCTGGTAGGTGGGTAGGTGTGGGTCCACTCGTACCCAACCTGAGAAGGGGCACCACTGCATCGACCTACAGAGCCCGGCTCGGTGCAGTGGTGCTGAGAAGCTGCTCTGACCACGAATGAAGGATCCAGGAGGCCAGAGGCGTGGTGCAACTGGGGTGGCTTGAACTTGGGTAGCAGAGTGAATCCGTTTTGATGGAGTACTGGTGAATCCATATAGTACCTTAATGACATGGATGGAACCGGAATGGATCAAACTGCATTCAACCCCAAAACATCCGTGCCTCAAACAACAATTAAACCCCCCTGGTCAAACCCCTGCCATCCCCGTTCCCATCCACTTCCATCGCGTCGACCATCACCGTGTGTTCCCGACCCACGGAGCCCAGGGTACGCTGCGCGGCTCGACGCGTTCGGCCCAAGCCACGGATGCCCTGCTCCGACGCTTCGCTCTCCCCGACGGTGGGCACGCCACCGGCCTGGCGATTCGGCGGATCCGGAGAACCCATGTTTATCCGGAGAACCAGAGGTTTCCAGGAGAAAGGAGAAAGGAATGTTTTCAGGTTCAGGTATCTGTCCCTAGCGGAGTCTTCTGTACCTAGAGGTCAGTTGGAGCTCATTCTACTGGAGTTGACATCGTATAGAAGCAATTCAAAACATGCACCCACTATAAGCTAAAGGACTAGGTTTTCCTGTGTCAGACTATACCTTTAGGGTGTCTTCTGTTCAGGTCCTAGATCAAACATGGGTAGACATGAGGAACCCTATCTGTATCTTCCACTCAAAAGCCCGCTCCAAAGGGGGTCCCATCCGTCTTCCGATGTCTATCAACTAATCTGCTTCGGCCAGCGGGATTGGTGTTCCAGGGTTTGGAATGTGACGGGTCTTCAGTGCTCCAGAAGTCCCACAGTTTCATGATAAGCCTTGGTAAATATGACACAATTGATGAATGTATCACAAACCCAAATCATGTATATAGACGTTTGAAAAAACATGAAAAAACACATGGATTGTCGAACCGGGGGGGTAACTGAAAAGTCATCACGAAAAAAATGTTTATAATTGTACTTCCGTCGCCATTTCTTCCGCTTTGCCAAGCCTTTTCCATCCTTTTCCCACCCTTTCCACCCCCCCGCGGACCTCAGCCACTGCTGTCGCCACCGCCGCTTCCGCCGCCGCGGCCTCCGCCGCGTCGGCCACCGCGGCAGCTGCTGCGGCGTCGGCGTCCACCTGCATGCGGCCCAGCGTGGGGTCGTCCGCAACAGCAGCGCCAGGAGCGCCTGCAGCAGCCTGGAGAATTTCAAAGTGGAAGCAGGAGGTTTGTTAGAAGATCTAAGCTACCAGTTCACCTGGCAGAATCCTTGGATAGGCTGAAATCAGGTTCCAGGACTGCTACTGTAGGAGGGAAAGAGGTGAACATCTGAGCTATACAGCCAGTGAGCTCGCAGTGGCATCGGTGGCCCGAAGACTCCTTGAAACCCTAACAGTTGGTGGCTGAAATCAGATGCCAAAACTGTGAGCAACCAGGGCGGAGAGTCCTATTTGTTCGTTGAAGATCTTGGTTTCATGTCGGCTACCAGTCACCGGACCAAGTGAAGAGCGGAGCGACCGGACCGGAGGATAGAACGTATAGGTTGCGCTGGAGTCGACTTCAAGGGGTGGAGTCATTTGGGTTCCAAACGTTTCAAGCAACTAGGCTAGGCCAGGCTAAGTGTGTAGAAACCTGCTGTAAGAGGGCTGTGATAGGTTGTGATGCCCACAAGATGTTGGATTCGTGCCATCATGATCTATCATCATGGTTTCTCTCGCAGACTAACATTGTTTTGTCCCTAGAAATGTGAAATGTCTGCATATCTCGGTCCTAGCTACGCATGGTTGGTTCACTCTTCCAACTTCTTACACCACCTAACATGCCTTCTTACGCATCAACAGACTGGCTCCAGTCTGTCTGGCGGCAGTGAAACACCCATGAAACATGATGTCCCAAAAAATCGGCTTCACCCACCTTCATCTGCAAATACAGAACATCTGTGAGTCCCAAACTCAACATTCCAAATTCTGGTTCTGGCTCACCCGTTGAGATCCAATTATGGCCATCCATGAAAAGGCAATCCTTTGACCCTCCAAAAATATGGGAGTGGTGTTGTAGTGTAAAACCCCTAGTAAAACCATGGTTCTTCTTCAAAGGCTACAACATAAAGGCTAAATAATGTCAAGTCTATTTGGAAAGGAGCCAGTTCAAACTGAACAAAACCATAAATGGAAGAGCTCGAGCTCTTCAAACATAATGGTTCGAATCCCCCCCCAAAAAAAAACTGAACAACACATTATAAAACACCTCTCGCTCACCCTTCGGCGCCTTCTCGTCCTCTATCTCGAAGGCCGCGTCCTCCGGCCGTGCCTCAGGTTCCGCGGAACATCCAGCGGAACGCGGAACGCGGCCTTCGGTTTCGGTTGGAGAATAAGGGTGTTCCAACTTGAGATAAGGACAACCAAACAAACCGCAGAAGACATACCAAAAACATCCAACAACCATCTGCGTGGTTCATGGTTCAATATGGTTCAAAACTTGCAAGGCTGTTGGAGATGGAAAAAGGGTGCTCGACGTGAAACCCTTTTTTTTCTAAGGCCCTGAACAGCTATCAAACCATTTAAGAAGATTCGCTTTCCCTGCCCAATGAGAACTTTATGTCCAGGATGTTGCCAGCAAAACTGCCAAGTCAAGGAAGCTCCCTTGATCCTTCCTTAACTTCATTGAGTCTTTTTGGGCACGCCCTGGAAGGCTTCATGGTTACATGGATGGCATGGTGGCCAAAATCGGATCACCCTGAAATCGGAATCCCAAACAGGGACAAGATCCACTTGATTCATCCTCTCCCCAGCCACCCCAAAACACACACCATCACCATGGATCCACTCACCCTAACCACCCCCCCTCACCCCATCCCCAAGCTCTTCCAACACCTAGACCTAGCCATCCTCCATCATCCTCCAGCGCGACCGCGCACCACTCTCCCGGTCCCCTCCGCGACTCCCACCGACCCTTCTGCGCCGCGAGCGAGAGACGAAGGGGGCGCACTCGTAGCTGGCGGCGCACGCGAAGTAGCGCAAGGTCTCCGTGCGGATGGCCGACACTTCCTGCGGGACGTCGGCGCGGCTGCTGTCTCCGTCTGCGGTTCTCCGAAGACGCGCGCGGGCGATGAAGGAAGAGATGTTTTGACCACCGTGGTGTGGATATGGACCAAGGGGTGAGCCACCTTTATGTGTGGAGAATGGGTTGATATAGGGGAGAATCCCACAGACTCAGACAGACTATATATAGACATAGACATCCTATATGGATAGGTGTCATCCAACCAGTCTTGTTTCACATGGTTCAACAAAGGCAGGCCACACGTGTTAGATAGGGACATGTTCTGGTGGGGCCCAATAAGGTTCTCGAAGGGGACTGATGTATGGTCCCAGTCAGAGTCAATTTGTTTGTTTCATGTTCATATCTAACTGCACAAGCGCCCCAACATGCAAGCAAATTGCCAGCGGCTTCTAGAAGACTCAAGAACCAAACTACGGAGCGCAAGCATAGTGACCAAGCTATGATAGTTTTCGAGAATCCCCTCAAATGTCTGTCGCACAGTCCAGCAGTCCCCTTTTTGCGCATCCCTTGGCACTATACATGACTAACGCAAGGTGGTTCAAAAGGACCTGAATCCTTATCAGTACATGTGCGCTCACATGAGAAACACCTCTTAAGTCTCTTCAGGCACACAGACCTGACCTATTTGCAACACATGGATGTTCATGATGCTCGAGCTGCCACCGATGACTGCGAGGGTCATCATGGGCAAAAACAACGATCACTCTCCTTTACCCCTCCCGTGGTTTTCCAGCTCCAGGCAGGCATAGGTTGAACAGCTTGAAGTCATTGAGACGTGATGCGACATGCAGATCTATTGAGATGCAGTTCCAGAGCAAGTTTTAAGGCTCCCAAAACACAATTGCTCAGTCCCCGCCATGCCTTTCAGCTCTTCCCACTTATACCGGAACCAACGCCTTGTACCGCTTGACGATCTGAGGAAGCCATGTCATCACCTGCGCTTCAACGAAAATGGGACCGTGGAAGACCCACCAAAGGGTTTGGGTTGCAGGCCACCAAACGGTTTCCTGAAACATGAAACCTGGGAACTGGACAGTACAACTGTTTTAACCCACTACCAATAATATTGTTACAGTAGTAGAAGAAGGCATATAGATATTCCCTGCGACCCGAGTGCCTGCTGTCATGGAACCCCAAGAATTTGTGCTATTTTGTCTTTCTTCTCAAAACAGGGGTCCCGCGATGGTCCCTTGGATGACCATTTTTGTTCGACCAACAGGTGGCTTGCAACGTCCATGATAATTCCAAGGACCATAACCGAATTCCATGTCGGGTTGGTGATGCCACAGGCCCCCGCAATGGCCCACAGCATGGATCCGCTGGATGGAGCTGAAAAAAACTGGGTTTCGCCGGCGCCACCCACCTCCGTGGAACTCCTCAAGTACCTGGAGTACCCCATGCAAATTCCTGGAACTGCAAACTCCCAAAGATCTTCCTTGCCAATTCCTCCTCTTAAGATCCATAATTCCAATTCCAAGTCCTTTCCGCCCCGACTTCAGGCGATTTCCAGCTTGATCCATATCCTCCGTCATTGCATCGCATTTCATCTTCATTGGTCCTTGGAATTCGCTGGGTCCATCCCGGTCCGTCCCCGGTCTCTGTGAGATCAAACGCCTCCCGGTGCATGAGCAAACGCTCCTGTGAGATCCACGCCTCGGTCGAGAGGGCAGGTTCAGCTTCGCGGCCCCGCGGCCCGCCGTTTGGATCGGGGTTGGAACAAAACTGACGGGTGCTTAGTAAAGAATGAGGTAATGGATCCTATGGTATCTATAGTGAGAGGTCATTCTCGCATTCCCTACTAAGCACTAGTCAGAAAAGGGTTCAAGGAGAATGTGCACGAGAACATTCAGCTTTCAGCTCTCGATGTTGATGTCTTTTGCTATAGGTCAGGTACAAATACCAGCGAGCTATCTTGCCATTGAGCAAGCTTCGATGTCCGTTCCAAACCAATCTCGTGGCTGACGTTCTGGAATGCCCCGGGTCAACTCGTATGTCTGCCATCTGTCCGTCTTCTTTACCTGATGAAACCAACTTTCTACGCAAAAGGACACGTGCAACTACAATATACATCAATATACTACAATATTATGATATATTATGTAGCGCTTGAGCATCAACAGTTCGTTTGTGCTCTTTGGGGGGCCCAGATGATCCCCACATTGACTCACGTTGACTCGGATTGTGGAAACATTCCAACCCCAAAATGGGAAATGGATGGGAATGGCTACATGGACCATGAAGCAACCATTTCATGCCATAGCACACCACGTGAGGCTCATGTGAATATTTCTGCATAGCCCGCTCCTACGGACCAAGCTCGTACCTCTTGTGCTTCTGGGTCTGGTCATCCAACGGCACACAAACGGCATCAACAGTCTCACACACCAAAACGTCTTGCGCTCACTTCCATAGCTCTTCATGATTCAGGCCGGTCGGTTTTCAAGTTGCTTTTTCTCTCAAACCATGTCCGTCCCATTCAGAAGCGACTTTCCAATCCATCCCCTCCCAGCCTTGTGGGGTCACCCCCCCACTTCCACACGTTTTTCAAGTAACTCCAGGACCCCCCCCTGTCAGAAGTGGTGAATGGACACCCCAAGGACTCCATGGTGCTGGGACACACACTGCAGACAGTAACTTCGACTCAGCGGCCCAGGGCAGCAGCTTCGTCGACACTTCGGGCGCCACGTACATGGCCTGCACCAAGGTGTGCCGCAAACAGACCTCGTGCGCGTGCGCGTCACGTCGCGTCGCGGAACCGCGGGTCGGTGCGGAACGCGCGGAGGGCGTAGGTGGCGTAGGTGGAAATCCCAAGTGAGAACCATGTGGGTTGGGGAGTAAGTTCCTTGGAGCGCTCAGAACACAATTTTTACTCTTATTTCTTGAGTTGGCTGAGTTGACTACATGAAGTGAGGCCGAGCTCCATGACACTCAGTATTGGAGATTCTTAGCCAAAGCACCTCATACTAATACACTGGGGTGCCAAAAGTTGCGCTTCTTGACTTCTAAAACATCACAAACCCTTTCCCCTTAGAATCCTACGTGCAACATGTCGACACCTCAGTTGCGGTCAGATTTCCACACCTGAAAGCCTTATAAATATTATAAATTTAAACGGGTGTGGAAATCTGACCGTGCTGTACCTGCCACACAAAATGGACTTGTTAATCCGATCCGCTGTAGACCGCAAGTGTCATGTTGGAACAGAGTAACAAGCGTAAACTTTAGGGTTCTTGAAGGGTGCTGTTTGTGTTTTTAAGAAGGTGCTGAAATAACATAAGTTCCATAATTTTGAGATCAACTCGCTTGAAACATATTATATAACTTTGATTATATGTTTATTTGTTCTTAACTTTATTAACAGGACAACGTTAATGTCGAACCTGACAACATTTCTCATGATTAGTTGTAAGCACAAGGCTAATACCTAGTAATAACGCAGGGTGCTGTTTGTGTTTTTAAGAAGGTGCTGGAAATAACATAAGTT
>CAXAMN010021429.1:273379-302086 GCA_963970005.1 Durusdinium trenchii | reverse complement strand
GTCATGTTGGAACAGAGTAACAAGCGTAAACTTTAGGGTTCTTGAAGTATACCTATTAAGTGAACTATAGTCGGGGTCATCCAATTGGTGTCCAATAGACTACCCTACACTGCTCATGGACCTCCATTGGACACCCAGACTGGACTTTCACATGCTTCTTCTCAAGTTCTACAAACAAACTTCACACAGACTCGTTTGAAGGACTGCGGCCGTGGTTTGGAGTGGTTTGGCGGGGCCGCTTTCCACCGTTTGCCTTGGTACACTGGTGGTTGCCCAAAGTGGAATAAACCAAATCACGGGACTTGGGGAGACCGGATAGATCTTGGCAGAAAATGTTGCGCCGCAAAGGCCAGGCATTTGTAGCCCAAAGAGCTACAGAAATGATGTGTGAGTCTCAATCCCTGAAAAGAATCTGAACAATCAAATTTAAATAACAGGTGAGGTGAATCACAGTGAGTTCGAATAAATGTAAGGCACAGCCAACACCCTGCTTCACCACCCTCCTGATCCGCGCTGCGCACCCTGCTCCGCCGAAACCCGGCGGTCGGTCGGTGCGGCTGACTGTGCCGCTGAGGCGCGATGAGATGTTCGAAGATGAGGCCCAGGTCGAAATCATCCATGTGCTGAGACCTCAAATCATCATGCAGTTTAGCAACAAGTTGACTCGGTCAAAGGCTGCTGTGGCCCACAGGTTTTGCTTTGGAGGTCAGAGTATAAGCTGGAAGGGAGGTTCAAATGTCCTTCTCGATCGACGGTATGAAATGTGAAAGGTCTAAAGATCAAACAAACTATCCAACATGTTCTAGTCATCCTCAGTCACACTTGATCTGTAATTCATGAAATGTGTACATACAAATTGCTCAGCTCAGCCATGATTCATCCCTATCCCAACAGGTTGCCTTTGACATACTGACCAGGACTGGCTATATTGGGGACCACAGAGGTTGCTTCATGGGCACGGAACTTGGTTGTCAGGAAATGCCGATCCTGATTGCCCATCATGAAGATGACCCATCTCCTAACACTGATGGTTTTGAAACATGGACCTTTTAAACATTTGGAAGCTGTTCTTCCAAGTGCCTGCCGTGACGATCTCATCCCCATCATATAGGCGTCACATCGAGGGCAAATATATCCTATAAAGAGGTTTCGATTCGGCTCATGATTTAGTTGTAGGTGACACTCCCGGTTTCCTTAGAAGCTGGCTTTCCTACGACAAGGGTTTTCCCACTTCCATGATTGTTCCTGAGTCTATGTCTTCTTTCTCTGGTGAGTCACCCGCTTTCAAAAAAGCACTTCCTCACCTTGTTTGGGAGAACACGCTGTGAAATCATGACCATATTCTCCAGGGATCATCAAATTATCGTTAGCGAGTTGACTGGATAGCAAAGTCAACCTTTAAGCTCAAGCATCAAAGTCCCAAGGACAAAAGGAGGACCCTGTTCCAATCGAATCTGGGTTTTCCAGTAAGGAATGGTCCACTTCCACTGCCTGGTGTTCCAACCCAAACAAAGCCTCGACGTCCACGGGTCCGACACGCGAACCGTGGGGAGGTCCTCCAGAGCCTTTGAATTCAATGTTCAGGTCGTCCAAATGTACAAAATTCCACAATTACATACAATTGCCCTAACCTTAAAACTAATGGTTGTTGGAATCCCGGAAAATTACAAACACAGTGCTGCTCTTCCTAAAACAATGAGCGTTGGAATCCCAGGGATTACGCATGATGTACATATTGCTGTTCAGTGGTATAGAGGACATCCTTGATGTCAACAAACCCGCTCGCTTCAGTCCCACGTCGACCAGCCACACGGGGCTGTCCGTTGGTCCTCCCTTCCTGAGCGCGAACCGATGAGCGTTGAATTCCGGGTCTCGCGTCTCGGTCCCACATGGACATGCAAACATGGACCAGCTCTGCTTTGAAGGACTCGCCATGGCTGCATGGTGTTCTTTTTGTTGATTGTTTTCCGAAAAAAGAGAAACAAAAGAACCCTAGAGAACCTCACCTCTCCTGCTCTGGTACCAGAGCATCCATCAATCTTTTGTTTGGGTTTCTCTGGCGTCGGCAGCATCGCCTGGTGATCATGAGGTTTCAATTCTTGCCCCCCCTCCGACTCCCACCTCCACAAGCATCTCCGAACCATGCCAATTCTATATGGTGGTTGGGCATAAGCTACTTCAGAACAAAACACATGAGGTCCTGAAACGTGTCGCATTTATGTAAGAATATGATAAATTATGTATATTTCATAAACTAAACACATCAGAACATATAACCCTTTCATAATCTGGAATGACCACTCGAGTCACTAGTGCCCTTTTGTTGCACTGAAGATTATCATGGGTCACAACTATGATTTGTACAAAACAACAATAGGAAAACAATAGCTCTGGTATATCCCTGGCAGCGAATACCTCCCAAACTAATTCAACTTCTGGTCGAACCTGACAGCGAACATTCAACAGAAAATGCGCAAAACATGGTGACGAAGGTGAAACCTGGTGAAACCTATCTGGAAGCATCTAGTTCAAGGGTTGATACGTAAAGACATGGCATCTAAGGCTTGCAATCAAATAGCTGAGCGGACAGTTGAATGAAATGGATTTTGTTTGAAACAAGGTAATTATTTTGGGCACATGCAAATGCATTGCATATAATTTCTGGTTGGTGGTTTCAACTCACTGGAAACACTACTGGAAACATATTAGCCAGTTGGATCAATCTTACCAAGTAAAGGTTGAACATGAAAAAAGTATTTGAAACCACCAACCAGATTAGGAGTGGCGGGTAACATCCATTGTTGGGCCCACAGCCAGAACTAAGCAGGGTTGGTCTCTGTAAGCTTTCAATGTCGGTCTCGAATTCAAGCTTTCAAGCACAGGGTTGAGCTTATTAGCCATGAGGAAGTCTGAATGGCAAAACCACTTCTTGCGAAGTCATACATATTCCGTCCGTTGCCCATATGGGCTAAGACCGTCTATGGCACCTGCCTTACCGTTTAATGGCCAAGAGTGCTGGAGAAACTCAATTGCCCTGTTAGTATATGCTAGATGCTGCCCTCGTAAACATGATGATGGTCAACACTGTCTACAAATCACCCACTGCGGCCACGATCATGCAAGCGGCGCCGCTTGCTTTCCCTTTTCTCTCCCAGCTCTCTCCCGAAAATGTGCTTCAAGGTCGACTTTGCGCCATTCCTCTTCTGCATAGAAGGTGGCCCACTGCGTTCGGGCCGCCTGGAATTCGAATCCACCAGTCTGGCAGCGGCGGCCATGCAGGCACTTGGAAATGCTCGTGGTATGCACCCCAAGGACTTCCGCTGCAATGGCCACGGAAGAATGCCTCTTCCAATCATCCTTGCTATTAATCCTTCTGCTCTCCACGGGTTTGCCATCCGGTCGCCGTCTGCTGCTTGCATTGGCTCGATAATAGTGCGCAATGTTTTCAGCTGGGGTGACATACTCGAGATTGTCAAGCGCATTGTTTCCTTTGTCAAGGTCCTTGTGATTCACCTGATTACGAGGGTTTACAGGTGGTCCTAAAAACGCAAATGCCACAAGGCGATGGACAAATTCACAACGTTTGTACAAGCTCAAAGTCAGCTTTGTCCTGTAATATCCCGCTTTCGTCTGCCACCCACTTGAACGGGTGCCATTCTTCGACCGTATTCGGCCAAGTGAGCTCACCATCCTTCCAGGTACCAGGGCACCTGACATTGGATCATACATTTGTCGCCACTGCTCTCCCACCAGAGTTGTGCTTTCTGTAGACTCAGCCAGTTGAAACTCAAAACCCTTTGCTGGCTTGCCCTGTCGGCAGGCACTTGAAACAGTTTTACGATTCATGCCAAGCTGCTTTGCCGCATCTTTCATTGAGGGTGAGGAAGTCCATCTTTGAGACCCTGCAACTCTCCACATCACCGGCTTGGAGTACTGAGGTTTGCCTGGGGGGCCTCGACAGCTTTGCGGATGCATGTAGGATGTTCTGGCTAGCAGTGACATATTCCAAGTTCTCTAGCCGATTGTTGGATGGATTGCCGTCAAGGTGGTTCACCTGCCATGCCAGGCCTGTGGGCGGAGGCCCCAGGAAGGCAAAGGCCACCAAGCGATGTAGATAGAACATGTAGCCAGCGATGTGTGCTGTCCGGTAGCCCGATGGTTGTGCACTTCCCTGACTCACAACTCCCGCAAGGTTACAACACCGGCCGTATGAACTCACTTGCCAGCATTTCTCCCCTGCTGGGACTTGAAGTGTCCGGGTCGAAAAAAATCGAACAACCCATGACATTCGAAGATGCCCCGGGTACCTGCAGGTTCTGCCAGCTGAGAAGCACACCCGCATCATGGCTCACGAGAGGCACAGGATCCACTCTACTACAGACGGTACATTGATGCAAATTGTCAATCCAAAAAAGATGCCTTCTCATTTCTCTCGAACTTCATGGCTGCAGCCGAGCAACTAAAGCTGATCATGCTCCAGCTCGCTTACATCAAACCAGCGGCTAGGATTAGCGGCGAAGCATCTACGTAAATGACAGTTGACCTTAGATACGTGACATGTATTTACAGGCTTTGTTGCGGTCAATAGCTGAGTAAAACAGTTGTAGTATGTTAGGCATGTACAATGGCACTGCATACATTAGGAGTGGCGGGCAACATCAGTTGCTGAGCCCACTGTCAGAACCAATCAGGGTTGGTCCCTATCAGCTTTCAGTGGTTGGATGATGGATGTTTGTCTTGATTTCAAGTTTTAAAATCAAAAGGGTACCGGTCACAGGGTTGGCCTTATCAGCCATGACGAACTCTGAAAATGAATAATCCCGAGTATTTATTTATAAACACTCCCCAATTAAAAAAACACAACGTCCGAACCCCTAAATTCGGTTTATATTTGGTTTTAAATTACCGCCCTTTCAAACCGCTACTAAACTACCAACATGGTCGATTTTGGGGGTAGTTTTTTTTAAATTAGGTTCCCCAAAACTCCACCATGACACGCCGCGCTTACACCAGCAGGCTTTCCTTCCCCCAATGGCACGGACTCACGCAAACGCACTTGCCACCGAGGTCATGCAACACCGCATGGCACAGCGACATCACCTTTCGAAAGCTTTAGCTGTTAGTCTACTGAAGAATCACTATTCTAATGAAGGTTTTTGTAGGGGAAAAGGAAGACCATTCGATCTGGAGTTTTTTTGCATTTTTGATACGAGTTTAAAAACGGATTTTATATAAAATTTTACTGGATTACTTTTTGGTTTTGAAACTCTTTCCAGGTGATCCTATTTTGGACCCCCCGATTTCAGGGACCCCCTATTAGAAAAAATGCGACCGAGTTTTTTTTTAGTAGGGGGGGGGGGCGTGTTTATTAATAGGTGGACGGGATTATGGCAAACCCCTTCTTGCGGAAACATACTTAGTTTATAAGTTTCCGACTGTTGCTTGTAAGGGCTATGACCGTCTATGGCACCTGCCTCACTGTTTAATAGCCAAGAGTGCTTGAGAAGGTCAATTCCCCTGTTGGTGTTTGCTAGATTAGATGCTGCCCTTGTAAACATGATGATGGTCAACACTTTCTACAAATAACACACTGTGACCACTGACCATGCGAGCAGCGCCGCTTGCTAGTGCCTTTTTTCTCTCCGAGCTCTCTCCCGGAAGTGCGCTTCAAGGTCGACTTTGCGCCATTCCTCATCCGCATAGAAGTCGGCCCCCCTTTGCTTGGAATTCGAACCCGCCAGTCTGGTAGCGAAGGCCACGCAGGCACTTGGAGATGTTCGTGGCATGCACCCCAAGCACCTCCGCCGCAAGTGCCACAGAAGAATGCCTCTGCCATTCATCATTGCTATTGATCCGTCGGCTCTCCACAGGTTTGCCATCCTGTCGCCGTCTGCTGGTCGCATTGGCTCGATTATGATGATAATGCGCCATGTTTTCAGCTGGGGTGACATACTCCAGATTGTCAAGAGAATTGTTTCCTTTGTCACAATCCTTGTGGTTCACCTGATTGCGAGGGTACACAGGTGGTCCAAAAAAATGCGAATGCCACAAGGCGATGGACCAGTTCACAACGTTTGTACGAGATCAAAGTCATCTTTGTCCTGTAATATCCCGCTGTCGTCTGCCAACCACTTGAACTGGTGCCATTCTTCGCCCGTATTCGGCCAAGTGAGCTCACCATCCTTCCAGGTACCAGGGCACCTGACATTGGATCATGCATTTGTCGCCACTGTTCTCCGACCAAAGTGGTGCTTTCTGTAGACTCAGCCAGTTGAAACTCAAAACCCTTTGCTGGCTTGCCGTGTCGGCAGGCAAGTGAAACAGTTTGCCTGTGCATGCCAAGCTGCTTTGCCGCATCTTTCAATGAGGGTGAGGTGGTCCATCTTTGAGACCCTGCAACTCTCCACATCACTGGCTTGGAGTACTGAGGTTTGCCTCTGCGCCCGGACAGCTTTGCAGATGAATGTAGGATGTTCTGGCTGGGAGTGACGTATTCCAAGTTTTCTAGCCGATTGTTGGATGGATTGCCGTCAAGGTGGTTCACCTGCCATGCCAGGTCTGTGGGCGGAGGCCCCAAAAAGGCAAAGGCCACCAAGCGATGTACAGGGAACATGTAGCCAGAGATCTGTGCTCTCCGGTAGCCCGAAGGATGTGCAGTTCCCTGAGACACAACTCCCTTAAGGTTACAACACCGGCCAAACGAGCTCACTTGCCAGCACTTCTCCCCTGCTGGGACTTGAAGTTTCCGGGTCGAAAAAAAATCGAACAACCCATAACAGTCGAAGACGCCCCGCGAAGCTGCAGGTGCTGCCAGCTGAGAACCACACATACATCATGGCTCACGAGAGGCACAGGATCCACTCTACTACAAACGGCACATTGTCAATCCAAAAAAGAAGCCTTTTCAGTCTCTCGAACTTCATGGCTGCAGTGGAGCAACTAAAGCCGATCACGCGTCAGCTGGCTTACATCCTTGCCTTATGCTATAGGACAAATCAAACCAGCGGCTAGGATTGGCTGCGAAGCATGTACGTGAATGACAGTTGACCTTAGATACATGTCATATGCATTTACAACCTCAATATGCCATAACACATCAACATGAGTAGACTTCGTAGACTTCATCATTAATTAACTGCAAATAAATTTCGTTGCCATCCAAATCCGGTGACAACAAACATGGATCCTATCATGATTCTGTTTGTCTTCCCACGTCCCCAGCCCTCACTCATCCAAGTGGCTTAGCACAAAGATCTCGCGGTGGAGGTCCTTTCAGCGAGGCCATTGGATTGACTCGGACTCGGTTGCCTCAACTGGTGTTGGGGCGCTCCTTGTATAGCTCCGAACGGCTCCCAGTTTGATGGGGAATATGGAGTGCTCCCTCCCCAAGAAAAAGCTAATTAGTCAATGGACAAAAACCTCCTTCACCATCCACGAAACCTGGAGGACTGGACAAAGCCTATAAGGACTGCTGCCCCGTCAGGATCAGGACTGTCCAAAAACTGGTAGGTACTGGAGTCTGTTTGTCTACATTGATATCTCTTTCACAGCAGATTTCACCCGACTTGAATGGTCGAAACGTCTGAAGTGTGGAGCTTTGACAAGAACCGGGACGCAAGGAGTTCTGATTGGCACTGGGACTCACTGACATTCGTCTGATCGCATGGGCCATGCGATCCACATGGAAGAGTTGTAAATGACAAAAAGAACAAAGCCTATATAATACAGTTTCTCAGTATCCACCCTGAAGGTCAAAATCAGCCGTATATAGCGGTAATTATGAAACATATTGAAAAATAGAAACAAGCCTGACCAAGCTATTTGCATCACAACTATACAAATACCATACAAATACCGTACCTATTTGGAGGTTGCTGAGACTGCATGGAGGTCAAGTACTCCGGAGGTGAAGCCCCCGAATCTCTCAAACCGCTCTCCCAGCGATCTCCTTTGCTTTCGCGTTGGAAGCGCTTCAGGGCGAGGTTAATGCCTGCCGACGGCTCGCTTGCACGACCAACACCCCGTCCGTTCCCCGTCTTGGGTGGGGGAAGAGTAGGGGGTCTAAGACTGAGACATGTGTGACCTGGTTACGTGGGTTCTCTTTTTTTGAATTTCACGCTTGTTGAGACCGTAGCCGCAAGCGAAGGTTACGTGGGTTCAACTCATTGAACAATTGTCTGTGCTGAGTCATTCTGATGAATCAATTCATTTACTGAGTCATTCTGGTGGTGATTCTGATGAATCGTCCCAAAACGAAACATATCTGGAACCACCGCCCAGCGATTCATTGGACTCTGGGGGGCAAACACAAAAACCATCTCTCCTCTTGGAACCGACTCGTGGCATGTTAAGACCTCTGTGGATCTCATCTTCACTACTTCGAACCTACTCTCTCCTATAGTGACTATAAGCATCCCACCTGTCTTCATGAGGATGACATGCGGTCAAAGGTTGCATTGTTCACATCTCTTCCGGGTCAAACAGTTGCAAATGGGCAGTGGACCAGAAACATGGTATTAAGTGATCACGTTTCAGGCGGAAAAAACGCGCTTATACATGAATGCGGATACAAAAGCCTGCACAAAAAAAAGACACGTTGATCTGACTTCACAACCATTTCATGAAGATCCCACACACAAAAAGAACAAACAGCCAAAGGGGCTTTCTGACCCCACTTCATCCCATCCTGTCTCCCTCCCCTTTCCCATCCATCGTTCCGTTTCTCTCGCCGAGCGGCAGGCGCTCAAGGTGTCGAAGTAGGCGGTGGAGCGCGTGACCCGCAGGAAGGGCGACTCCAAGGGCTTACCTCGCAGCGCGGACCGCGCGCCGCGGAGCATGTAGGAGGGAAAAGGACCAGGCGCCCAGTCTAGCTGTGGATATGTGGGAGTCTGGGAGCTGTGGACGGGTGGGTCCTAAGACTTGGACAAATGAACTCCAAGATCGCTCAATCCAACATGTCTATCTCCCAAGATCTCACCAGAGTCTTGTTTGCTGTATCTTTTGAGAGTGAGATTCCCAGAGTCGGCAAGTCTCAGGTGGGGTGGCCCGTCACAGTCTCACGCTAGGTGATCCTATGTGACAAGAACACGAATGGGTTTGCTATGTGCATCTAGAGACTGGGTGTTTTTCAACTCTCGCCCCCCCGAACAGTTTCCCTGGAAAATAACGTGTTAACCACTAGGTTCACCTTTTTGTCCACCTGTTGAGTGGGGAAACCAATTCCTACAAAGGTTGGGCAGGTAGGTTATCCACTGACTGGGCGGGACCTGTGGAAGAAAGTCTTGTTCGCTGTATCTGTTAGTGAGTGAGTTATTGGTCTCTTGCGTAGCATCTTTTGGTCAATTAGCTTTTCATGGAGACAATAGCAAGGTGATGATCCATTTAGGACATCTAGTGATCACGTTCTTTTTGGCATTATATCTGTGTGATCTGAAGTTCGAGGCCCTTTGAAGGCAAGTGGGGGCGAAAGAATCAAGGGTGTTCCCTGTTTCTCGCTGCATTCTCCGCTCCCGTGTGCAAAAAAATAATCTATGTTCGCTGCAGCCTGGTGGAACTGGTTTCAGGCTGGTTGGAGTCCTTGACCCACGGCTCGATGCCCAAACAGGGCACAAACACTACGACAGCTCCACGGAGCAAGGCTCCACACAGCTCCAAGTGGCATGAGGCTTCACGGAGCAAGGCCGTGAGGTAGAAGAGCACGCGAATGTCCTCAGCACAGTTCCCACGGCTCGGAACCGATTCTTTTTAGCTTGGGCCCTGCTTGGGCCCTGGGGTTTTCAGTGGTTCTTCACTCAGAAGCTGATATCCTATGTTACCCATACGGGGTTCTTGATCCATTGTTCCACCATTTAGTTTGGGATAGTGTTGGCTTCACTGAAGACCCCAGGAGGGACGATTGATCTACATGCAGGCAGGTCTCAGTGAACTTTTCTGCACAAATTGCACATCTACAGACACTGCATAACATTTACTGTTGTAACACTCCCAAAATGCAAAACAACATACGCGCAGCCGCATCTTCACCATTGTTTTGGGCACTCTGATGCGTCCTACCGCCAGAGCAGTCTTCATGCCCACAACTCAAATGGTCACCTGGGAAAAATTAGTTAAAACAGCGATTGGTCACTGAAAGATTTTTGCTGTTTGATGACAAAGTGAGACAAGGAAACCTCTTGGCCATGTACATATGCAAGTTCAAAAAATAACGCAATCGTCATGATCTCCGACTAGGCAAATTTGTATCCAGACATCGGCGGGCTTCAGCCGAAACTTGCGGATGTCGGTATGAAATTGGCACGCTACGTGACCAACAGAAAAAACGGAGAGCCCATGTTGCAGCAGCTGCGGCGTGCTTTGCAACCTAACCAAGTCTACGTGCTGGCTGGTCAGGTGGAGGATCCTGATGCAGATGTCCACATACAAGCACACTTGGAAGCGGCTTCCAAAGAACAGATGGCAGATGTCCTCCACCGCCTGGATGAATTGGACAGCAACATTGATGTCGTCACACCCACGTTGCCTCTGGATGGCGGCCCACGAACAATGTAGAGTTGCAAAGGCATGATCATTCTCAAGTAGGCTAATTCGTAGACACCTTTAAGCCTTGAATGCTTTTAAGTTGCTGGTTTACCAGCACAGGCTTAGGGAAGATGCTGGGAGCACCTGGAAGGAAAAGGTAGCAGTATTCTAAAAGGGGTTGTCTCTGGCAGGTTCTTCTTCGTTTGGATGATATTTGTAACTTTTGACTTTGGCCATGATGTCCAGATACAAAAAGACGTACCCAGACATCATGAGAGTTCGGCAGAACTCCGCCGATCTTTTGCCAAAACCATGCGGTTCCGACGATGTCCACATACAAGTTTTTGTACCCAGACATCCGCAAGATGCATCGATCTCATCATGGACGAGAATTTCTAGAGCGCGGTTGCGCGCCCAGATGCTTCTGTTGCCCAACAGTTTTCTAGCCATGTCAGAAGTCCTGACCAGCACTTTTATCTGCTGCAGTTTTTGCGTCTGCCTTTCCATTTTTCCACAAATACTCGCAGAAGAGGATTTGCACTTTTTCAGCGCGAAGGGGCAAAATTGCATCCAGAGGCAACGTGGGTGTGACGACATCAATGTTGCTGTCCAAATCATCCAGGCGGAGCCACCTGTTCTTTGGAGCCCGTTTCCAAGTGTGCTTGTATGTGGACATCTGCATCAGGATCCTCCACCTGACCAGCCAGCACGTAGACTTGGTTAGGTTGCAAAGCACGCCGCAGCTGCTGCAACATGGGCTCTCTTTTTTTTTGTTGGTCACGTAGCGTGCCAATTTCATACCGACATCCGCAAGTTTCGGCTGAAACCCGCCGATGTCTGGATACAAATTTTCCTAGTCGGAGATCATGAAGATTGCGTTATATTTTGAACTTGCATATGTACATGGCCAAGAGGTTTCCTTGTCTCACTTTGTCATCAAAAAAACAAAATATTTCAGTGACCAATCGCTGTTTTAGCATGTTTTAGCTAACTTCTCCCAATGGGTTCCAAACCCATGCTGCTTCCACATCGGACTGGTGGTCGGCACCGCGGTAGGCAAACAGTGGAAGGTTCTTGAGATTCAGGTGGCCAAGCAACACTCGAAGCTGGGATGTGCGAAGGGACCTGGTCTTGCTTCTCAAGGCCCTAGCCACATTCTTTTGAGTGTGTCCCGGGTCATTCCCACCAAGCACAGTCCAAAGCTTGGTGGACTGACATGATGTGTAGGGCCAGCTTTGGTGCACTTGTCCAGAAATGGTAGCGCAGGCAATGGACGAAGACCCAAGAATAGGTCTGTCAGTTGGACACGCAAGATATGATTGTCGTGGGCCATGCAAAGTGGTGGAATGCCCTTGTTTGCCACTGTAGCCTCCCAAATCAGACGCACTTCACGCAAAGTGCCTGCACTGCTGAGATCTGTATGCCGGCGTGGAAAAAGGTAGCAATCAAAAGCAGCCTGTCGACTGTCACATCTCTTCCTCACAATGCAGTGCAAATGGAACACAGTTTTGTTTCCGCTCCTTTGCTTATAGCGGTGTTGGCTTCTGCCGCTCGTTTGCGGATCTGATCTCTTTCACTATAGTCACTAGAGTCACTAGAGGACACAAGCCTGCCTCGTCGTGCTTGTGGAGCCGAGATGCCACCGCAACACAGATGCTGCTCTTGCGGTGAATCTCCCGAGCATTCCAAGGGACCACTGTCGCCCACTCCAGGTCCACGGCCTCCGCTGAGGGAGGCCATGAGTAGGCGCCCTGCATCGTCTTTAACCTTCTTTTCGAATCAACACTTCCCAGCCTCCTCGCACGTAGGCCCAGGCCTGCTCCCGGGCGCCTTTCCAAGCGCTTTGCGCCGGCCACGCTTGCGCCCGTCGATGCCGGACGCAACACCCTGAGTGGGAGAGCTCAAAGCAGTGTGAGAGTGAGAGTGAGAGTGGGTGTGAGTGTGAATGTGCTTGCGAGTGAAAGATAGTGAGAGTGTGAGAAGGAGTGAGTGTGAGTTGGAATCTGTGTGTGTGAGAGATAGTGAAGTGAGTGTGAGTGTGCGTGAGAAAGTGAGTGTGAGTGTGAGTATGAAAGTGAGAGTGAGAGTGAGAGTGAGGGCGAGTGAGTGAGTGTGAGTGTGAGGAGTGTGAGCGTGTGTGAGTGTGAGTGTGAGTGTGAGTGAGAGCGAGAGGTGGGAATCTTAGAGCACAAAGTGCTACGCCTGCCACGAAATCCGCACTTGGAGGTTCGCAGAGCGTTGTGCCTGCCACGATATCTGTACTTTGAGGTTCACAAAGTGCTGTGCCTGCCACGAAATCTGCACATCGAGGTTCACAAAGTGCTGCGCCTGCCACGAAACCCGCACATCGAGGTTCACCAAGTGCTGCGCCTGCCACGAAATTCTGCACTTCGAGAGCATCGAGGTGCACAAAGTGCTGTGCCTGCCACGAAGTCTGCACTTCGAGGTTCACAAACTGCTGCGCCTGCCAGGAAATCTGCACTTCGAGGTTCACAAAGCGCTGTGCCTGCCACGAAACCTGCAAATGAGCCACATGGCCAAAAGTCACGATTCACTGCACATGGCCAAAAGTAGATAGAATTGATTCTTACAAGAATACTTGATGACTAAAGATTATCCAAAAATGGTACAATGCGATTATAATCGGGTAAACAGCGCAAAGCGCTTGGAAGCCGTGCTGTTTCGCCGTTGCGGCGCCTTTGCGGAGCTTTGCAATTAAAAAGGCGTTGCTTTACGATGTTCTACACTCCATCGGTCGAACCTGTTCGCATTTTTCCTCAGAAGTGTTTTGAACGTTTCCCAACGCCTGTTTCATTTTCTTGCGGAAGGGAAAAAGGTTGCGAACACTTCTTGATGGTCCAAATTCGGGCTTTGATGGAAATCCGCCACTTGGAAAACTTAACACCTGTCACGAAATCAGAGCGCCTCGACGGTCACCACCATGTCCAAAGTGCTGCACCTGCCACGAAATCTGCATTTCGAAGTAAAACTGCCCCGATCCCTTCCACCTGTCACGAAAAGTCGACTTTGGACCACCAAAGCAGAGGGTTTCCCTCGCACCTGCCACGAAAAGTGGCCACCATGTGCGAAAATGCGCACAGCACCACAATGAGAGCGCAGTCATCAGAAGCACCCGCCGTGGACACCCAGATTCTGCGAGCCTGCGCAGTCGAAATGCACGTCGACGATTTCGCGAGGCATGAATGTACTGTAAATAGCAGCGAATTAGCCGTCCACGCCCGCGCGCCCCAGCGATCTAAGCACAGCTGCTTAACACCTACCGCAAGAACCCCTAAGTGTGTCCACACTGTTTGGGTAAAAAAGCACTCCGAGGATCTCCGACGTCACCTGTTCGCTCTGATCCAAGTATCAGAGGCCAAGAGGTCCGCCAAATAGGTGGAGCCAGGCTTCCTCGGACGAGAGGTGGGGGAATTGCTTGGCATCACGGAATGTCTAGAGATCTCCCATCATCTGCCTGTAGATTTTGAAGATAGAGTAGGATATTGAGATAAAGAAACGAAACAAGCGTGAGGCACATATACTGATGTTCGAAAGAACGTCCAGTGGTGGCAAGTCGCCTACAAACCAAGGGTTCAGGATGGTTCAAATGTTTCTTGACGCTCATCATTATACAACACCTAGCTAAGGCTAAGGGGGCAAAGGGTCTAGCATCCTGGTCCACATGAAGATGTCTCCTACTTGGAAGGTCTTTAGCCGATGATCCATCCTTCCCAAAGATCCAAGGGTCGGGTGGGAAGCATTCTAGTCCTGCTCACAGCTGCATTTTCAGCCCAAGGAGACCTAGGGAGACCTCCTAGCTAGGAGTGTCAATCCATGTCTGGCTGAGTTCCGCAAGGGCTTCGGAAATGCGCCACGGGGCGTTCTGCGGAAGAAGTCTTCTAAGTGATATGTCACTTTGAGCGGATTGTATTTCTAGTGCAAAATGAATCTTCAGCTGATACGCAACATGACTTGTGACGGATGTTGACGGCATTCCTGCACCGATCTGCAGCATGAAAGCAAGATAATCTGGCCCAAAAGCTAACATGAGCCCTGAGAATGGGTGCCCTGAAAGACTGTGTTCCTCTAGCTGCACCAGTGGTTTTCAGGGTCCATGTAGCAAGGAATTTCTGAATATGGTTCGTGTTGCAAGGTAGCATATAGAAGAAATCTTCACCCCAGGCGTCAGCTCTTGCTTGACATTCACTCTGTTGGCTTCCAGGTATGCCAAGACATGCCCAGACATAAGGCATCACAAGGCCACAATGGGTGTGTATTAAGATAGTGAGACCTCCCAGGCAACGACCCCCTGGTTCATTGGGAACATAGACAACAACTCATTGGACCAGAGTCTCCCGACAAAAACACCCAAATGAGACGCATTGGACTGAGTTTTGGCACCCGAAACGCATCGCCCATCAACCGGTGTCCGCCAACAGAGGGGCCAATTGCTGTGGATTGGTCAGGTGTGGTGGATGCAGAGTCCAGTGAATATCGGTGAAGAGGCCGAGGGGTCTCGACCCTCGGATCTTCGGTGGATCTTCGGTGGTGCTCTCTTAGATTTCTGGCCGGAAAACCCTCACGTCCCAAAACGCCCCACCTGCGGCGCCCCTCCGCAACTTTGGCCGCTCCAAGCGTCTGTTCTCCGGTCTGATCGGTGCCACCCAAGAGGAGAAGCGCTTGGACTTTGTCCAGGACCTGAAACTGTTCTGGCAGAGAAGATGGCGAAAGATGCCAGAGGTGAAGGACTGCTTGGGGTCCAAGAATGGTGTCTAACAGGTATGGTGGAGACATGTGGAGACTTCCAAGAACTGGGCTGATGAGTTATTTTGGATTGATCCTCTCTCCAAGCAAGTTTCAAAAGACAAAGCGATTGAAACCATCAACTACCAGCACCATTCAAAGGGTCGTTTATAGACACCCCTGACCCCTGACTGTGTATTTTCCATCCACTAGCCACCCGAAATGGGTGGTGCTGGTAGAAGCTTGGTCTTCTTCTCTGACTATACAACAAGCCTTTGTGTCTTGATGTGTCTTGAGTCACATCACCCTCACACCCTAAAGGCAACTTCGCCCCAAAAAAAGACCTCTAAACTATACGGATGTTGCATAACTGTGCCATAAACGAACATTCGCATTCGATGCCATTCGATGCCATGTTAGCATGAATTTTGCCATTCGATGCCATTCGCATTGCTGGTGTGCAAATACTCATGATTTGTCCTTTTTCTTCCCCCCCCGCCCCTTTCGGGTACCCCACCGTGGTACCCCTCGGCACCTGCATCAAGCCTTCCACCGCCGGCTTCACATCTGCATCCGTGAAGCCTCTGCCGGGCGTCGAGTCACGCCATCCTAAAGGTGTCATAGAGACTTAGTGACTCAGCAAAGCTCTCAACAACCTTCGGAACACCACTTCCTTTCCAGTACGCTGCCTGCTCTTAATAGGTCGTTTGTAGAAAGCACGCACTAGAAGGTTCCCAGGAATAGTAGTGGGTATAGTTGGTTCAGAAAGAACTTGGGCAAGTTCTCCGGCATCATCTGAGATACCTTGCTGATATGCACTCAAAACACTCCTAGAGATGAACCTTGGCTCACCTTCCAAATCCGAAAAACAACAAAGATCCTAATATCCAATCAATCAACATAGAATTAGTGCACAACATTGCAATATATTGCAATGATCAACATGTGAGCACCTCCATGAACATGGATATTCCCATCATTCAGACTCAGTGTGGGATCTTCTCACAAGTCAGTATTTGACAAGCTCCAACCAGGCACCCAGCTCCAACGATTTCCTAACGGCATGCAGCCAACTGATGAGAAGTGGCCCCAAAATCCGTCCCTTGAAGCCTCTGCCTCCCTCACAGGTACCAAACTGTTCTTTGGTGTAAGCCTCCCCTCAAATCCCCCGCACTCGGGGAGCTGCTGGCTCCAGCCCTCCCCGCGATCGCCTCCGTTGGCCTTTTCCTTGGCCTCTTCCGGGTCCTGTGGGGCGGCGGGAAGAAGAAACAACGAGCAATCCGTTTGTTCCCTCGGAGTTTGGGGGAACCGGGTGGAACCGGGTGGAACCGGGTGGAACCGGGTAGTTGCTCTTCACCATGCTATCGCAAATAATTCATCCAGTTGACTTGGGCCTCTGGGATCTGGTTCTCTGTTTGGGGCATGGTCAAAGAACAAAATTTGCCAATCTTCGAGGAAGCGACATGCTCTCCAGTCTTCGTCATGGGCGGAACAAGTTCTTGGTGTGATAAGCTTGCCCGGGGAGTCAAAGCGCTGTGTGGGTCACTTTAGTTGAACGAGTAGACACTCTGACACTCCACTGGATGACAAGACTAACAACATTTTGTGTGGAAACCATCACTGCATTTTTGTTTAAGCGAACAATTTACCTTTCGACACATCTGATCCACTTCGCGCAAGTGTTCTCTTTTGTTTAAAGTTTATACCGTACCAAATGATGAGGGATGAAAAACACATTGATAAGGATCCATTAAAACACACACATGATCCTTTAAGAAGATCAACGAAAAGATTGATAAACATCAACAAACATCTTCCTGCATCTGGCTGGTATTTTCACAGCACTTTTGGAGCACCCAATGATTTAATTGATGCCCTTCCCAGACTCCCGCCTTCGAGTAGGCATGAGGTGGTCGCCCATGGCGGAACATCGAGCACAACAGCACCTCGTCGTGGCGCGTCGCGTCTTCGGGGCTCAGGTGGCGACTTCGCCGCGTTTGCCGGGCGAAGGACGTCGAAGCTTTTCCTGTTAACTTCAAGTGAACCAACTCAAGTTTACTTGAATGCTAATTACCAGCTCAGAAAGCTATAGTTTCTAGCTGACACTTAACATCTCCATGACATGTCCATCCCTTGATTCCTTAGGAGCTTCCTGGAAAAAGTCAAGGTCCAAAAAACAACAAGGATTCTTCGCATGAGTCATTGCAAGCCTGCAGGGAGTCAAACATCCACTCGTTAAAACAAAAACAACAAAAACTCAAAGGATCCTCGACCTCCGGGATAGAGGATGGCCTCCCCCCCCAGGTACCGTCCTAATCCTCATGAGCTGGCCCCTAGCTGGCGCCGAAAGGAGATGTCTCCAAATGACAGGCACAAAGAGTTGCAACTCATGCAGGGTGTAGGGCTTCATTCGTTGATTTGACTGATTTTTGGTCGTGGTCTCTTCATTGGTATTTGGGAATGATCAACTGACTTCACCGCATAAACCCGCAAAGAGCCATTGACATACAAAAGTGGATAGTGATCGTTAGTAGGGCCCAAACCAAGTATAAGAATGTGAAAAGCTATACAACACACAATTGCTAACCTGGCGGCTCATGATCTCCAAAGGGTTAAAACCAATTATTACATAAAATCATCCATTCAACTTCCACCCAAGTTCCACCAGCAAATGTAAAAAATAGACTAAAACAACAGTACGACGACAACACCTTATTGGTGCACTTTGCCTGTGGCCAGCCGACGATGACCCATCCATTCAATGGAATGACACATCGACTCCAGTGGAAAGCTGAAAACTAATCTGAAGAATCCTGGCATCGGTGGCACATGAAGAAGGGCCACCAGCTTGTTCATCAATTCGGCCGCGGTGGCTTCTAGTTTGTTGCCCTCCTCGCCGGTCAAGGCACAAAGCAAAGTGGAGTCAAACGGGTCCAGAACAAAAAGAGGCAGACATCAGGATGAATGGCCCTCAAACTGAAGAGAAAATCACGATCCAACAGGTACAAACATAGGAGAGGAATGCGGTCATGTCTTGAAGAAACTGAAACTGACAGCAACTTCTTACTTTCCCTGTGTCTTCTAGGAGTTCCCAATCTTTCAAACATGTCTTCATCACAAAAAAACAAGAGGACCAGCCGTTCTGGTCCGGATGGCATCACCCATGTCTGAAGATCCTCGGTCTATCATCCCATTTTTTCCATGAGTTTCTCCATCATCCAGAAGTGATGGGCGCCCTTGGGCCGCCGTTGCGCCCCATCCGACCCGACCATGCCGGCCCCCAGCGGATTGAGTTGACACTGGTCGAACTGCTGCGCCCGCGCCCGCCCACTCCGCCCCCCCCCGTCTCTCCAGTTTGTCAAAGTCGGCGACGGCCTCCTCGAAGGAGTCCCTCAAAGGCAGGGCTGGGTGCGACCGGCTCAGTCGGAAAGGAAGGCGAGGTGGAACAAGTACCCATCACTGGACTGATATACCAAGCAGGTGGTTAAGTTGGCACTACATCCCAATAAGGTCTGACTTTAAATAGTCAAACCCGGCCCCCCCTCCTAGCAAACAATCGAGGCTGAATAGAGTCAAGCCCACCAAAACTACTTAGGCCAGTCGTCATAGTAGAAGTAGAAGAAGAAGTAGAAGTAGAAGTAGAAGTAGAAGAAGTAGTAGTGGTAGTGGTAGTGGTAGTGGTAGTAGTTGTAGTTGTAGTAGTTGTTGTTGTGGTAGTGCTAGTGGTAGTGGTAGTGGTAGTCGTAGTCATGGGCGGGGTTTAGAGTTCCAGGATTCACACAACTCAGAAGAGGCTATGCAGCTATGCAAGACTATGCAAGGATTTTAAAGTTGTTGTGAGGTCCACTATACAAATGACTCATCCCTTTCATTTCACCAACAAAAAATTGAAAGAACTTGGTTCAATCGTGTGGATGGCACTGGATTCTGTGAAGCTTTGAGGCTCCGGAAAAAAAATACCGCGGGTCGATGAGCCATGTGTTTTTGAGGTTGGCAGGTCAATGAAACAGAATGAATACATCTGAATGCATCTCAATGCTAAATATAACTTGGCCACAGTGGAACAAACATTTCTACAACAAACTGTTGCAGTTCTCAATGAAGAATCTGCAATACTCATGGACTCATGGTGCAAGAAACATCATGAACACGGATGGCCATGAATTTCCAACTGTGGCAGGTTGCCAGATTTCCTTACATGAACTCTCTCATTCACCACCATCTGGAAGGGTACAACCAGCATAGAACCACGAACATCCCTGCACACGCGCATCTGCACGCGCACTCCCTGCGCGGATGTTGGCCATCCCAAGGGGCTGAAGATCTTTCAGCATGCCCAGCAAGTCCAACCTCCATCCACGGCGAGTTGGAACAATGGAGAGAAAAACACGATGCATGGAAGTGGAAAATGGCAAGACCTGGTGGGATATGCAAATCACACTTCTGGAACAATCATGGTATAACACCAAGCAGGTGGTGAACTCCACTTCTATGATGATTTCAGGGAGTCTAATACTCTTAAGTGCCCAACTCGAAATAGATGAAGAGTTTGAATACCCAGCTTGTGCAGCTTGATTGCCCAGGTTACTGCCACTTGCACCAAAAAGCTTAGCTTGAACCAAAGATAGATCTATCCTGTGAATGTCTTCTGTGTGTGTTACTGCGCTATCCGAAAATGATTCCAAACAGTCTGGCTTCTTCCAGTTGGTCGATTGTCTTTAGGAGATTGTTTAGTGGTATGGTATGGGTTAATCTGACGGAAAGAGTTTTCTGAGACCACTGCCCCAAAAACTTACATCACAAAGGTCATTGAAGGCATCCTCCACACAACCAGGGACATGAATACACTGGATCTGCGCTGATTCCATGGGCCAACTGATATGACTGGGTGCTTCCTGACATCAAATCTGGCTATTAGCCCAATGCCTACGTTCCACCACTCTTTCTGACCATTTCTGACCTGTCCAATGCAAGGGTAGCCTGGGAGCTTTCAAACCCCCTTGTCCGTTTCGATTCAAGAGGTATTCAAGAGTCTTCAGTCTTCCGCGTTACTTCCATCGTCCATCAACCAAGTGGCTGTTCGTAGGCGTCTTTTAATGATACGGCGACCACCGAGACAGCCTCGTTCGCGGCGCCGTCGCCGTCGCCGTTTTCCGCAGGAGCGTCGTGAACGCCGTCTGAACGCCGTGCGTCCGCCCCTAAGAAAGGATGGTCTTCGTAAAACCCTTTGATGGTATAGCAAATCCTGATGAAGACATGGCAACAGAGGCCTTTGTGCTCATAGCATGGCTATAACCAAGGGAGAATCCTTTGCTGGTTGCTGGTTGGCCGATGGGGGTGATGTAAACAAAGGAGTCGAGTGCAGCCCTCTACGAAGAAGTCTCTTCTGGAGGGCTTTGTTGACGCCTTAAGGCTCCAACCACATCCTCAGAAGGTGGTTGGGGTGGGTGCCAGGGTGTCTAACTACTTCCTGAGGATGTGGTTGGAGCCCTAGGGGACCTAAATGTTGTAAATCATGACCTACAGAACACAACCTAAGCTAGGTTGCAAAACATAACCCCTCTTGTCACTGTGGTCGACTTGGGAACCATCGAATTGAATGTTCATGCTTCTATAACATGTGGTAAGTGTTGTGGTCAAACTCACCACTACTCACCAGAGGTGTACACTCCTGTCTACGTCTCAATAGCTGCTAAAAGGCAAGCAAAGGAACATCAGCGTTCTAGAGGCTCATGTGTTTCAGTGCCTCGTTGTCGTATCCGGAGAACGGTACCCTTATTTCATCAAGCATGTTTCCTGTACATGAGAATCTCACTTGTCAAAAGAACTCTTAAAAAAAATAAACAAGAATAACTCCACTAATCCATGTCTAGATTTAGACTATGTCATTAGTCTAGGCTTGCTGCCCAAAAGGACTTAACAAAAGAGAAAACTGCAATCACCGGGGATCTTACTTCTTGTCGATTTTGCCCATGGTACGTCAAACCTGCTCACTGAAGCTTCCCAACATCCGAAGTTTCCCAAGATCAAAAAGGAAACCTTCGACATTCTTCGACCCCGCAGCATGGTCTTTCCACGGCCGGTTCGAGCGTGCAGAGTCCTGTTCCGCAGCCGGCCTCGCACAGGATCGTGCGGGAGAAATGCTCCACCAGCGGCGCGAGCGCGGGGTGCGCTGCCAACGACTCCTGGTCGGTGCTGCCAGCTGGTCGGGGGGATCAGGAGTTGGAATCTAAAGAATAATCCACTTGTCGCCATTGTCTGTATCCATATATCTTCGGTTTAAAAAAGCATTAACAGCTTGGGGTTCAACGCGTCTGTTCAGAAATTGGTCCACAAGAGTTCCCCAACAAAGTGCTGGACCAGCAAGCTCTTTACTCATCACTTGTCAATGTTTGCCCAGCTAGGTTTTGAGAAGATGGATGATTCACATGGTTCCACCTTCGAGGATTCAATTCGTTGGTGGCCGCACCCAAGGAATGGACACTCAATGGCAGGACCTTCATCTGATTATAGGAAAGTGTTCAGTGCGGTCACAAACCTCTGAAGGCCGCAAAGCGACATCGGTCACAAATCAAACATCGAAGCCACAACATGAACAGCCTATAACGGCGGAAAGACTTCCCTTCCGCCCGCCCTCGCCACGCCGCGGATCCGGCGTCCGCCGCGCCTTCACTTCTTGGATCAAGCGCCGTCGCACCGCGGCCTGGAGAGCCGTGCGTCACACCATCGAACCGCGGGCGCTTCGGACCGGCAGGAGTCGGTTGGAGCATGAGGATTGGCGCAACGCGTTGACCCCGAAGCCGAACTGGAGAGCCAAGGACCCCAAAGAACTGGAACTGGAGATCATCTCCAGAGCTCAAAAGCATCGCAAAGGTTGATCATGGTTTGAATTGAATCTGGGACCCTCCAACAGAGATCAGTCTTCAAACTGACTATAACGAGTATACACGAATGTCTTTCAGGCGGTTTGCTGGAGCAGGAAACCACTTCCACCGGTCCACGGCCGCACTCCGTGGCGCTCGGTCCGCGTCGTCACCGGTGGCCTTCTCGGCCTTTTCGGAGCGGCCGAGGCTGAGGCAGGAGGACACGGCCATGATGTACCTGAGACGGCTAGAAGACGGTGGAGGGTCGGAGGAGGCCGGTAAGGGACGATGGGCCATGGCAGGCCATGGTGGTCGATCTCATTTTGGTGGGAAGGTGCTTGGCATGACAGTCATGAATGTACAATAACGTTTGATTCTGCATTATATCTTAAGCTGTTCAAAAGAAAGTCCAGGAGGACCCAACAAAAGCAAAAAAAGGCCTGTCTTTACTTCGACTGGGAAACCTCAAGTTTCACTTCCCACTTCCATGACTGACTCTTGGGATGTACACTTCCTGAAATCATCATCGTCACGTGGATAGCATGGCCCGGTTTTTACCGCAAACGCCCGAGGTGGATAAGTCCAACCCATCATTCTGTCCGGGAACCTGCGCGACCCAAAAATCTTCTACCAAACCCCACTGAAACCCAGATTCTGCGCTCCACACCAGTACACCAGCCATTATACCCAGCCCATTTTTGTGGACGTGTCAAAGATCGTTCCAAAGCCAAACAAAACACAAATATAAAAACACCACTCCACCTCAAACCCATGTTTCTTCCCTCATCCCAATTCATTTTCCGAGGTGCTGAAGACACGCGACGCCTTCGACGCCAAAGTCGTTCCTGGTCACCGGCGGACGAACAGCACTGCCGGTACAGTGGGAACGTGGCCGCCATGGACGCATAGCTGCATCACTTGCCCCTAGGGCTCCAGTTGTACCTCCTCAAATGGTATGACTGGACTGGACTCTTCAAACCAACCCCCAAACATCTTCAGGTAGGTTGTAGGTACCCAACTGCAATGCCTAGGATGGGCTGTGCCACTCCTGGACTTTGTTTTGCGTCCCACTATTTTTCTTGCGGTATACCTAAGTTGGCGAAGATCCATGGCATAGGTGCCGTTTGACTTTCAAGAAAGAACAAGCCTCAAAGTGCACTCACAGGCATCCATATGAACATAGCATGTTCCACATCGAGAACAAAGTAGGAGCAGTGGGCTTCGTAAATGGCAGACCTTATACTGATTGCCATCGTTCAAATTCAAGGTGAATCCTCACATTCCAACTGGGAGCATATTATTTCATCAAGCCACGTACAAAACTGAAAGCCACCCTTGATGAATTAAATCAATGGGAAGCTCATTTGGGATCCCCATCATTTGATGCATCACCGAATCCTAAATTCGAGCCATGACCTTCAAGGCGACTGTTGAGATCCCTTGCGACAAAGTCACTGTGCATCTTGAATAGTTCACTTAGACTTAGACTTACAGAGCTCGACCAGGTGATCTTGGTGGAGGCTCTCTTTGGCTACAAACATGTGAGATGCAAGCGAGCAGTTCTGTGCCGAAATTGATCAGGCAAAGATGTTCCTCCGGGTTTACCAAGATCGAACTCCGCGCAAACCCACCCCATGCCCATGGAAAACAAGACCGCGTGGCAGCGACTTCGCCGCCGCCGGCCGTGAACGCCCACGAAAAAGTCCCTGCCATGACCACTACTGTAAGAACCACTAGCCATAGTGTGACCACACTGTTAGAAAAACTAAAACACTGGTGCCACCTCTCCAGTCTGTCTCTCTCTCTCTCTCTCTCCGGTTGGTTGACTCCAAGTCGCATGCACTCAGGCGCCACGAAGGAGCATCGACTCAACGCCCTCAGGGCCATCAAGCGCGCCGCCAAGGTCTCAGCCCTGGGCGAGTGAGCTGAGAAGTTGGTGTGTCGAGTCAGCTTTCAGGGTCCCGTGAAGAACTACATGCAAATCATGGAGCAATGCTATTCTGATGGCTCATCTTCAGCATTTTTGGAGGGTGTTTGGAAGATATAAACATCACATTTTTTGTATATCTCCTGTTTCTGGAATATGCTCTGGGCCCCATCTGATGCTACTGCGACCGAAGAGGCTCCATGTCCCCCACCAGGTAACCGGACTGGCTCTGAAGTGATGTAGACATATGTGTAGACTCTTCATAAATCACACATAGTAAAACGATGGGCAAAGGGGGGGGGCATGAGGAGGTGCCTTTTTGGGGCAGATGTAGACTCTTGATGGTTATAACCCAAGAAACATATGTCCATGGATTCATCTCTGAAAAGGCTTGCGAGGTGATATTAGACCTAATCCTTGGAATCTGTTGGGCATGTACCTTGTCATGAGGCCCCAGCCTTGCTTCCTTCATCATACCACCCATGGGCCCTGCATGGAGAGCAATCCGTATGGAGTGCAATTCGTGCAAATGTTCCCGCCTGGAAGGCAGAACGCAAAGCAGCCTGAAGAGTTGTTCCTGGCGAGTGCCACAAGCCACGCTGTCCAAGGAACACCAGCCAAAGCACCAGCGAAGCAAACACTATTGTGCAGTGGCTGCTTGATATGGAACTATACAGGTGTGGTATGGTATGGTATACGGCTAGTATACAGTATGCGTTTGGTACATGATTTGCTTGCGGTAACACAGCTAACATGGCCAGAGCGAGCGTTCTTTTTTGGTGGACTCCGTAAGACTATCACCAGTGGAACAGGGAGGTTCCAGGATACTAATTACCCCTCTTTTGCTTCCCAGAATGCGGGAGATTGTTTCTTTTGCAGTCTCTTCCAAAGACTCTTTGCCCTTGGAAGCCTTTGCCTTTGCCTTTCCAGCTGGAAGGAAAGCAAAACTGCAACTTCCACTATTCTGTTGCAGAAGCACCACTGATTCCTTATCGCCGCATCATTAAATCGGTTTAGGCAGGCACCCAAGAACTGCTTTGCCAAGAAAACTATCGAGAAGACCAAGGACCAAGAACCCATCAAATGGAACCGGAAACAAGCTTTTTGCTGATCATCGTAGATAGTTTTGCGGAGACACTACCTAATTGCGTTTGCAAACTGGGACATCTCTGCAGCATCTATTAAGAGGACGTCGCACCCCCCCTAAATGATGGATTCTCCACAATCTATTTCGAAGATTCCACATGGTCCCCCTGGGTTCACGTGATGGCCCCCGTGCGGAAATAGAAATTGACTTCCCTCACTGGGCACACTGAACTATTGGGTATGCGTAGTTGATCCCATGCAAACAACATCCGTTGAAGCTCCTATTCATCCTAGTACCACATTGTGAAGCTTACGGTACAGGAGAATATATATATATATCATAGGTGTCAACGATCCTTCCCAAAGTGAACCTGCAGAAACCCCCTAGATACCCCCGTGTATCCTTCCACAACCATGCGACCATGCGCATATCTAGCCGCCTGAGCAATCTTGGCCAGCTCAGGGTGGCAACAACTGCGATCGAGGATGCACACCAAGTACTCCACTTCATCCTGGACGGCAGCCAAGGCCCCAGATCCGAGTGAGAGCAGTCTGGGGCTACCACCGTCGGACTAGGACCAAACAAGTGAGATGGGTCTGGCACAGTTGGGTCACTGCATGCTCTCCACCCTGAATCCTTGAGGGTTTCCAAGTCGTTGTTTCTAAGACATACAATGACTGCCAAAAGAACTGACTGGTGCAATGTGTAAGGAATGAGGGTGGCTGGTGGCGAAACTCCCAAGGAATCTAGGATAGGGGACGAAACTTCTTTCATTCCCTGCTTTCGTCGCAACGGTCGGAAAAAGCAAAAGGAAGTTTCGGAGTCTAGAAAATAGAACGTGTAAAGTTGCTCCTCTAAAGTTATTCAAGAAAGTTCAACAGCTTGGTGAAGGGAAATGTTAGACATATGTCATCTTCATTCCGGGGTAGGTACCTATCCTATCTCATCCTATATCCCTTTATTCATTTAGTATCCCTTTCTGTTCAGAAACCAAAGCACCACGTTAACTGTTAACTACCGTCCACACCTGCATTCAGCTCACCTTTAAAATCAAACGGTAGATCTAAGGCCTTGAGGTCGTGAACGCAAGCCTCACAGATCGGTGGTTCATGTCGGGGCTCGTTTCTGTATTGGAATTAATATATATGGATTGAAGGAATATGTGGGAATATGCGGGAATGTATTATTGTATGGATGTACGACTGACCCTGATATACCCCATGGGCCATCTTTGGCCCATAGATGTTCTCGGCGCTCACTTCTCCTTTACTTGGATCCACCCTGCAACCGAACCCCAAGACACCGTCCCGTCACATGCACCGTCCGACGCCTTCACGGGGGGGCGCTTCGCCCACGGTGCCCAGCTTCTTCTCCATGCGCCGCAGCACGCCCAGGAACCTCCGGTGAAATGGACCGAATCGATGGTTGGTTCATGGTCTGGGGTGGATTGGAGTGTTGTTGCGGCCCTGGAAACAACTTCCATTGGAACAACTTCTGGATTGGAGTGTTGTTGATTCATCATGGAAGTGGAACAAAAAGGCCCGGCCCTGCAAAATCCACTGCCATGCTGATTCCTGTTCGAGCTTTTTGATGCTTCTGGGAAAATAGGTTGACAGTAGGGATTCAACTTGCGGAATGTAATTTTGGAAGGATTCCAAATCGCCGTGAGTAGACTTCTGGGATCCGTGCACGTTTTGGACATTTTTGGACACATCATCTTTTCTCTTAGGGACAGTTGCATCTTTGATCAGAAAATTTGGCCCTAAAAAGATGGGATATCGACAGGGTGGTGCAGGGTGTCAAACCCATCAACACAATATTTCTTTGTACAAATGCTTGATCACGCAATCAATACCATCCTTTCGTGGGTCTATATGTCTATGCGCTCTGGACTCTGACCCGAGGAATTCCGTTGGTGAGTTTCAACTCCTCCTGGTCGCTAGAACAATGTTAGTTAGGACTCGACCATAGAATTACAAGTGACCAAGTGAAACTCGCACATGTCCTCAGGCGTGTTCAGTGTTATTTTCATGGGAAGACTGATGCCATGTACCCAGCTTTGGTCCCTCCATATACAGTAATATACAGTAGGCACACCACGCGTCACACGACTACCCAAAGATCCCTGATAGACTTCCAGAAGAACAGTCGTTTGCTTCTTATAGGTTACTGAATACTCAGCTAGGCTGTGGTCACAGTTGGGTCGAACTTTCTTTGTCCGTTAAAGGACCTTTGTAATGGACAAATGGCTCTGCCCACATGAAGTTCCTGTCCTTCAGACATGCAGAAATTCTACCGGGATAGAGTATGGAATTTGCATCTACTCAAGAAGAGTAATGATTTCTTGCCCATCCGAATGAGATCATGATTGAGATCATGTACCTTCCCAAACATTTTTCACAAGGATTTGCCCATCCAACCATCCCGGTTGAGACATGTTGACCATCTTCATCCCTGAAATTCTCTGCATTCCCGTGGACAAATGTAGTTCCAAACCTCTAATTACTTGGCTAGGACTAGGAATTTTCGGGAGCCTGCAACTAGGGGATGCTAGGAGTTTTCAACACCACTAGTTCCCTACCGGAGACTCTGGGGCTTGGCAGTCTCTCGCACATTTGCTGATTGGAGACTGGAACCCAACTGATCAAAGTGTCAGTTTTACCCATAGGTTGCTGGATGTTGCTGGTACTACACGACGAACACATGGAATTGCGGCCACCTGGTCTGGTGGTGAATCAAGAACTTCCTATACTCACTCGATCCGATACATCCGCAGTTTTGTGTCGAGATAAGGAGTCTGTCTGTCAGAGTGTTGGTAATGCACCACACAACAGAACCATCACACAAAAATATACAAATGCCTTTCCTAGCTCATGCAACACCTCAACTCACCGTTTGTTTATATAATGATGTCTTTTGCCTTATGTCATGTTGATTTCATCCCCCAAACAAACCGGCGTTCTCCATCGGGGTCGAAACGCCCTCGAGCAACCTCCCGAGCGGCGGGCAAAGCACAAACACCGTGACCCACCCGATGAGGTTCCGCACTTCTCGCTCTTCATTAAGACCTGACAGCTCGCCTGGCCGAGCTGAACGTTGGCACCATGGAGCCGCCCTGGAGCCCTAATTTGTCAGATATTCGTCGGGGGATTGGTGGAATGGAGGCGCCGTTATGCTGATAGAATCAAACTCATGAAGAGCTAAGAAGAGTCCATCAACTAACAAGCGTCAGGAAAAAACAAACCCACAAAACCTACAAACTCTCGGCCTCCCCACGGATTTACCGGCACCCCCGGTTCTCCATTGGTTTTTTTGTTCGGATCAGTCGTCACCGGTCCGTTGTGGGCCTCCCACCGCGGCTCCCGTCCTTTTAAGCACTCTAAGCATGGTGGATACACTGAGAAGCGCAGAAAAACGAGCGGTACCTGAGCATCCAACCAATTGAGCCATGGTTACTATCCTCGTTTACTGCTGGGAGCAAGTGCTCCGCAACAGCTTCGTGTCCAAACCACACTTGTCAAGTGCTTCCTTGTTAGCACCAGCCTGGAGCAACTGTTCCACCACATTCT
>CAXAMN010021429.1:251489-265395 GCA_963970005.1 Durusdinium trenchii | reverse complement strand
GTATAACCAGCTCTTGCCACTGCATCCTGGTCAGCACCTGCCTGGAGAAGCACATTTATCAAATTCTGATGGCCAGCTTGGGCTGCTACATGCAGTGCCGTATAGTCGTTGTTTTTGGCATCCTTGTCAACAGCTGCCTGCAGCAGTATAGCTACCACACTTGCATCTACTACACTGTCACTTGCCCTGAAGAGTCGTTTTATCGGATCTGCTTCAAACTCTTCACATAATTCGATTGTTTTCAACCCTATGGGACTTGGTGCACAGGTCCTGTTGACCAGATCTGATGCTTCGGACTCTCCGGACCAAGAAGTCTCATCGGAGCGGTCTGAGGGGTCCATCAAGCCCCGCTGCTGAATCTGCCTGCACACTGCATGAGCCTGTTCTTCAGATATCCCTTGCTGCATCAAAATGGTCATCATTTCTGCCTGGAAATTCCCGTCTCTGGTCATTTCAGTGTGGGGAAGGGATCCAGATCTAGCATCTTCGCTTCTTGCCTCGTCTTCCATGTCGGCCTCCATCTGCCTGCGATCACTCCGCGAAACAACCGTATGCGCAGCCTGCCTGGCAGTGTGCCTCTGCCTCAAATGACGGCCCTCAATGAAACGTGCTTGTTGGCGAATGTCTTGGAGCACTCCATTCCTTCTCTCGCCTTAGATCAAACGCGGATCAAGAAATCTGAAGATCCGGGACTGTTCGTTGAAAAAGGGCATCATGCTGAACTTAATATTTATTGATATTAATAGAATTTAATTGATGTTATATTGAGTGCCCAACAATTTGTTTTCCCGGCCAAGGGAACTATTGCAAAGCTACGCAGCTGCTGCACCCATAGCCTTCCTTAAGACATTTACAGTAATGAAAACCGACAAACAAACAGATCGATACGTGTGCGTGCATTACATTGACAGAACTTATTCGATCCTGGTGTTTCTTGTGAAAGTTGTGTCAGGCAAACAACACATAATATATAAACTACCTCTTACTCCAAAGAAGCACCCCAGGAGATAGGTGGAGATAGGCGAACTTGGATTACCAAACCCAAATATCTGTTCACCAAAACGCCAACTCTGGATCTTTGTTTGAAAACAAACTCACCTTATCCTTTAGGGCACCTCCTGGCCCCTGGTGATCAAACCCTTGAATATCTGGCACCAGTAGTAGCCGCCTAGGGCCGCTGTACAACAAGGTTTCCTGTCCACCTTGGAAGAATCTCCCACAAAAATGGCCTTGGTCATGGGGATTTTTTGGAGGATGGCCTGGGTTCTAGGTTGTGACAGATATGAACACCTTGCTCAGAATGCCTGTCGGTCAACAGCGTGGTGTTCAAGGGGATGCTAGAAAAGTATCCCATCTCCTCCATGCTTTATGGGAAACACAGGCAAACAAAAAGCAATCCAAAAGCAACTCAGAGTGACTCAAATTTGTCATCGCTCTTCTCAAATTGATGTGGGCGGCTCGAGGAGTGATCTCACCTGTGGCATCATCATCATCATCATCATCATCATCATGATGGACTTCATGGTCATGGACTTCAGAACTCCACGGCTGATTCACCAGGAGTGGCTTTACCCAGAGCAAAATATTCCGAGCAAATGCTTCTTGCTGCTCTTCGATGGAGACGTCTTCATTCCCTTCCACTGACACTGGGTCAGCGGCAAATAAACATGCATGTCCATCCATAAAGGCTTTCATGTCCTGCACCTGCGCTGTCCACCATCTTGTGTCCACACGCTCTTTGGCGTATTTGCTGGCCACCCTCAGCGATGAGGTCATTTGCAGGTCGGCCGGCACAAAGGCCAGCACCTTTGCCAGCACATCGGCTGGCAGCGCCATGAGGTAGCAGCCAAGTGGGCGATAGCAAACAAATAAATGGACATGATGAAACCATTTTGACTTGCCTGTGACACTTGCCCATGTGAGCATGATGTGTTGTTGCAAAAACATTATACAAATTATATATAGCTATGCCATGCGCAGCTTTTCTGGAGAGGACGGTTTTTGAATGCTCTGCTTTGGTGTCTAGTCACTGACTAGAGCTGTTGCACAAGGCACCTTTGAGCCTTTCAAGTCAAGCCACCAAAGCTTGGACACACATTTCAATAGATGCCCAAACCGACTGCAACTCTCAGTTTCAGTTGGCTTCGTCAGAGGTCTTTGGCAAAAAACACCACTAAGCCGAGTCGAACACGACTAAGCCGACGCCGAGTCGGCTCCACAGGCGCTCCTGCAGTGGCTCCTTCTCCCTCCGCCCGCATCCAGGCACGCTCGGCCTCCAAGTCCTGGTCGACTCAAGGGGCCCGGATTTGGAGGGGCCCAAAGAACCTGCCAACATGTTGGAGGTGGTGAAAAAACCACATGATGACATGGAATTGCTTCTATGGAATTGCTTTAACATGCTTTAAAATTCTTCAAAACACTGAGGTGCCAAAATGCTTGGAATGGCTTCAAATGTCAAGACATTGGAGTCCCAAATTGCTTGAACATCAAGTTTGAAGAGTTGGAACGTTTTGACTCGCGTTGTGTGAGTGTAGATGCCGATCACCCAAAACTGAAGCAAAAGAACAAGCATCAATCATGATATATAACTCTTGGATCTTCTTCACACCGGCATCCTGACAAGATCTGGGAACATCCACTGAGTCAATGCTTTGGGGTGTCAAGTTGGATCCTTTTGTGAGATCGTTCAACCTCACCTTTCCCCAAGAGTCCATGGAATCATGATTATCTTGAAGTCTCCATGACCCCCAGCAACACTGGGCAGTAGCGTGCAGCAAGCCACAAGCCCTTGGGTGGGAGAATCTTAACGTCCAACTGACCTTTGGGGAGAACCCTTTTTACAAAATACACCGGAGAAAACCCTAGAGAAACTAAGCCCGGTTCACAGTTCATGGCAGGTCAATTTTCAACACACTGTCAGCTGGGAGAGAATCTGGCACGAATAAGGAACCAGCAGTGATTGTACCTGAGAGATGATAAACAATGACCTCTCCCCTCAACATCCAATAACCAGCTTTGGGAAAATGTTTTTCTTTTAACCAACGTCCTCCAACTCACCTCAACACCTTTTGGGAGGTCTCTGGACCCTAACCGTCACCTTTACAAAAGAGTCCCTCTGCTCCCGGACGAATTTACAAAAAGAATCCAGAAAAAGAAGACAAGATCGATGCGTCCCCTTCTGGGGTCATAGCTTGGACTCTTTTTGCCTTACCGATTTCCACGGCACCTCCCCACAGCGACTTCTTCGGAGCCGCCCGAGGTTTCTTCGGATTTGGGTCCGTCGGCCTCGGTGAGCTTGTGGCCACCGGCCATGTCGTTCCAGCGTTCGTATCCAGCTGCGAGCTCCTGTGGCCACATGCGATCGTGCTCGAAACCTGAAAAAAGAATGCGTGTCACACCCTATTAGGCCAAGGGCACGATTGGGATCAGCCCTCCCTTGAAGACATCCGCTCATGTCAGTCTCCCGATCATCCACTTCTGATGGACTGCGTAAGTTGGTAGTATAGACGTGGACAGTGGACGATTTTCGTGTGGAGTAGACATAAGTTTTTGTCCACTGAGTTCAGTTGTAGAAGATTTCTGCTGAGCTTGGTGAGTGTTGATGAGTCTCGATCCAAAGCTGACAGTTCAGGATCCCAGGATCCTGATCACCCAAATTGATGAGTCTAGCCACCTATAGCCTTTCGATCGGTTGATTTCCTGACATGCCTGACGGCCCGGACCTCCGGACGTGTGCCCTGTTAGGGTGGCAGTCTTCATTGATCATTCAAAGCTTGTTTGTTTGAAAAAAACGCCGCTGAAGTCGGCCTCCCATAGAGAATTTCAGCTCAATAGTGAAGGTCTATGGTCCATGGTCAAGGCTCCTACTATGTTCCTGAAAATACCCAGCACTATCCTATCTCAAACAAAATTATGTAATATTGTGATATATATATATATATAAGTTTGATGACAAAGTTATATTTGTAAACCCTGTGGATGAAAGCATCTTGTCTCCCAAACGACCTCTGTTTGGGGTCCATGTGTCTCCCACACTCAGGAAGGGTGGTGAATCGAAATGAAACAGAAGATCAGTTCAGTGTGTCCTACAACAAGTGTTGCAAGTTTAGCTCATCAGAATACTCTAAGACCTGTTTGAGGTGCTCTTCTAAACGTCTGGATGAGCGGAGCTTCTGTCAGTGTTTAAGTTGGTCCAACGAAGTGTCCTCCAGCGCCCATCTTTCCCACGGGAAATTTGGAATACACTACTGGGTCACTACCACTGTGTATGAGTCGCAACGGGTCACTAGACATGGAAAAGTGAGTGCTTTCTATCCAAAACTCTTACACACGATCTCTCTGCAATTTTTTTAGTACAGCACACTTACAGTAACTGTAGTACACCTATCACTGCCCGCCTATGCTGCTTCTCCACTGAGTCCACACCTACCATAGCCCCGTTCCCAAGCCCCGCCACCGGCCCGACCGATCCACCGGTCCCCAAACCGTCGGACGCAGCGAGGACGTCCTCCAGTCGATGGGCGATGCAGCCGAGGACGTCCTCCGCCACGAGCGCCACCACCATGGAGGAATCCACCTGTGGGGGCACCGCCATGTGGCACCCGCGCACACACAGCGAAGCGAAGGTGGGCCACTTGGAAGCAGTTGGGTATAGCTTGTTCTTGAAAGATCCAAATTCTTCGGGTCAATTCAGACATGATGTTCTAAACACCCATGTACAATGCATTCCCAAGGAAGGAACACTCTTTCAGGCATATGAAGGACCATGAGTCTCACATTTGGTGACTTTGAAGAGTGGCCACCTGTCTCCTATAGCCATTCTCCGACATGGCCGCTTGTAAATCAAACAGTTCAAACGAGATCAAACAAGAATTCTACTGCCACCGCATACATCATCGTCTTCATCTTGCTCCTTCTTAAACCTTAACACATCTTCAACTGCAACTTAGGTCAAGCAGATCTCCAGAATTTAAACCTGCTAAAAGTCGTATTATAATCCAGTCGAATCCTTATCTTTCTCAACCAGCCATATATACCAGCCCTCCCTCCCAAGCCCCACGTGTTTCCGAACCGCCACCTACCCACCCGTCCGTCTCACACGCTCTCCGCGCTCCGTCCGCGCTCCGTCCGCGCTCCGTCCGCGCTCCGTCCACGCTCCGTCCACGCTCTACCGCCCTACGCGGCCGCCTCCACGGCGAAGAGCACCATGTGGAGCATGGCATCCAACGACTCCGCCGCGCTGAGGCGCTGCGCCGCGTCCATCCGCGACCTCGAACGGAGAGGCGCCCGGAGACGCGTGTCGCGAGCGCGAGCACACGCGCCGTGCGCGCCGTGCGCTCTGTGCAATCAGCAGCTGAGAACACGCAGTGGCACGCCGTGGTGAACGTGCAAAGACATGGAGGAGGGAGAGGGAACTGAGTGAAGTCGGAAGGTATTTTGTTGGATGGTAAACAAGCGACTTCTCTCAGCGCGGTGTGAGGGCTCATCCGCTTCATCAGAACCCTTCTCCGCGCTGGCCATTCAAAACGAAAAGCATAAACACAAATAGATAAATTCGCAGGTCAAGGCGCCTGGCTTAGTGGTGGCAAAGGGTGAAACACTTGCATATGCGGTGACACTTGCATATGCGGTGCATGACCATACTGCCCAATGCTGCCAATGCTTAGTCACTTTGTAGTCTATACTATATGACATCTATTACTAAGTAATGGTCTGTCAAATAACTATATACATCCAATTACTCATCTAATTGCCTTCTTGCCACACAGTTGGACATTACTTGGGACTCCCAACAGTTCATCGACACGTCATCGTCGTTGGACCCCTTGGGCCCCTGAAACATCGAGAAAGTCACCACAAACCTGGGCTCCCTTCCTTTCCATCCATCTCAGTCTGACCAGTGTGGTATCGGAATCCTCCAGGTGTGGCCGGAATCTGCCCGGGTGTGGCCGGATTCTGCCATCGTCTCTTGGGCGGCCCGAGCTCCAAGATCTTCTTGCCATGAACCTTGAACCATCCAACCTCGGCCACGAGCGAAAGCGCGAGCGAGCTCGCTGGAGCAGCTGTTCCGAAGCAGCAGCTTCCCGGGTGTTGTGGCGATGGCTCACAGAGCTCAGTTGCCACCAGTGATCAGATATGCTTTTGCTGAAAGACCGGTGAAACTCGAGTGGAACTATTTCTGGTATATTCTTTCTTCTGGGGTATCCCAAAAGAAACTATTTCTTCTGGTATAGTGAAACTATTTCTGGGGTATCCCAGATTTCATGTCTTCACTGATAGTTGTGGGTCCTGCAATGGTGGAATATAGTCTTTCGACGGGTAACATCATGTGGCTGCCGGGTGGTTGCACCACCCCCTATATATTATGCGAGTGAATCAGGATAGCATACCCCAGTTGCAGAGATGTGGAAAAGAAACACAACTATTCCCGGCCACTCTATTGCGTGATGAGATGAGATGCTAGGAAGTTGGAAGTTCCTCCTTGAGCACCTGCGCAGTTGCAGTATTGCAGGTCTGCAGCATCTGAATGCATTTCATGGAGGGTACACTTGCCCTGGGAAACCAGCCCCAGAAGAATCGAGTGATGGGTATCTCAGCTTAGCCCGTTGAAAGCCGAGGAAGAAAAGCCTCCAAAGGTTTTCAGCACCTCTTTGGGTGAACTCAGAATTGCAGGGACATGCAGGGACTGCTTCTGTGGTAGATCTTGGACACCTCCAAAACCTTACCAAGGGACAGCCTTTTTGCTGAAATGAGGCATCCCCAGACCAACATACTCTCCAAATGTCACCCTATAAAATATATAGTTACATGGCATCACTGCATGTTGACGATTTGATTCATCAAACCTATATATATATACTCTTCCTCAAGCTATATATCAACTTGATGGTGTGAACAAGTTCAGGACATCCTTCCATGTCGTGTAGCTGCGTAGCTTCTTTCCACAAAAAACACAGCCGGGCCGATCCGAACGAGTTTACCGAAGTGGCCAAGCGCTCGCCCACGCCCAGGCCACGCCAGCGCGTCCACAGGTTGCCTTGGCGCGTGCGGAGTGGTGCTGGTGCTGAACTCAGGAGAACACCCCTTTTTTGGGATGCTATGGCTATGGCCAGCTATGTATGTGTATGGCCCCAAGAGTTGTATGATGTAATTCTTATAGATTGATGTGTTTGGATAGAAACTATGGATCCTGATCCTATACCTTGCTTTCCAGGATAGGAGGCGATTCCGCACGACCTCACGAAGGGCCCCAAAATGGAATGCTCTGAACATCGCGGAGGATTCGAGCGCAGGGCGTGCTTGGCAGTGCTGCAGTGCCGAAGCCCAAGAACAACAAAAACCTGGAAGACGCTAATATCATGGAAAGGAAATCACTGACTCTTACGATGGATTCGTTGATGCGGGCTATCCACAAATCCACAAATCTATACAAATCTCATCACCCATTCACCGTTTCATGCTCTTCGGTACCGACCCTTGGAGCTCCCACCTGAGATCGAGGATTGCAAGAGCCCCGCAATGAGATCTGCGGCCACCTGGCGCCGAAGCGCCGAGCGCGGTCTTCGGACTGATAGTCCCAAACAGCACCTGTTTGGGACTGGACACTTTTGATCACACCCCAATGTATGCACAATGTATGCACATGTGAGTATACTTACATCGAGATTGAGATACAGTGTCGCATTGGGAGTTCATCCCTTGACAATGTTGTCTGACAGGCTGGGCCCGTGTTTTGAGGCTAAACAACAGAGTAGACAGAGAAACTGGAGCTCGAGGTTTCCTCGGACAACTTCCCAGTGCACGAGCTGCGAACGATACCCTGTCTTTTGAGGTTCTTCCAAGGCCGGCGCTGAGAGGCTGAGAGGTCGAACTCTCCAACATGCGGAGAGGTCCAATTTCATTGGAAGAACACTGACATCTCACCCCCAAAACCGTGCGGATCGTCACTTGAATTGGAAAAAGCAACGCTTAAGCGTGTACCTCCGTGCACATCCAACCGTTGAACAAACCCACCGTCAACACCGGGCACCTGAACTTGGCAAAGGTCCGACTCTACAAATGCCACGGGTGATCCCTCCGACGTGGAGGTGTCGAAAAAGTGTCTTACCCTCATTTGCAGGGGTCTGGGATCTCAACTCCCATATGTGTTGATGGACCAAGGGCTGTGAACGGAGCATAGTCCGGGGTAGTCCATGTTAGAGGTTGCACTTATGACATGTGTTGCACTTATAACAGTTTATCAGAATATCACCCCCTCCATATAGACTTGAAGGTCTACTAAGGTAGAGTCTACTATTTAAACTTGGAAGGTGGTTGTTGTTGTAAAAAGTTTTGCAATCCTCCAGTCATCAAGGTCGTTTTTTGGTACCCCTTCCTTCCCCAAGTCACTTGCATAAGCTGCCTGAACTAGAGCCAATGGAGAGGTAACCGACTCAATCGTTCGAACACACTGAGGAACTTTCCATTCGTCAACGCCTTTAAAAGTGAAGAAACCGAAATGGATGTTTTCTAAGTTGGTTAGTTTAAGTAGCATTAGCATGTGGTAATTGGTTCACAAATTGTTTGAGTGCTTTGCTTGATCCTAAGATGACAAAAACTACACGTTTTTCTTGAAGTGGTCACGTCTGGGAAATCATCTTTGCACCGCCTGGGATCTAGAATCGAGGTTTTGAAAACAACAAGGTGAAGTTGTTGGTTCCACCAACACACCCGAAACCGTTGTAAAAACACAACCCCAAAGCATCCCAACAGCGCCATGTCAACCCTTCACGCATGTTCTCGCTCCGTACCTCGCTCCCTTACCCATCCCTCCTTGTGGAGCTCGGGAGGCTTCCGGCCATCCACCAGCAGCTCCATGAGATACCGATCCAAATCCTCGGGAGGGGAGGCAACATCGGATGCTCCGTGGCCTGTGGAGTGTTACAGGATCCGCTCGGCATCGGGGGCCGGGGGAACACACAGCTTGACCACTCTGAACACATTCCAAACATACATGAACACACTTTGCCCACACACTTCCCACACAATGTGTTGGCTCCGTGCGTGGGTCCTGTGCGTAGGATGTTGTTGCCCACACACTTCCCACACAATGTGTTGCATGGAAGTGTGTTGGAACTGTGTCGGCATTTACTTTCTTTAGCAAACACCTTTGAATCTTTCGAAGAGACGACATCCTCATAGGAAAGCCTATGGAAACTTTCGAGCAAACGGCATCCTCATTGGCACGGCGGCGCTTTCTTGTGAAGTTCAAAAAGACTTTCTGGTGCACGAACGTGCACGAAGCTTTGGAGGAGTGCAAAGGGGCTGTGGCTTCCACAAGGCACAAGAGAAGCGGCAGTGCTGTGGATATGAAGCCACTGAAGGTGCTTGCCGGGGTTCAAAAACCACCCTGGTGGCATGTCACAGACACTGAAGCTGTGTGGCTGTGTGTTTGCTATAGGAACAGTGATGCTGCTACAGCCTTTGCGTCGCCTTCTCATGTTCTTGTTTGCGTTTTCTTGTTCGGTGGTGATCTACCTAGTTTGTGTCTTCTTGTTAGGTGGTGGTCCACCGAATTTATTCAGAAACACAATAATTCTCCAAACAAACATGCCGTGGTTAGTCTTTTGTTGAATCTCTATTTGGATTTTCACTCGTCGAAAAAAAACATATTAAGCTAGATAAGTTACACAAGTTAGGACTTGGCTACATCTTATGCCAAGTATACCCGGTATAGTTTAGTTGTAACAATTTTCTACGTAATTACGACAAGTACACCAACTTAGTTATACGTATCTTAGCTTGGCGGTAGAACACTGCAAGAACTGTGATGGTAGATGTGCGGGAGATATGTTTTGTGGCGCATTCATATTTCAATCGCAAATAGTGTAAGCTCCATGGAGTACAGAGCTGATCAGACTCAGAATCGCAAAAAAAACGTGTTGGAGCACCTGACACACACGATCCCTGCAGAAGGTTGTGCGCACATCATTGGAATCTAAACCCACACTGAGCATGTGACACGAACGATCCCTGCAAACAGCGGAACCACACACTCAGAATCGCAGAACATCTAAACGTTCGAGCATCTGACACGCACGACCCCTGCAGAGGGTTCATCGGGCACAGCGTGAAACCCAAAAACACGCACATGTAAAGCATCAGACAGACTCGCCTTCTTCGAGGTACTGGGCATACTCAAGGTACTCTCTGAGTTCTAAGTCAAAGGTCATGAACCGTCATACTCGAAGCCCTATTCTGAGCTCGCCTCCGATCTGCCTTTGTTATTCGACGCCGGGCACGACATTTCATTCCCGAGAAGCTCTGTCTGTCGGGTGAGGAACAGGATAGCACTGCTTACCTTCTTTACGATGTGCCCCAGAGCCTTCCTGGATGTGCGTCCTTTGGCAAGGATGGAGATTGAAAGTGCCAAGTCACTTAGGTGCAAATGACTCATGTCATTGCATCCATGATGTTGTGAAGGGGAAAGAACGAAGGCTTGCACAGGCACATTCTTTAAGCCTTGGAAACACAAAATGGCATTGCGGATGATCTGGACCTTCCGTTGCCTAAACTTGTTCCCCACCTGTCAGGTGAGGGTTGTTAGATTTTATGTCAACTCATGCCCTCCTTCTCCTTCTCCTCCTGCTCCTCCTTGTCCTCCGCGTCGTCCTCAATCGTGATGTCCGCTTGGCAGCGTTCCCCACCAAACCCCAACCGCAAATTACACCTGCATAGACCCCAGATATCAGGTGTTTTTTGTTTTGTCATCACTGGCGTGACATGATGTCATTGCTGGGCATGATGTGATGTCATCCCTTCTTGCAATGCATGACGTCATCCCTGGCATGATATGATGTTGTCCCTGGCATGACATGATGTCATCCCTGGCGTGACACGATGTCATCCCTGGACCAGGACCAGCACCAGCACGGCAGCAGCGCCAATCCAGCGCCAGCACCAGCACGGCAGCGGCACAACAGCACCCCCAAAACGAAAGCGCTACCACCAGCACGGCAGCACCCTCACAACCAAACCCCGATCCACAGCCAGCGCCTGCACCAGCACGTCACCAGCGCCCTCAAAGCAAAACACCGATCCAGCGCCAGCATCAGCACGGCGCGAAAGCACCAGCAGCGCCTGCACCAGCTCCAGCACGGCATCAGCACCAGCAAAACAAAACGGCAGCAGCACCCGCAAAACGAAACACCGATACTAGAGCCACACCACGGAGAAGTTAGAGCCCCCATGACCTGCAGCTATCTGGGGAACAATCACAAACACAACCACAACACAAGTACAAACACAACCACATCCACAAACACACAATCACAAACACAAGCACAAACACAACCACAAACACAAACACACAATCACAAACACAAGACACATTTACAGCACACAACCACAATCACAGCACAGAACCCGAGGACCCACAAACAAAGCCGAGAACCACAAAACTCACGACCATGGCAACATGCTCTTCACCGTGGCAATCCTTCCAGCTCTGCTTCTCGCACTACATCCCAAATGGACCGGGCGGCAGCTTCGTAAACGTGTGGCGGAGAATGTCCTGGCCGGCCACTCCTCCCGGCGGAAGAAGATTCCCCGTGCAATCGATACAGCCCTGCATGTATTGGAGGGACCTGCGGCCCACCCGCCCCCAGAGTCGCAAGGCGCCACAGCGCAGTGCCAACGTTCAATCCAAGCGCGTATGCCACATCTTCAGCAATGAAACACGCCGCTTTCCACGCAGAACACCTTTCAGCTCATCCATGGGCTCGTCTTCCAGATCAAAGAGTCTGTTCATCACCATCCAGTAGGCCTGACTCTTGAACAAAATTAAGGGCAAAACGAAGCATTCCCAAGATCCAAGCTATTCGCAAGGACTCCTCAGAACCCCAACCTTCTACGCACTTGTAAGCGGCCCAAAGCCTTCAAAAGACAAGTGGCCTGGAAGAGCCTTTTTTGAGATTGAAAAGGTGAACCCAGGCTCCTTGCTAAAGAACCCCAACAAACCCGCCACATCGGTGACGCGCGCAGCGAGGTAGTGGCCCCACGTGGTGCCCCCCCAACGCCAGCACAACGATGCCACATGTCAACATCGGGGACGCAAGCTTCAGTTGCAGGCGTTGATCCAAATTCCTTCGTCCGGGATCCTTAGCCAAAAGAATTACTTTACAAGATCTTGTTCTGGTGCAGGATCTGCAGGATCTTGTGCATTCATGGTCATGAGCAGGCCAATAACATTGATAACCTCGCTGCCCCGTACCTCCGGGGATGTTGCTAGCTGCAAGTGAGAATGGACATTTTGTAGTCAGACGCCTATTTCGTGTCCCCAGACTTTTCCCATGGGCACACCTCCTGGATGCCCAGGGTACATATATACATATCATGTAGCATCTATATATATATACATACTCTCCTTTGCACTGCGCTTGTGACGTTGATAAAAGAATCGTGAAATGGCTACCATTCGTGACAATGTTGCTGATAAAAAGCATCGGACGCTGATGGCAGGACGCAGACGAATACCAATGACTACCACGCTTCGCAAGCCCTGTCCAGCCAGGCTGCTGGCTCAGAAAGAATAGATATAAAGAGCCGACATGTGACATGTGCGCGCACACGCTGCGAACGCAGATATGGCATGTGAGCATAATGTCAGTTAGCAGAAGTGCTTGCTGAAGCAAGACCCCAGCAAAAGTTACATCAGATACAGGCAACACCCCAGCGACATCTACTGCTTGCACATCTTCATTTGCAACGGCAAAAGTACATCTCAATTAGCAGCACATCTAGAATAGCAAGCACAGCGCAGCCACATCTGAAGCAGCAGCTCTACAAGAGCAGGCCTGCAAGCGGCATGTACTTCTGGCAGACCTGCAAAATGCAAATGTACAAGTGTCAAGTGTGATGCTTGCACATCTAGAACTGCAGCTGTAATGAAAGCAGATCTGAAGCAGCACTCTAGAAGTGCAAAGCCTGCTGCTTGCAGATCTATGGAGCAAGTGTACTGCAAAGACCGGATTTAAACACATTATACCGGCATAGACCCCAGATAGCACTTCAAGAAAAGGATAGCATGGCAAGAGCGGGAGAAAGGCTTGGGAGACATCCCACTCAAAGCCGGGAAAAGGATGGAAAAGGTAAACAAGACCTAAATCATCTTATAGCAGCATCCGCGTCAAAGGCAGGCAAGAAAATGACAAGGCGGCAGCGGCAGCCAAGAGCGAAATGAGGAACAGAGACAAGCTTGGGAACCACGGCGGCAGCGGCAGCCAAGAGCGAAATCATGAAGGGAGACAAGCTTGGGAGACCAGGCGGCAGCGGCAGCCAAGAGCGAAGTTATGAAGGGAGACAAGCTTGGGAGACAAGGCGTCAGCGGCAGCCAAAAGCGAAATCATGAAGGGAGACAAGCTTCACAGACAAGGCGGCAGCGGCAGCCAAGAGCGAAATCATGAAGGGAGACAAGCTTGGAAGACAAGCCGGCAGAGGCAGCCAAGAGCGAAATCATCAAGGAAGACAAGCTTCACAGACAAGGCGGCAGCGGCAGCCAAGAGCGAAATCATGAAGGGAGACAAGCTTGGGAGACAAGGCGGCAGCGGCAGCCAAAAGCCAAATCATGAAGGGAGACAAGCTTAGGAGACAAGCTGGCAGCGGCAGCCAGGAGCGAACTCACGAAGGGAGACAAGCATGGAAGACAAGCCGACAGAGGCAGCCAAGAGCGAAATCATGAAGGGAGACAAGCTTCACAGACAAGGCGGCAGCGGCAGCCAACAGCGACATCATGAAGGGAGACAAGCTTCACAGACAAGGCGGCAGAGGCAGCCAAGAGCGAAATCATGAAGGGAGACAAGCTTGGAAGACAAGCCAGCAGGGGCAGCCAAAAGCGAAATCATGAAGGGAGACAAGCTTCACAGACAAG
>CAXAMN010021429.1:239153-250423 GCA_963970005.1 Durusdinium trenchii | reverse complement strand
AGCGAAATCATGAAGGGAGACAAGCTTCACAGACAAGGCGGCAGCGGCAGCCAAGAGCGAAAGGAGACAAGGCGGCAGCGGCAGCCGAGAGCGAAATCATGAAGGAAGACAAGCTTCACAGACAAGGCGGCAGCGGCAGCCAAAAGCGAAATCATGAAGGGAGACAAGGTTGGGAGACAAGCCGGCAGAGGCAGCCAAGAGCGAAATCATGACGGGAGGCAAGCTTGGGAAACAAGGCGGCAGCGGCAGCCAAGGGCGAAATCATGAAGGGAGACACGCTTGGAAGACAAGCCAGCAGAGGCAGCCAAGAGCGAAATCATGAAGGGAGACAAGCTTCACAGTCAAGGCGGCAGCGGCAGCCAAGAGCGAAATCATGAAGGGAGACAAGCTTGGAAGACAAGCCAGCAGGGGCAGCCAAAAGCGAAATCATGAAGGGAGACAAGCTTGGGAGACAAGGCGGCAGCGGCAGCCAAAAGCGAAATCATGATGGGAGACAAGCTTCACAGACAAGGCGGCAGCGGCAGCCAAGAGCGAAATCATGAAGGGAGACAAGCTTGGGAGACAAGGCGGCAGCGGCAGCGGCAGCCAATTTCCGCAATCAGGAACCCATCCATTGAGAAGTAAGAACCCCTATAGCTTCGCTATCTGGGGAAAAACACGTAGAAGGTCTAGAGTCTAGAAGGAGGTACCGTTCATGAGGTCCACTCCCCGAGTGTTGTGCTGAGGGGGGGGAGTGTACTGAGCAGTAGTTAGTAGAACTAGTAGTAGCAGCAGCAGCAGTAGTAGCAGTAGTGGTAGTAGTGGTAGTGGTTGTGGTAGTGGTGTTAGTAGCTAGTAGCTAGTAGTTTGTAGTGGTAGTAGTAGTAGTAGAAGTAGTAGTAGTAGTAGTAGTGGTTGTAGTAGTAGTAGTTGTAGTTGTTGTTGTTGTTGTTGCACTAGTATTGCACTAGTACTTGAACTAGTACTAGTAGTCGTTGTAGTCGTAGTAGTCATAGTATAGTAGTCGTCGTCGCCGTGGTCGTAGTAAGCAAGTAAGTATGTAAGTAAGTAAGTAAGTAAGTAAGTAAGTAAGTAGAAGATCCCCAAGCAACTGGACCATTGAAGCCAAGCCAAAGGCCAAAAGTGCTCCCAAGAAACGTGGCAGGCCTACGGGGAAGGCTGCACCCAAACCAAAGCCTACACCCAAGCCAAGAGCTACACCCAAAGCAAAGAGCAGCCCAAAAGCATCCAAAACCAAGCAAGACAGCTCCGGCTCCAGGTGCCGACAGCTCCGGGACTGTCCCCTTCAGGAGATCTGCGTCTTTGTCTTCAGACCCGAGGTGGCGACTTCTATCTGTATCGCGGGCTGTTCCAGGCAGCTCGGCCACCGGAAACCGGTGGCCAGAGCTGCCGGGAGCGATGCCGCTCGCTCTCAGTAGGGGCTTGTAGCAGGTGGCTGCACATACAACGACAGGACTGCAACTCAAGATGGATCTCAAAAGTGTGTCTTGACCAGGGCTGCTGGGTTGCCACAGAGCGACAACTCAATAGGATCCAACAACACCCTCCAATGAAGCCCACACAGCTCGAGGCCCCACACCCCACAGATCCCACCACTGTCGCAACTGCCAAGTGACCGGGATCCGCATTTGACGCACCAACACCTGGTGTGGCGGGTGGTCTGAGTGCGGGTGCGTCCGTCCATCAGTTCATCCAAACGGCTGAGTGCATGACATGGCGATGTCAAGGAGGCCCCCCCCCTGGTGTCATGCCGATCGAAAAAAAACGCAAAACATCTGGAGCTTCAAGGGTCCCTTCTCCCTCCCATTCTCCCTGGGCCCCCCCAAACGATGTGTCCTTAGCAAATGGTTCCAGGAAGATTAAAAAAAATCCAAAGGATCGGTAGATTGTTTTCACCAGGTTCGTCCCATGACCAGAAGTCCAAGAGTTGCTTTTGGAGAGCGTTGCCAACGAAATACCACCGCCAAAATCCCATGAAGCCAAAAGCATGCTTTCGTGAAATCAAAATGATCTTTCCAGGTTTTGTGCCTCCATTTCCTGGCCCGTGAAGGCACAATGAGTGCTGAAAATCTGCAACAAATAATATAAGAGTCCAGGTTCAGAAAATGGTCCAGAAACTTCATGGGCCAACACCCCTTACTGGGTCTGGAAACCAAAATATCCAGGTTGCCAGCTTGCCTGCCAGTTTTCCTTTGAAGGGGAAGCGCCAACTTCAGTTGCTGCTATCTGCTGGTGGCTGCACAAATTATATATTTGGTGATATTTGGTGTACCCATTGTCACAGGTAGCCCGACACCCCGGGAAAGGGTTTGAAAGACAAGGACACTCCCTGGAATCACCAGAGTTACGTGGATGGATGGCATCGCCCCCAAGGCTCGGATTGAGTTTATACCAAGCAGGTCAGGTGGCTTTCCACGGAAAACCTGAGGATTCCAGGGAGTGTAACACCACTTGGACCTCTACCATCCTCATGGTATTGCCTAGAACCCGCCGCAAACACCACACGCCTGAAGGGAGATCGGTTTGATCTGTCACCAGCGCTTTCCACGTGTGGCATCAAACCGAAATGGAGACAAGCCACTGACGCCATTGAAGACTGCAGGTTATTTGGACCTCTCTTGCCGTGATTAGTTGTGAATCAACGCGTATAATACTCACCTACGCCCACAACACACAAACCCAAAAACGACACGTTACCGATAGAGGCAAAAACAAAGCCTTGCCATTACCTTCTTGCCTCGTACTGAAGACAATGGTGGAGCGCACGCAAGGAGATCTCCCACAGAGCATCTGCATGCTTCCGCAGCAGCAAGTCCTACCGTCTTCTCGCCGAAGCGTCGGAGGGAAGAACGATGAGGCGGAGACGGGGCACGTGCCCCGATGGTCGTAGACGAAAGCCAAAACGGGTTTGAAGTTTTGAAGTTCTGTAGTTTTGGGTGGTTCCAACACTAGTGTTTCCCTACTTTCTCCCTACCCTGTGCCCTACACGAGTTTTTTGTGGTTCCAACTCCTGATGTAATGGAGCTCTCTTGCCGCGACATGATCTCTGTCTTTAGTCTTTCCATGTCTTTCCAATCCCAGTGAATGAAAATCAAACATGGTGGAATACAAATGACGTGAAGATCGACAAAGGACGTGACGGTTGCTTAGATCTTATGTAAGCTGCGCCATCAACCATGCAGTTTTAAAGAAATCAAGGTTCGGACATCTTGCATGACTGGTGCGATCTGGGCAATCTGTGCCATCTGTGCAAGCCCCAAGAACTTTACAAATTTAAACATAAAGGTCATGAAATGATGAAGCAGCAGCAGCAGCAGCTGCTGCTGCTGCTGCAATCAGGAATATTCGGGCGATTTCAGGAGGACTAGGACTAGGACCAAAAGGTTGGAGTAAATCTGAACCAACCCCATCGCACCATTCCGCTTCCACTTTTCACGTACACCAGGTGATCTCCATGATCTCCTTCCCTTTGGATCTATCCCACTCTCCCTGCTTACCACGCCCGAACCCACCTGCGCCCCGTCCCCGCACCGCTCCGACCCATCCCCGAACCACCGCCGCCGGCGCCGTCCTCGGCGTTCTCGTCGGCGTGGGCCTGGGCCACGCCGGCGGTGCGCACCATGCGGCCCAGGATGTCCAGGTCCTCGGCGCGGAGCAGCGCGGAGCGCGGAGAGCGAGGGTTCGGGGGGAAGAACGGCCGAGGTCGCGTGGGGTGAGGGAGGAGGACAAGGAGGAAGTATGGAACCTTATTTTGTGGGTCATGGAGTCATGGCTGGAGTCAAGTGCTGGAGTCCGGTGGAAGTGCTTTGAGAGTCGTTGGTGCCAGTGTCTTTCTTCCAATGTATAGATCTGTGAAGTCAAGTTGGGTTCAGTTCCGAAGTGTTCATCAAGCAAAGTACCACAAAAAAGAACGCGAAGTCGACCTCCTCCCGAAGGATGTTCAGTTTCTACTTGGCCGATCCAGTGTGGAACGCTTCATGTGTGGAACGCTTCAGACTCGTTTTGGGGGCCAAGTGGGTCGCGACACACCGGATAAAACCGGCCCTGGTGGACCTATAACGATGTGTTCGACCTACTAGGGAAGGTGGGTGGGTTTTGACCCACAGCCGATATATAGGATGAGGGAGGGAGGATGATCGGATCATCGGATCCCCACTCCCCGGTGCAAGACTTCCCCTTTCAGGTGGTACATGCGAGAACATCCTAGTGAAGTAAAGGCCACCCTTTCTTGCAAGAATGGCAACCATGGCAACATGAAAGCCTGACTATATCGTCTGGCAAACATCCTCTCGTTCCAGGAATCTCATCTTCCGCTGAAAAACAAAAAGTTGGTGCTTTGATCGAAGAATAGGGCGATCGATCGCCTGACCTCATCTGGATTTCTCTCGAAAAAAGATGGAGCAGCGTTTGAACAATCTCTTTTGTTGCAAAAGAAATGGCAGGTGCCAGTGTGGATCTCCGGCAGATCCGCCGGCGGATCAGCCAGCAAAACGCTGCTCCACTCCACTCCGCCCCACTCTACACCGCCGCACCTCCATGCAACCAACCCGTCCCTGAACTCGGCCCAAGCGTCAGACCACAAGTCTGGGGCACAGGCGCCCAAGGTGCAGAAATACATGGACTCCTCGGGTTGTGGGTGGCCATTCATCGGATAAACACAGTGTTATTTCCAGCTGCCAGCTGTGGGGGCTGGGCTGGGGCTCGGCATGTGTTGGTGTTATTTCCAGCCAAGTGGCTGGTATAGACGGCTAATGGACGGTATTAGATATTGCAGGGCACGTATCTCCAGCTGTGAAAGATGGGGGGACCATCTGTTGGGCTGGGCTGAATCGAAACGGAGTTTGGGTGTGTTTCCTTGGTGAAGACATTCGGCGCCTGCCCGATTCATCCCGAAAATCAAGACAGGTGCCGGGTGGTCGTATAGAACTGGTTGTCATTTACTTGATGTTTTTCTTGAAGCAATGACTTTGTTGTCAGTAATTAGAGCCAGGTCCACAACATTCCAAGCACACTGCTGACAAACGATGGATATCATCACGCTATTGAATAGCTTGCGGGTGTTGGCGTGTCATGGTGTCGGGCACAAGATGCTTAGCTCCCGTAGCTACAGTTTCACAGAGCAAACCATCCAAGAGACCAAACGAAAACGAATCACAACCGCTTCTCAAATTTGGTTGGTGGGCAGATCATTATTAAGGATTTGGAGAGAAAAGACATGAATGATGTTTTGACTGTGTTTCCCACAAAAACCTTAGAGAACAAGGACGCCCACAGAGCCGGACGCCCTTATCGGACCTCCGAGCCCTCTCCGAAGCAGAAATCCATCCAGGCCACATAGGCGCGGATCTGAATCTCAGGCGAGGGGTTCTCCAAGTAGCCTAGGTGCGTGAGCAGAATCTACGGTACGGCACGGCGGCAGAGAATCTGCAGCCCTCTGCGGGGCAGTTTGGGGGGGGCGCAGAGGTTTCCGTCCGATTCTTTGGAACATGTTCCACCTCAAGATTGGTGCTGTTGGCAGTGCAGTGACCTTTTTGTTTGTTGCTGAGCAGGGATCCTAAGTCTTTGGCTTTGGCTTAAGTCTTTAAAAGTCTTCAAACGTTGTAATGACTGGCTGCCCATGACACGGCTTAATAGACCCACTTAACAATGAACAACACACCAGCAATAACACCCCTCAACCCCAGCACCGGCACCCTCTCTTCCTCACCCTCCAATCACGACTTTCACTGTCCCAAGACCTGGTCATCCAAGACCTCTCTCTTTCCCTCTTTCTCTTCCACTCCTCTTCGCTATTAGGTTGCCTGCCATCGCTTCTAGGTTGGAGGCAATCTTCCTCTTTCTCTTCCACTCCCCACTCTCTTCCAGTCCGTCAAAAAAACGCCTCTTCAGCCAGGCCACTGCAGGCCAAGACCAAGATCTCACGGCTCAGGAACTTCCTTCGTAGCTCCGAAGGCGCCTGCGACCTCGCGATCGACTCGATCATCCGGCACTGTTTCAGCCATGCGCAGCCGTCTCTTGGCTGAGGTGTGAGGATCGGAGTTGGTGCATGGGTGGAGTCAGTGGGCTAGTCAATGGCGTCTGATGTTTTTGAAGAAATTCCATAGGACTGGCTGAAGAAACAGCCAAACTTAAGGGATTGGTGTGAGCCCTTGTCGTCTTGTGAACCGATTCCAGAACGTCTCCCGATTCCGTTGGGTCGGTGGTGTGGATCTGGTACGAATATACCCTTCCACCGAATGGCTCAGCCCCAGGGACTCAATCAGCTTGCGTTAATGAACCATCACCGAGTTTTTTTTCCCATTTGACCCAAAAGCAAAAGCTATGGTTCTTGGGCAACTAGTGAAAAAAATGTTTCTTGGAAAATGTCATAAATGTGTTCAATCATAATTCTAATGAAGAAGAAGGAATAAGATCACACACGCAAAAAAACATCAATGAACTCACCCACTGGTCACAATCATGGCACCACGATCCGTGCGTTCAGTGCCATTCAGCTTTGAAACTGCGCCTGTTCGCGTCCTGCCCTGCTGTGTAAACACTTGGCTTGCCACGTTTGGGAATGCAGGACATTGCAGGACTATATACCTCCTTGCGCATCTGCGAGTCCAAGAACGCTAACTAGCTACCAAGTGGGTTTTTCTTCTTGCAAACTCCAAAAGGAAAGAGCTTTCAGCAACACACATCTCAAAACAAATTGCCTTCCTTCATTTTGAGGCTTTGGATAAAACTTCACCATGGCCTGACAAATGTTTCTTGTTCCAAACATTCCAAACCCAGTGCCCCAACACAAAAGAAAGAGCTTTCAGCATGTGTTCTATTCCAAACCCATCCAAACCCATGTACCAGTATGTGTTGTGTCTAATTCCCAAGGCCAGGTGGCATGCCATGGAAGATCTCGATGAGCGCTCGCCGCGCCACCAGAGCATCGTCCTCCGCCGACATGCGGCTCACGAACCTGAGAGCTTCGGTGTCAACAGTTTGGCGGCGTTGTTCTTCGGCGATTTTCTAGGATTGAGTGGAGAGAAACCTTATATAAACGGATGATGCCGGAAAGAAAGGCTACTCTTGGAAGAAAGCAAGAAAAGGAAGAAGAACAGGACCTTGCAACGCAAATATGAATTCATGAAACAACCACAAGCAAGTTACAGCTAGCTCAGTGAACAATGCTTGGAAGTTTATCGACAAAAAAAGCTGGAAGGACATTCGGACATTCTGAAAGAAATTGATATAAATGTTATAAATTAGAACGTTTGAAATTTAAATATATCGGGTGAACCACTGAACAGCACAAAAGCAATCTCTTCCACAAACTAAAAAGACACCAATTAAGAGCTCAAACAAGAACCAGCTAGGTGCGCACACACACAAAAGCAAAAGCCACGTGCTGGCTGTCTGTTCTCGATGTGTTCTGAAAAAAATGTTTGTTTTGCGAGAGAGGAAGCAAAAATGGTCGACATAACCTCCAACGATACAGACCTGCCAAGAAGTGGTGAAGGTCAGGTCTTTTGGATGTTGCCTTTTGTAGGGTAGTGTTAATTCAATCCACATCCTCCCAATGCCATTCCTACTTTGTGTTCCCCGTACTACAGCATATTTGCGGGTGCGATTAAACAAACGCATAGTTGACCTCTCATCGTCCCCGTTCTCACTTTGCAGCGGACCCTACAGAAAGGAAACAATCTGGTTTGAACCAGACTACCCTGACTGACACCAAAAGTTCATCTACCAACAGTGAAACATGTTGTGTACTGAAGGACAAAGGCCATCAAGAACTACTTCTTCTTCCAATCCACTTAAATCGCAAGCTTATCCATAAGAATAGTAATTACTCATGTTGGATCATCAGTAGAATACGTCTAGTCTTCCACCTTACACCAGTCCACCTTACACTTGCCTTAAAGCGCTACTTTCAGTACTGCGGGGCGGATCCATGTCTTGAGCACCGTTCTGCACCATTCCGGCCACCACGGTGCCGCCGAGCCGCATGAGCATGCCACGATCTGGCTTGACCTCCTCACGTGACATGCTGGTGTAGTAGAGGTTGGCACAGCCTGAAGTGTTCGATGCAAGATTTGCAGAGCTGCTCAGTCTCGAGCTTTAACAGGTTATCGATTCATAGAAATCTTGTTTAAAGGACAATATTGTTTTTAGAAATGTATTCATAGTCATAAAACTTTATGGAAAAACGTTAAAAGAAAGAAACGAAGTCATAGAAATACGATTCCAAGGTTGGGATTCTTCAAGCGTTATCATCCGTCAATCCTGAAGGATCCTGAAGGTCTATCAGTCTATCGTTGAAAAGGAAGCGATCCCATCACTGAGTTGCCGGGTTGGGAACGAGGGGCATCAATATGAATCAACACCATGAACGGTCCATAAAGGGCATTCAGAACATCTTTTGTGCCACAACAGGAAGAGGCCAAAGAACACTTTAGGATACTGTTGCTGAACGTTTCTGGCCTGAATCTGCGGGAATCATTTGGCTTCACTCTCCTTCCAAGTTCAGCCCATATTTGTTTGGGAAGACAGGGTAAAAAAGCGCTGGTCTGCAAGCAAACCTCTATTTCACGTGAGGGTTGCCGGACTAAAACCTCCTAAAACACCTCATCTCTCACAAAAAAAGCGGGAGCAATATCTTTCCTGCCATTAACGCCATTCTCTGCGAAGTCCAAGAACCTACTGGACAAAACCCGCCCCCACCCCGACACAGTTCCCTAAACTCCTATAGACCACCCCTCCGAACGCCCGTTCCGCCCTCCCTCCGCCCTCCCTCCGCCCGTTCCTCGTCCGAGCCACACATGATGTACTTGTGCAGCGAGGAGTCGGTCTTTTGACAATTCTGGAAGTACTCCGCCATCGCGTGGAAGATCCGCCCTCGCCGGGCCCGAAGAAGGCCGAAGAAGGCCGAAGGGGGCCGAAGGGGCCCGAAGGGGCCCGAAGGGCCGCGCAGCGTGAGGCTCGGTGCCGGGCGTTTTGAGGGCTCTGTGTGGGCTTCGTTCCGAAAGCAGCTCGGTCTGCCGTGACATGGTGGAACTGGTGGTACTGTGGGACCAAAACGGGCGGGTGGTGAGGCAGTGAAGCAAGATGCATAGGGTTAGGTTGGAAGGCTCATGACTCATGCTGATCATATAGGAGCTCTATTCTCAAGTAGTATGGCGGGATATGGAGACTGGTGGTGTGCCTGTGACTGGGATTCAGTACCAATAGTCCTCACTTGTCCTCACAACAAACTGCCAAAAACTGTCATGACTCCAAATCTAACTCGATCTATCTTTAGCTTAGCAACCACATCTGTGCGCAGCCGTGAAGCCAAGGCTGGCTAGTTGGGGTACAAACATGATAAATACACAATAAATACAAACATATCACACAAATTCTCACAACGCAGAACTCCTTCCGAAACATGTGGACAGCCCTGGCTCTGGGGTTCTGTCAACTGGCACCCTTGATGAACTCCTGCAAACAAAGAGTACTGAAGTTTCCCAGACACACGTTACTCACCAAAATTATGATCAGATCCAGAAATCAAGGCGCCAAAGAGAGTCAACAAACACGGTTCTCAGTCTGCACTTGGTTTTTTGCCCATGTCATCACGTGTCATCCTGTAGCTGGCAGCTAGACAAAAGATCAGCCAAAGTTATCCATTGCAAATCCAGATCTTGGTGACACCACTTATCCACATGGAAAAACCAAGTGCAAAAACCACACGCAGCTCCAACCCAGCTATGCTCCAAAAGTTGCATTCAATAAGACAACAACCCAGCTATGCTCCAGCTATGCCCCCGCAAAATCAATGAGACGTTCCCCAACACTCAAGAACTCCCCATTTTGGAGCTGCACAAATCCATCTTGGACAGAATTGCTGTCGACTGACCCACCCCAGGTGGGGCTGTAGAACCCCAACAATCAAGGCTCCCACAGTGTTCTGTTCCAGGGTGGCGTTCTGGTCATGTGAATGACATGTTTCATGTTAGTTCATGTTAGTTCTTGTTAGTTCAATTCTAGACCCAAAAACCTGGTGGATTTCTCTTCTCCAACTGTCCCCCCAGGAGACCGCCTGAGACTGCCTTCTCTTGGCACAAGCACGTCAAGGTCGAGAAGATCAAGCGTCGCAAACTGGGCGACGTCGCGTCCGCCGGCATCACCTGCCGCTGAAGAGAGCTAGATGGGAGGTGTGTCCCAACAGTGGCTGTTGTTGTTGGGGGACGGAACTGGAGATGTTCTCAAGGGGTTCCCCAACAGTTACCAGCTACTATCTTGTTTTCCACTGAAAAATGTCCCAATGGTGAAAAATATGGCGCATTATAGGGTCCGATGGAAATATGAGTCAGAGGGTCCTTCTTCATCCCCAAGTAAGGGTTGAAAATAAAAATATCCGAAACCATCACCTAGACCATGGTTATAGGCAACTTTGATATTGAAAGTTGAAGTTTCATCATATTCCTGGCATTGTGTTCAGTGGTTTTTGTGGGGGCAAACACCGTTTCCTGTCACCTCGCATAGTCCTCGCGTCTAGTCCTAAGGACCAATCCTGGTGCACCGATTCTGGTGTACTCAGTGACAGGTTCGGTCGGTTCGATGGGTCACCACCGGACCTGGATGTGTACCCAAGTAAACCCAAACACCGACACACGCAGGTCGAACACAATGGTTTTTTCATGGCTCTAGCCGGGAAAAACTTCACAGATACTGTTAGCCTACTCAGAAATCAACCAACAAACCCACAGGTAAAACTGTTCGCTTGTTGAACCCGTCGACGTGGCCTCTTCCAAGAACCCATGGCCCATCATGGCCCTATCAGGTCAAGGGTAAATGCTTGGGCTTTGTTAGCATGTTCAGAAATCCAGCATTAACAAAGCCACTGGTGAAGCAGAATGAAAGCAGCATGAAAGCAAAAACAAGCAGAATGAAAGCGAAAGCAAAGCCTCCTTCCCTTCTCAATCTGCACTTAACCCCGTCAGGCTATGATGAAAAGGTTGCCGCCATTACTCACTTCGTTCGCAGGTACAACTTCAGCCTAGCCTATCGGCTGGCTTTCGTATTTGGGTTGCGTTTTTCCCCACCTGCCAGGTGAGGGTTGTTAGATTTTATCACAGTTGTTCCTCCTCCTCCTCCTCCTCCTCCGCGTCCTCCTCCTCCTTCCTTCCTCCTTCCTCCTTGCTTCCTTCCTCGCCAATCTTCATCGCCAATCTGCTTCGCCGATCTTGTCTGGCCAGCTCCGGATCGCAGTGTGCACCCCTGGACCTCAACCGCAAGGATCCCCTCGCAGT